>JARKIC010000099.1:0-477770 GCA_029378375.1 Mycena olivaceomarginata | reverse complement strand
TACGACTCGATCTTATATTACTCGTGCCAGCGGGAAAAGAAGAATTTGCATCCTGGGCCTTCGCGATGGTCTCGTCCACTCCCACGGTTCGTAATTTCACTTCGACCTGGTCTCTGCTGATTAGTATGCAGCCCACAACTTTCGACTTGGAGGCAGCCTCGGCCCTCGTCTTATCTCCAACAACTCCAGCTCCGCCTCTTACCACCGCACAGGACACCTCGAGCACTCCGATCCCTCCCACCACAATCCCTCCCACTACGACTCCTCCCACTACGACTCCTCCCACTACGACTCCTCCACCAACGCGCTCGAATGTTTCAACATCACTTCAAACAACTGCACCATCAGGATCGCCAGTGAGACATACAGCAACGGAATCTCCGAGTGCAAGTGGATCGCAGAGTATTCCAATAGCGACATCGTCACCATCTATTACGGCGAGCATCGATAGTGGGAGCAATATTACTCCGACATCGACAAGCGCACCCCAGCTCCTACCATCTACACATCGGTAACCGGAATCCCCCTCCAAGCTCGCCAAATCCGCTCTGATTCTCTCTTAGAAAAAAAATTCCCTACTGGAGCCATCGTCGGAATTGTCATCGGAATCTGCTTGATTTTACTGGCCATACTGTTCGTCTGGCACCGACGCCGCCGAAGACAAGCTGCATACCCCACGGCGTTTCCCATCACCTCCACCAATGCTGGCACATCCGAGTCCGTCGAATGCTAGTGCGTTGGATGATTCCGACTTGCACAGCACGAGCGCCGCAGGAAGGCACCACTTGCGAACCGATTCTCAAGTCGGACAAGAAAAGATGTTAAGTGAGCAGTCCCGAAGCCTCACATCGTCCTCGCCCCCACCACACCCAACGGGACGGAATGTGCAATTGTCTGTCGCTTTCGGCACGCTCGGTTCGGATTCCCCTGGAGCGCCTGGCCCAGACGTTGTTTGGCAATTGCGGGAAATGACGGCGCGCGTGCGCGAGTTAGAAGCGCAACTGGAGTCACCTCCGCCAGGGTATTCGGGCGAAGAACCGTAATCATTAATCAGGCCAACAATCTTTGTATTTCTGTGTTAGAGCATTGGAAAGCCATTATGTATGCTGGTGTAACGGACACATTCGATCAAACACAGACTACCTAGAAATCCTATCGACTCGGCTCGGCTCAATATTAATGCAAGTACGACAGGATCTTTGTAACTGCACACCACAGGACTATCATGATGATGAGGTCTCCCCGGAGTCGCGTGACTCACTGCATTCAGACCCCTCCGCGGCCCATGGTGCGCCAGAGGCGTCGCAGCTGAGCGCGACCGATCCGAGGGCGGACATACTTAGTCCGCCGCGGTCTGCCGACATGTTCACCCATGGATCTACCGAACCATCCAAATTCCAACTCCACAGCTAGTATTCAAATCGTCGAGATACTGTACTATTACGACCACTAGTTCACAGGGTGTCACCCGTCACCACAAAAAGTTCACTGGATTGAAAGTTCACAGCTCGGCAATCGGCCCAACAATTCCCATAAAAGGTAATCCGGTGAACGCCAGACATCAGGAATGGCCTTTTGGCGGCAACAGACAGGGCCTGTCTGCCACAGACTTGGATGTCTAACACAGACCAATACAGACCTATAGACCAGTACAGACACGGTCACGTTCCTACAGACCGCCTACAGACATCTCACGGTTTCTCATCCATATGGATTCCAAAGTTCATCACGCCGCCTCGCTTGAGAATGCTGATGGCTTCCTAAAGGAGTGGGTCAATTGTCGACTTGCCCATGGCCCTGAAATTCTTGGCAACATCGCCACAGGTCACCGCCGACTCGCGCTCCTCGGTTAAGCTTGACTTAGTTTGACTTGCCACTTTTCGACAGGGCATTTTGATTGTCTAGGTGAAGCCTTAAGCCCTCACACTCCCATCGGCAAATTTTCATTCTTCTCTTTTCTCCCCCACATCGACACCATCTCTTCCTTGCCTCTTCCTCAAAATGCATCACAGTCGAGGGCCAGCATTGCTTTATTGCACAGTATCATGAGTTTCAGCTGCTCTTCATGCTTCGGAAATCTCACTAATAATTATTCTATGCAGCCAAATTTCCACTGCACCAATGCCGCACCGCTAAATGCGCTAATTTATACGGTGCATCCGTTAGTACTCGGTCCATTTCTCCCTCTCTAACATTCATTCCAGCTGTGCGGCGTTCGAGCGAGTGGTCACTGGCACAAATTTTCCAGCGGGTGCTTTTTATTTAGCTATAAATGCATATTAGATACCCGTAGTCTTTCCAATACAATTTTTTTTTCATCCACTATTACCGAATGCGATTATTCCGGAAGCAATCAGTAAGTACTATTATTCGCGTATTCGCGTATTCACGCCATCTCACGCTGATTGATGTCGAAAACATTGCAGCAATCAGACATCGGTCTGTGGGTCTGTGAGTGTCTGTAGGTGGTCTGTCACAGACACAGCTGTCTGGTACAGACAGGGGGCAGTCTGTGGGTCTATATGGTCTGTAGTGTCTGTCACAGACCACTGCAGACATCCGATGTTTTCCAGATGGAGCGAAATTTTGCTATTTTTTAGGCCTACAAGAGCGCGCTGGGGCGCTCCGCGCCCCAGCACTTCAGTTGAGATCCCGAGACATATGTCATAAGAATGACATGAATAAAGGGGTAATGTCGGATCAAAATAGAGGTCAGATGAGTAGCGGAGTTTTAAAAGCTTCAGACGGACAGCGTAATTTTATAAAGAGGGAGATTTGGGCTAGGAAAACTCATTGTCACCGTCACCAACCTTGATTAGTTCAGTTCACAGGCCTCCGTCACCCGTCACCTGAACTTATAATACTATAGTACTCACCAGAGACAGGTCCTGCGCGTCCTGCCAGCTGAGTGACGTCACACTGTCACATCGTCGGCCGATCTCGCCGATACAGCCGACACCTGGTTCCATGGGGTAGTAGTGATGATGCAATGGATCCTGCGATGGATCCATCTGAGCAGCAAGGGGAAAGGGAGAGTGTGTGCGAGTGGGAGTCACCACTGCACTGATGCGATAACAATGCCAGGGACGACGGAGTACTCAAAAGTCCTCATCAAAGCTCGAGTACTGTCCTATTTTGTTCAATTCGTAAGGTGGTTTGGGGTGTGACACCTTCATACAAATTGAACCTTTTGCAACCGGTCCCCTTAAGGGAGTTTGATCCGCCGGCAGCGCTCAGCTAACTTCGGCTAGCTCGGCTAAGGCCAAAATCGCCTCTGTGATGCAGTGACTTATGAAAATTTTCGTAGATTTTTCAGCGTGTGATGCGTGACTCTTCAAATTGAACAAAATACCACAGTAGATCAATCAAATTGCCAGAAATATTCACGATCAATGAAATTATTCCCAGGTGCTAAACATAACATAATACGAAGGCTGGGGATACAGGGCAGGAGAAGTCCAGCAAAGGTAGGCAGGGTTTGCTGAGATCGCTCGGAGGTGGGACACAAAGCGCGGTGTAGTCTGCCAACCTTGTCTCGGCTCATGGCGGTATAGCGCGGCACAGGTCTGCTGCGATCATCACGGCAGACTCTGTCGCGGCACCTCGGCTCAGTGCACATCATGGCGGTGCAGCTCGGCAAACTGCGCCGAGGAATGGCCTGAATGCAGTGACTCATACTGCAAACTCGCCCTGCACGCGAATTGTATACTGCCTGAGATCAAGTCCAACGAGTCACTCATCCAGGACACTGCCTCGTGAAGATTTAGCATGAGTCGGCAGCTATTGTCACTGAAAGCCTGGGCAAGGAGTAGTCAGCCATTTATTGCCAAGAATCGTGGAGGAAAAGAAAATATACGCAACTGTGAAAAAGGACAACCCAGAACCAAGATTGGGCTGAAACCGAAGAATCAGACTGTGCGGAATTTAATGTGAATGAAAGCACGGACACAAGAGGTGAGCGGCAATCAAATTTCAGACACTAACCTACTTTTGGACCAAAATCGTTTACACTGAGTTCCTGTCTGACCTTACCACAAAATGAATGATACCAAGTTCAAGCCTAAAAGGATACACATCTTATGAGGCCAAACATCACTTATTGTCGGTAAATTTCGAGCCGCCAGCGGACTGCCGATCTCAAACCAAAATCGCGATCAATTTCTGACCAGATTTGGCAGGCAATCAAAAACACGATTCTGCCTTCCAGGCAATTCCCTGCTCAAAATTGACTCTATAGGTTGATAGATAGTACCCGAAAATGAGGGGGGGTTGGGGGGGTCCCAGGCCAAAATATTTAAATTGAGGCCGCTAGAGAGATGCCGGAAACTCGTGAGAAATAATCTTCACCCTTGCGATCACCCTTCTGGGGTATATGAGACCTTCGGATGGACAAAATCTGGCTCAGATAGGCCTAAATTTACATAAAAGGTTGGTGTATTTTATAACATTTTCGCTCACCTCTTGCACGGACACCAGTAAACTATACCATGGGATAAGCGCACGAGTGAGCTACGGGTGTGGAACGTACATAATACATAAGGATGTTGCCACCATTTACCGACAGATGATACTGGGGTGAAATGTTGAGGATAATACAAATATCATGGACGGAGGAGCCAGAACTCAACATGTAGTACATCATGCCTTTCAATGTTGTAAGTCGAAAGTAAACCAGGTTCACGTCACTGACCATTAAGCTGTCACTTCCCGTACCCTAGTATGGTTTCTTAGTCAATTGGTAGATCAACCAAGTCCAGCCTTCTCTTGGCCGTTCTGAAGACGTCAGATGATGCCCAACAATGATCCCTCTGGTTCAGAAGGATAATCCCTTGTAATATGCCCTTAGTCAGGGATGTGCAGTAGCCTCAATCCGTTTCCAGGATGGTAAGGCACTTTCCGTGATTGCTCCATTAGCAGCTTCCCACATCAACCCTTTACCAGGATCGTTGTCCAGCACCTTTCCAATGGTTTGAGACACATTATATCCCTTTTAGCTAACTGCTCAGGCCAGCATTAGCCCTTGTGAGATGATGTCATAATGTAGTGAAGTACATTATAGTATGTTGCAACTCAAGCAGATTTGAATAAATGCCCGGGTGCCCCAATACCAGGTCTGTCACCGAGTATCTCGAAAATTGCGAGGATTACCATCATCCGCTTGTCAAACAGATACATCGCCAGGACCCTAAGAATGAGTGTGGCAGCTCATAGATGAAAGAATGCAGGATAAGAGTCGTGCAGCCCACTTTCAACCATGACCTCCTGTAACATAAGTAGCAGGTCTTGCACAGCGACCAGTCTGATGCAGCTGCAAGTGGTTCATTCATATGATACATGAATCTCCATGCAGTGAAAATCCTACATCTGACTGAAATTTGATAAACTTTCCATGTTCACAATGGATACATACTTTGGTGGAAAATTTGCTGAAAGGCACAACAAGCATGGCCAGATTGGGGCAAAGGGCGACACAATGGATAAAGAGGTACCAAGAGGAAGCCTTGGTATGACCTCGCACCACATGGGCAGCAAGAGACAAGTGAGCAGTGCTAGGCCTGTGAGAGAGATGATGAGGAGCGGAAGGAAGACAGGATGAAATACAATATGGTGGATGAATCGGCCTTGAGGGAGCTGTTGAAAGTCCACTTTGAGACCTGCCTCCACTGGCATGTTAAAGGGATGGGATGAGACAAGTAGACTATCGAGTGTACATGCTTGTGCATGCCACTGAATGGTATTGGTCTCGGACTCCCAGAACAAGGTCCCATCTATCACGCTGACTGTATCCTCCTCTTCTATCAAATTGTATTGCATGCCAATCATATTTGGAGTCATTATTTATGTCGTATACATTCTGAAAACTGTAGGGAATTTCAAGCAAGGACAAACCGTCCCGCTTTCAAATCAGAATCAAGAGAAGCAAAATCCTATGTACTGTATCTTATCCGACAACTTGGGCTCAGGTTCTCGGATCAGATAGTTAGGGAATTTCGACCCGTCTAGCAAAGGTAATGTGTCTGATGCTCCTCGGGGACACCTGCTGGATTGGCTTACAGCACGTGCTCGAAAGCATCCAGTACACCTGGTTTGTCGACACGTAGAGCTTTTATAAAGCAGAGGTTTCAGCCTATTGACTCGAAGCCATGGCACTTCACTGTTATCATGAATAGATGCGAAGGGACTCAGCATGGATGTCTGTCGGAGTTGTTGCCGGATAGATCGTTGTCACTAGTACACCCAAGCCTAGCCTGCAAGTTGCACATAACAAATGTATCACAGATTCAACAGAAATGGGAAGGGACAGACTGAGCTGGTGCTAACGAAGTCATCGACATCGTTCCAAAGAGCAAGCCAGAAATTACCCTTATTTGGACTGCGCCTAAGAGAATCACACAAGATATTTCAAGTCTCCCTCTATGACCCATTTATTTCATTCACAATAGAATATTGTATGTATCTAAGGAAAATGTTTTTGAAATGTTTACAATTTGCTACACAACGCATTGTAAGTCATTTTTAGCAGGAGAAAGAAAGCAAGCAGGCATGCAAGGGGAGAGAATATACGGCAATGAAAGAAGAGACAAAGAACAGAAAACTCTGTAAGTAGAGGTGACAGGAAGACGTACATCCACGTGTCTGCAGACACAGACAACTTTTTTTCCAATTGGTGTGACGTCGAGCCTACTTGCTGCTGAGGATGTGATGACGGAGTGAGGTGGGATTGTACAAGTCCTTGCTCATGGTGGTCATGCCTGGGGTACTCGCATCCGGCGGGCTGTCAGCGCTATTGAGGCATGCACACTCGGGTGCCGATCCAGTGCTCACGGTCTCCACATCGTCCAGCTCGGCGGAGGTCGAACACCACTTCGGGCGGGGGTGGGAGCAGGCAGGATATTGTCGTAGTGGTGGGGCTGGTAGTTGCCCTGTTTACGTTCCTGCCTTGCGCTGCCTGCTGAGACATAATGGAGTGCAAGCCTCACACCGGACCTGCAGCATGCGCCCAAGAAAAAAAATGAGGGACAGAATATATACCACCTTGATTGGGTCCAGATAACATATATGGTGGCAGGTGCGCAATTGTCTCTGGAATATACAAGATGGGTGTCAGGAGGCGCGGAAGATTAAGCACGGGCGACACAGGGATTGTCGACTTACTGGGGTTTTTCATTCAAATCGACAGTCACGCATCACGCACCCCCTGTCGATCACGAATTTTGGTCGCAGTCACACGTCACTCGAGCCTCTGTGGAACCTTCAAACCGTCATGCTGGCCTGAAAACTGCTTGAAAACTGCAAAAAGGCGAAATTTTTGAAGGTGTTGTGCAAAAAATTCGCACCTAATAATCCCACATACCACCCTCTAAAAGAGGGGCCATACTCGACTCGATGCCCCCTCTATTAGTGGGTGGAACCATTAGGCCAGGGCTCCACGCAATAAACCATGCAAAACCTCGGAAAAAACATGCAATATTTCGTAATAAATAAGGTGGGAGGACTTGGAGGTTTGCGGGCAGGTGTTCTCGGCATGTTCCGGCATACCTGTCATACCCAATGCATTGGTGCCATAAACCATGCAAAACCTCGCAAAAAAACACGCAATATTTCGCAATAAATAAGGTGGGAGGACTTGAAGGTTCTGGGTGGGTGTTCTCGGCATATTCCGGCATACCTGTGATGCCCAATGTGTCAGTGCCATAAATCATGCAAAACCTCGCAAAAGAACGCGCAATATTTCGCAATAAATAAGGTGGGAGGACTTAGAGGTTTGTGGGCAGGTGTTCTCGGCATATCCCGGCATGCCCGCCATACCCGACGTGTCGGTGCCATAAACCACACAAAACCTCGCCAAAAAAACCCTAACGCTCAACAAAAAAAGACCAAGAAAAAAATCAATTTAGTGTCCAAAAAAAACATATAAAAAAAACAAAAAAGAGTCTAGTTGTCAGAGTCACTGTCGTCATCACTGTCCTCGTCCATACCCTTCAAATTGAGCACTTTGAACTCCACCGTCCCCGGTCGAATTCCTGGTGGGCCTTCATGCATAGAGGGAGGGAGCTTGGTTGTGATCGACCCCGACTTCCCCTTGGCCAACGCCCGGAGCCTGTTGTGCATCATCTCAAATATGCTTTTCGCTGCATCTGGGGCCTGCTTGGAGCGAGACTTGGGGGTGGGCTCGTTGGAATCGCTGTCGTCCCGGCCGCTTCCTCTTCTTCTGTGAACGACCACCATCGCCGGCAGTGGACTTGTGTTTGCACTCGGGGGATCGACCTTGCGAGAGGTGGACTGGTGCTTGGCCGGATGAGGGTCGGTGGTATCATCTGCCTTCCGTTTCTTCGACCCCTTCTCCGACTTCCTCGCCTTCACCTTCACCTTTTCCTTCTCCTTCTCCGCCTTCCTCTTCTCCTTCTCTTCTCTGCCTTCCTCCTCTCTTTCTCTTTCTGCCGCGTCCCCTCCTCGTCAGTCGTCTCATCCTCCTCCCAAACACATTGACCTGGTGCATCCTTCGCCTTGCTGCGTGTCGACAGAGCCTTAGATGGCTGGGATTTGCGAGACTCCCCTTGTCTATGCGCTTTTTCCTGACCGTCTCCTCCACCTCACCCGACTCAACCATCTCCTCGTACATCTCCTTCACCTCCTCCTGCTCATCACCGTTCAGCTTCTGCCAGTAGCAATCTCCAGATTCCCAGGCATCACGAAGCTTTCTCATGCTCTCAACATCGTGGATGGAGGCCGGGTTCCTGGGATGGCCTTCAAGGGGCCAGTGTTGTATGATAACGTGTCGCTTGAGTACAATCTTCTTCCAGTACTGGACCCAATTCATTGCGATTTTCTTGGCCCCAGTCACAGAAGCTAACAAACAAGTGAGTGATCGTCAAAGAATATTCATTCAGAATTACTCACCGAGACCGGCCAGGATCCCCTTGTTCACCTGCTTGTGCATCGACTGCAAAATATGTAATCAGGGTCTGGCAGGATCCACCTTTCTCTCGAGTGATGCACCACAGCTCAAACTTTTCTGCCCCTTCACGGAAGTTCTCGCCACCGATCTCCTCAAAGAAGTCCAAGGCGCCCAAGGACTGACACTCTGTTGGGAGGGTCTTGTCGTGGATGTGGCCTCAACCAAACATAGCAAAGCTGACCATCCTGGTATGCTGTGCGAGGGCTTCCATCTGCAGGCTCAAGTCAATTTATTTAGTGATATATATAAAAGCTCACAAACCTCCTCCATTATCAGCTTGATAGTGCAGCGCGCATCAGCAGCTGTGGCGGAATTTGTGGCCCATGTCCCCTTGGTCATTGTATCATGGTAAGTGTTTAACTGCACCAGCAAGACTTGCTTCTGATCTCTGGTGAGGTTCTGGTATTCGGGATTTTCATGTGCATGTTGCTTCCCCTCAGCCCAGCCTATTGATTCTCCTTCTGGAATGAGAAGTTACCACGTTGGCCCTTGAAAGTATAACCACTAACCTTGATGAGCCTTCTTGCAGGCATTGTGTGTCTTGGCATTAAAGAGGTTCACCTTCCTCTCATGCTGAGAGCTGCTGAGCGCCATAAGGTGGCGAAGAACAAGCTCGACCTTCACGCCATGCTTCGCTGCAGTCTCCTCAGCCAGCTTGTTACGAGCAGCATTGATGCTGTCAATATCAACCAGCAAGTTCTTCGACTTCTCCTTGTTCACAGTTGGCAGTGGCACGAGTCTCGGCGGTTTGCTTTTTCCTCCCCTTTTTGAGTGGAACAACACAATGCTGGGGGTTTCGTTCATGCCAAGTGCTGATTCCTGGTTTCCCTGCAGGAACAGAGGACTGGCCATCATCATCTACCCAGTCGTTGTCATTGTCGTCAAGAGCTGCACCAGAAGGCAGCTCTCCACCAGGGGCAGAAGAAGCGGGCCCATCTCCCTCAATGTGTTCCTCCGAGCTCGGTGTGGGATCTTTGACTACAGGTGGGCCAGAAACCGGATTCCCTTCGGAGCTTGGAACCTCCGTGCCTGAAGAGACCTGAGCGACGGTGGTGGGGGGTGGTTCAGAAGGAGACGGGCCCAGATGATGCTGAACCAGATTATTGGCAGTGCTGTTAGTGGCTGGTGGCGAGGCTGTCGTCTGAGGAAGGCTCGAAGCCGCTGTAGCAGGTGTGCTGAGAGGCTGCGCAATGGCAGGTTTTTTTTTGGCCTTTTTGGTACCAGCCGGGTTGTAGGGAATAAATTGCAGAGACATAGTGTGCTGGCAGTGGCAAGACAAAAACACAAAGACGTGGTCCCGTGTCTCTCACGTGTCTATTGATTCTCAGCTCAAATACACAAAGACTCAAAAACCACTCAATTTCTAATGGCTTTTGTGACACAAATTTGCTACCAAGATATATGAGAATGACCGATGTACTCCTCACTTTCTAATCGCTTTCATAACACATTTGTAGAGTCCCAGGTCCCCACCCTGGTATACGAAGAGAACAACCAATGTGCTCCTCACTTTCCAATCGCTTTCATAACACATTCATAGAGTCCCTGGTCCCCACCCTGGTATACAAAAATCCTGTGCTCGCCCGTGTCATCCACAGCCGCCTCGCCAGTCGTCAAGACCTTCCCGTCCTTCAAACTAATATATGATATGGTTCTTGGCTCCCCACCTGTCCTTTGAACTGCGAAGTTGCACACCAGTCCAATGGCCCCAAAACCTCTGAACCCATTGAAACGGTGCACCTGATATACAACTAGAAATAGCTTAGATTCGGGCTTGCACAAAACAACCACAAAACCACCACTACAACAATCTATTCCTCCAAAGATGTAAGTGCTTCTCTTTGTGAGTTTGGGTTTGGGCCGTAGTATGCGACCAACGGGTTTGGAACAAACACAATTCAACTGCTAGACTTCAACAAAGCTGTTCAACAACACACTAGCACTACGCAGTGGCCAACAACAATACTGCTAGCACCTGGGATGGGCAGGGGTTTATGGGTTGGATACAAGGTGGCTGGATCGCTAGATCGAGGGCACCAGGGCAGAGTATGTAGGTTTGTGAGAATCCTCACAATGGGGTACCCAAAGACTATTGAGGCTAACAACAAGGGGACTTCAATCCTCAAGCGACAAGGCAGTCCTTAAGCCGCTGACCTATTCCTTAACCAAGAACAGGAACATTTCCACTTTGTATTGGCAATAGACACTATAAGCGTCCAGCTAGCGACCCAACACACTACGACAGTGCTTCCGTCAATATCGGGGTGAAGGCGAAGTAACTGACAAGTTACAGTCAGTCTAGAGGTTGGGGAACCTAGTCCATCTTCTTCTTAGTGAGCTCGAGTCAACAGACAATCACCTAGCAGGCGATCCAACACACTACGATAATATCGGGGTGGAGGCAAAGCTGCTAGGTGCAACTGCTAGCTGGTTCTCGAAGAGAACACCCTTGGTTTTATACATGAAGACTCCTCGAGTCAATAACAGGAACCTCAACTTAAGATCTCGATGTGTCCAGAGTCAACAGTATTGATTCCAATAAAGCTACTACTTGTGAAGTGTGTTACAATCTCCACTAGCAACCTGAGACCACCTGCACCAACTTCGTACAAAGTCGGGGTGTAATAATCTGAGGTTCTAGCCTGCTCTGTGCTCCCTTTATACTACCAAGGTCCATGATACATGTGATAAACAGAATGAATAATATAAATGAGTGAAAATGATGTGATGGGTACAACAGCCAATGAAACAACTGCTGTTTGGTTTTATGATGGGTCTATACCAAGCAGAACAGCCACACTGATCCGCTAGCTTCCATTTATGGGTATCGTGAGTGATTCCTCAGCTTGCCATCAGCTGCTGGAATCTCTATACTGACGAAGCGGAATTGAATCCGCCGCCTGGAGTCATCTAGCACCAGTCAGAGCACCAGCTAGCAGTCCGTTTATCTGTTACTGCATATGTGGTGACCCGCGCATCCGCACCTAATAGCCTGCTAGCTATTCCTCTACTGTCTACTTGTCTCTGTTTGTGACTCGCGACCAGCATCGTGACAGCCACGTGCTCGCATCTGTGTTTCAGGTCTAGGGTCGATCACTAGTGGGTCACCGCATACTAGCACCCTTGCTAGAAGGCTGCTAGCGCGTTACCATTTAGATCTCAGACTCGCCGCTCACACCTCCTGCTAGCGTACTCGCAGTACCACTCTCTCTGTGTCTCGCTTCCTAAGTGCTAGCAACTTGACTGTGTAGGCTTATGGTTATTTCCCCGTGGTTTGTGCCTTCAGACCGTTCTAGCGTGTCACCCTAGTCGTATCTGATGCTACAACCGGCAGCTTGGGCTCACTCCAGTTCTCCTTTATATCACCTAGCCAGAGTCCTGAGTGCTAGTAATAACATTTCAGAAGTGCTAGTGCTTTCCCGTTGTATAAATACTGGTCCTAGGAAATTGCAAAATAGCACTAGATGCTGTGCGCTCTTGTTACGGTGTTTCACCGTCCTTCCCCAAGTCCTTCAAAGCGGCAAGATAAGTTTTGAATATGGCCCTGGTCTTCAGATTGACCAGAAGGTCGTGGAAGGGGCACCAGCAGCAGGGACAACACGGCGAGGAGCGGAGGAAGTCGAAGTTGAAGCAGCCGGGCGCTGAGAGGATGAGGAAGTGGACAAAGAGAGCGAGGAGGAGGTGCTGATGGAGGACATGGTGCTTGGTGGGGGCGGGCTGTTTGGTGGGGAGTCCACGACCATGGCTGCATCATTGCTCCCAGCCCCCTTGCACTTGGTATCGTCACCGTCGGCCCACAGAGAAATGGTGGCCGCGGACTTCTCCCTCTTGATGGTGGTCTTCCATGGCGTGGCATCCTGCAGCTCTGGTTTGACACTAACAAAAAGAGGGGCAGTGAATGCTGAGCATGCAGTGGGGGCGGGGGTGCTGCCAGCAAGAGGGGCAGGAATGGTGGTGGTGTCATCATCGCTGTCATCATCATACAGTAGGGGGTGGGGCAAAGGGTTCCACTCGCGCTCAGGATCGGGAGTTGGCAACAGATTCATTCGACCTCTCAGGGGATATTTCGACATCCATTTACCACAGCGAACCGTCCCTGGGCGCAACCCTGGTATCAAAGCAGGTAGACGAGGGGGATCAGGTGTAGTGGCAGCAGAACAAGCCGAGGAAGAGGTGGTCGAGCGAGATGAAGCTCGCATGGCGCTCGTCAATGCATCTGCTGCCCACGAAGCATTCGACACCGCCTTTGTTGCTGCAGCTGCAGCCTCAGTGGCATGCTGCAGATGGTCCGCCTTTAGGTCGCACCCATGGCCTGTGCATGCGTTGTGGGATTTGCAGCGGCGGTGGACTGAGTGGCAGACTTTTGCCCACATAGCGAACACATCAGCGTGGATGTCAAATGCCTGGAGGCATTTTTCCACTTTGTGTCTATGAAGATTTTCCTCGGCATGAGCCCTGTATTGCTCAGTCAGCAATGCAACGAAAATGGAGAGAAGGAGGAAGAAGACAACAGGCATTGACGAGTTATTGCCTGTGCACGCCCGCTGCCCGTGCCGCTGACGACTTGTGCGCACGGCTGCGCAGACAACGATGACACGACGACTCACATGCCGGCGAACATCATGTCGTCGATGTTCGCCTGTGCGTGACTCACCATGTCATCACAGGCGTGCACTGCGCGTGAGTCGTCGACCCTAGTTTTCTGTATAAGTTACGATCCATGCTGCAATACAATGATCCTCCCAGGACTTATTTGGATGTACCAGTGTTATTGAGTGGAGAGCAAAAAAGTTCTTGTCTGTGTTGTAAGTTGGTTGCAAAAAGTCTAAGTCCAAAATGTTAATTAGTACCTGGTTTATTCCAGGCTGGTAAGCAGTTTGCAATGGTTGCATGCACTAGACCAAGTAAGTCTTTCGCAAAAGACCGGCTACCTAGCAACACGAGGTTTTGCAAAAGTTCACGGTAGTGAGCATACAGCCACTGGAGATCCAAAAAAGGAAAGGTAAATGGAAAGTCACTAGTGGGATTCAAACCAAAAGCCTTTGCATACCAGCGATAATTAACACCAGGTATTAACCACTACACTACTATAGCTATACCTCCCCATGAGTCTGCATAGCCCATATATAGGTGGAAAAATACAGAATAAGCCTCCTGTAGGGCCCTGCATAGGGCCAGGTTATAGTTAGGGTGGTTAGGGTTAGGGTTAGAAGGTTAGAGTTAGGGGTTAGCTGCCTTGTCTCCCAGGTATATTGGAGTTCTTTGGTTAGGGGTTTGGGTTGGTTAGCTTGGTTAGGGTTGGTTAGGGTTTTTGACCCCATCAAAACACTGAATAAACTGTGCAAAACAATTTTCAAAGACCTAGGGCAGCTTGCCTGCCCTAGGTCTGGGTATTAGCAGTCCAAGCTAGGTCAAGCCTAGGCTTGACCTAGCTGGGTAAGCAACCTAGACATCTATAACCTCCTTGGTGTCGTGGTAGTAATGCTGGCTATTCTCAATATCTGAAGGTCACTGGTTCAATCCTTGTTTTGCGCATTTTTTTAGGCAAGATTTACCATATATGGTTATCATGGACATTTACAAAAGCCTGCGCCGTTCACTAACATGGTCTTTTGCAAAACTGTTACTGTATCAGCTGTTGCATGGCCTAGTGGTTATGGTGCTTTCTCTCCGCTTTCCTCAGTTTTGGAGAGTCCGTAAAAAGTAACTTGTGCAGAACTTGCCCCTTTCAGTACGCGTGCCGCAAGTTAACTGAAGTTTTCCCATGGGCTCGAAACTAATGGGTGCAGGTCGCCCAAGTCCCGTTTTCATAGGATTCCTCTTAAACACCTCTAAATGCATTCATGTTTACCTCAACTGTATGTACTGTTGAATTAAGTGGTATATAGCTGCCGGAATCCTCAGACTTAACATAGAACTACTTTAGTCCCACTTGTTTGCAGTGCTGCAAGGAGCGGTGATAACAAAGCCAGCAAGGGACGAGTCCTGTATGAATACGAGCCCAAATAGCTCCCATATTCCGATGGTGTAGGATTTTTAAGCTCTGTTCGTGGTTGAACCCACCTCAGCACTGACACAGACCCATCAGCATACTAGTAGTCTGTGCGAGGCTCCATGTTGATGCTTCCCTCTCAATGTGATAGAAGCCGATGATATTTTTACTTTCATGTTAATGGACGGTACACTAGCAAAATATAAAACATCATTGTTGCTTCGAACCAAAAATACCAACTGTGGGGGAAGTGCCCGTTACATCGGCATCATTCAGCTCTAGGTTCTCGTTCTTGTGCTTATCCTTCAAGCTTCCTATTCGTGGGATAGATACTCACCGGGTATCGTTTCTCCCATGGTTTGTTGCACATCCAAACTGACAAGTTGTCAGCACTGAGCTCACAGCTTGCTCGACTTGGCTGGCACGGCTACCTGGGCATCTTTGCTAACCTAAACAGGGAGTCAAATGAACATCAAGATCACTGTCAAGCATTGTTTACTTGAAGTAACATCAAGTAACTGCAAGTAACTTGGAGTAACTTGCAGCTGACTGTAAGTAACTTGCAGTCAACTTACACTAACTTGCGCGCCAAGTTAGATCAAACAAACTGACTTGCGATCAGATCACATCAGTCCCCCCACCAACATTAACTTTTACGATCAATTAGCTCAAGTTGACATGTTGCAGGTCACTGGCGCACTCAGGTAACGAGGAATAAATTCTCTTGGATATTTATATGGTGCCTACTTTGAGCTTTCACACCTGCTAGGCCTGAGACATATACAATGAATACTTTTACACTTGTTCAGGACAATCACACTGACACTGCCTCTAGAAGGTTAGGCTCGTGTCCAGCCATTATCCGTTCACAATGACGAGCAAGCAAGAATTGTGAACTATAACGGCTGGTGGCACTTAGCCGTAAGTTGATAGATGGCGATTTTAAACTCCGAGTATACCATATTAAGACTGCCGCCGGTTCTTGAAATGGAAATGTGGCTATGCCAAATATTCAAGGATTTGCGCGTCGCCCCTTCCTGCTTCAAGGATCCGTCTGGAACTGTCCCTAAGGCTCCAGGAGGGCATAACATTCTCTCACCTATCGTAGCTCTCGTGCCTGTGCAAGGGATGATGGCGCTTAGCGGTACTCGGACTTACTCGGACCGTCGGCAGTAAGTCTTAATAAGGTATAATCGGACTTTGAAAGTTCTATCTATCAACTTACGGCTAAGTGCCACCAGCCGTTATGGTAAGGAATACCTGCTTGCTCGTCATTCCTGCACCTAACAGCTGGACACGAGGCCTACTAGAAGGTCGCGGGAGACAAAATTACAGATCAAGATCAGGTTTCTATGTCAAGTATGTCTCACAGACTTCCCTCCGTACAAGCAATTGCTCTCCTGGCCTGACATCATGTTCAAGTTATTGAGAAATAGGGGGCTCAACGGTTTTCATCAGTGGTGAGGCTGGATACTGGCCCAAGACCTCATATAAATGTGTCACTATATGAATTGAAGAATTTAAAGCCTATTTCCCCGGCACACACACACTAAATGCCCCTTCAATCACCCCAAGTTAACTACCAGTTAGTTGGGCCAAACACAACCAAACTTACTTTGATCTAACTTGCCATCACCTTGCAAGTTACTTGTGGAACCATTGTTTGAATCCAAACAAGTTCCTGATTTCTGGGGGATACCTGGTCGTCTCGGACACAGCAAATACAAACAAGATGTGCCTCCGCTTCGCTCCGGATATGCACTCAGACGACGAATTGCAAAAGATAAATAAGGGAATAAATAAAGGCACCGGCAGCCATACTGAGTCAAAGTCAAGATTGGGATCCAAACAGAGAAAGAGATTATGGCGAATCAACAGAAATGAAAGTCTACCTCTTCATAAAATTACGCGTGTCTGTCCGAAGCCTCTTCAAGCTTCAAGCTCCGCCAACTGCTTCATTCCGCCGAGCTTTCCCCTCTAGTCCACCTCTGGCTTCGATCTCATGCCGGGCCCACGGTGCGGATGCGGCTGCGCAGCTTCAACACCACGTTCAAACCAACTTCGGTTCTTCTGCTCACCGACTCAAGTGAAGTACCTTTTTTACGTCGTTGATAAGAAAAATGAACCCTTCATCCGAAGTTTCAACCTCAACAATTGAATTTCGGAACACATCCCCTTATGATTTTAGAATCACCTGAGAAGCACTGTTGAACGATGTGTTGGCGATGCAGGACCGATTCTGGTTCGATCCGCAGCGCGCAGTTGAAGCTTCCAAGATTTGCCAGGTGTGATCCACGATATGCGTTGATCCGCTGCAGTCGACCAGAATTCAACACAGTTCGCAATTCATTGGACTACATACAAAAAACAGAAAAGGAACTCACGTGGGACCCAGGCAGAACTTGATGTAAGAAGCAAGGCAAAACTATAAAGCTTGGAGCGAATGGATAAGCATCTGCGTGCAACACACAACCAAAGAAAAAACCAACCATAATGAGATGCACCGGGTAAAATAGCCTGTTTTCATGTTTGAGTGTGGGAAGGGTCGAATTCCATGGGAGACGGAAAGGAGCTGGAGGGAGGAACGAGAGGATGGGTCGATAGGCGGATGGGGGGTGGTTCATATTAATACAACGGCAACGTGGCCGCGATGGGAGGAGCTGTCCATATTTAAATACCGGTGATGATTGGGAAATATTTGAGGCCACGCACCTTCGATAACCGAACTCAGTGCTGGGAGCAGAGGCCAATGGTGTCGGGATATAGCCAAGGACCATTTGAGTGAATCACAGCACCAATAATAAAATTAACTGAATCATATCCAGATGGAACCCAACACCCGATGTCAGAATACGCAAGGCTGCGAGCAGAGAGGTTGTAGATTGAGCAGAATTTTAAGCTCCGCGGTTAAATTGGGCAAACTAGCTTGAGCTGTTGAGAAATTGAACGCTAAGTTGAGACCAGATTTTGAGTATTTTTGCGGCGTTGATGGAAACAGGTTTTGTGTGCTGCCCCCGGACAGAAAGCAGCTCAGATTAATATTCTTCTGTAGGATGGCAAGGTCTTGGCTGATGAAGGCATAAAACCAGGGGAATAAATAGTTCAGAATGAGTGAGCCGGGGAAATAGGAGTGGGATCAAAGGGGCCGCAGAAAACGGCGCTCGAGGGCGGATTTATAGAACACTCACATCCGCAAGTAATGAATGAGATCCGGGAAAGATGGGAAACGTCTCTCGGCTGTGCGTTAAAGCTGTGGGATCATAAGACCAGACTGTTAATCTCAAAGAACCCGGAATGGATTAGAGTCAACAGCTTTTTATCATTGCGGCGCAGTTGGACGATTGTTGATTTCGGGCACGGTGAGAATATCAATGTCGAAAGGAGCGACATCGAGATCTTCATTCGACTGCTGCGGCGATTGCGGCGCAGCATTTCAGAGTCGCCGAGGTGATCGTTAAAGAACGGTCAAAATTGAAGCTCGACATGGGGGCGGATAAAGGGAGCCGAGGTTTGGATTCAGCATCGACGGTATGAACTTGGTAGAATATAATTGGCTGTTACTGTGCCGCAGAACGCAGTCAACTGGGGCTAAACCAAAATTGGACACCACGGTTCACATGAAGATAAAGACTGCGGCGACGTTTGCGCAGGCCGTGGTAAGAGCAAGAGTTGAACGATGAGAGCCAATGGACAAGGGGAACTCGGGATTAAAATTTCGTACGTGGGGAGGGGGGGGGGGGGGTCCCAGGGGAGGCTGAAAAAAACTTTTTGATACTTTGTTAGAAGGGGTTGAAAACCCTCAATTTACCGTTTGGACAATGCCAGAGGTGTCAGGTAGGGTTTGTACAATGCCCGAACCATCTTGGAGGTCAGCTTCCTAATATGGAATGTCGGATCACGTACGACGCGTAGATTTTGCTTTCCGTTGGCTCAACCACCTTACCCGATGTTCAAAAAAAAATAACTTGACACTCACTATCATGGATATACAGTCCCACTATTTTTCCCTGCCAATATACCACTAGGTTATGATAATTTGGTGCCCAGTGTAAAGTGGGGGTGATAGACCAGTATAGTACAGGGGTGTAAGGAAGAGCACACCAGAGGTATATTAGATGGACAGGAAGCTGTTACTACACTGTAAGATAGTCAAACTGCCTGTCAAGCCCACCCCCAGTAGTGTCCCAAGCTGCAGCCCTAAGCGGAGGCGACGGCCCGGCGCTAGGGGTGGGAAACTCCTTCCCTATATGGAAGGAGGGGGGGGGAGGGGGGGTCCGCTGAGGGTTGAAAAAAACTTTTCGACCCTATGTACTTATTTCGAATCCCGAGTTCCCCTTGCCAATGGAGGTACTTCATGGGGTAAGAGCACAGCCGAGGAGCCATTTGCTTAAAGAACGGTTAACTTCCTCGAAGGTGATGGCTCGGGGCCAGAAATGACTGAACCGGCCTTTTTTTTGCGATGTTTGAACGGAACAAACGGGAGACATGTCGGGTCGGGCCAAGATCGGGAACCGCCGACATCTGTCAGCGTTGCACTGCCATCAGTGATGTGACACTCTATGGCATGGTGACAATTTTACAGTCACCTCGAATCGATAGCCTCTCATCCCTGGGAATCATCGGCTTCTAGTGAAAAGGTGATTCAATCAAAAATCCTCCGCATTCTCGAGTAGGTTGCTTGCCAGCCGTTATTCTACAAAACTCACTGGAGAGATAGAGCGACCACTGACCCGTCGCGCGCTATCTGACGATGACCACGATCTCGACCAATTCGCAACCGTAGGTTCTTTAGTCCCCCAATAATGATGGTCTATCTACCCCAATACTTTTAGCGTTGCCATCGCCGCACAATTGGCTGAAATCAACGAGGCAATCGCATGGCATTACTCCCAGATATCCATCTTGAAAGCGAAAGCAAACGCCCTCAATTCCATCTCCGCCCTTCCCAACGAAATCCTCTCCAAAATCTTCGTCGAATTCGCTTTTCTTTCTGGACGGCCTTATGATTTAAAGTGGACCAAGGTGATGCGTGTGTGCCGTCGCTGGCACGACATCGCGCTCGGCGAGCAGCAGTTGTGGGGCTATATTCGTGACTCGTTTTCCAGCCATTCGGAGCGTATCAGGTGCCAACTGGAGCGATCGGGTGCTGCGCCTTTGACTGTCGAGATCATGTCGGGAGATTCAGGATTTCATAGCAGACTTTTTCTCCGACACGCAGAACGTCTCCGCAACTTGAGTTTCATCGGGTCAGGTATCGACGTGCTGGAATTCATGAATTCCCTGTCCCACCACAGCTTGCCACTGCTTCGAGCGATGAAGCTCGATCCGAGTACCAAACTGGAGGAAGTCCCGGCGGACGTGCCGCGCTCCTTTCCGGATGCCTTATTCGACGGGCGAGCGCCATACCTCACGGAATTAGACTTGACCCAGATTCCGATTAATTGGAGCCTACTCCGCGGATTCACCCGCCTCTGCCTTGTCAAGACACCGGACACCAACCAGTCGTATACCTTCGTCAAATTTCTTTCCCTCCTCGAAGCGTCGCCGGCCCTGAGGTATCTCAAACTCGGGCAGCTGATATCTTCCAACGCTCTCACTCAGTCGCACCCAGTCGTGTCGCTCCCCCACCTCGAGCTCATTTGGGTCCAGGAAGACGTCGCGCTCTGTACGGAGCTGCTGCGCCGCATCAAAATCCCGCCTACCACTCGCATATGTCTGTATGTATTCGGCATTGACAACGGAGCCGACATCGCACCCCTCCTCGTCCCCGCTCGAAACCACGTCCGCGCGCAGGGTGCGCCGGTCCTACGCTGCCTGCGACTGGACGCCACTCCACTGCGCGGCATGCACACGAGCTTCATGGTCAGCGCCTTCACCGCCACGACCGCGCCGAACGCACTCGAGTACGACGCGGCGAACTTCCTCGTCAATTCCCACCCCACCACCGAGCCCGCGCTGCGGGGTATCATGACCAAGGTCCTCAAGGCACTCCCCTACAGCACAATCACGCACCTCGACTGCCGCAACGCTGTGCACCTCACCGTCCCAACGTGGAAAGCGGCCGTGGCGCTCCTCCCTGCGCTCGAAATGGTGTACACGTGGCTGAACGCCGCGGCGGCGCAGTTCCTCACCGCGCTAGCCGAGCTGACGGAGAACCCCCGCAACGCGGCTTTCCCGCCCCTGCAGCACGTCCACCTCTGGGCGTATGCGTGGCGCCAGAACCAGAACGAGCCAGACGAGGTCAGCCCCGTTCTCGCGGCTCTGCGTCGCCTGCTGGCGGCACGCTACGCGTGCGGGACGCCGCTCCCCGTGCTCGAGATCGACGAGCAGATCAATTCGCTGAATATGGAAGAGGCGGAGTGGGAGGCGTTGTTCGAGAAGGTGGGGAAGTTTATTCGGAATGGGAATGTTTATGATCCCCCGGCGCAGAGAAGGAGGTATGAGGAGTTTCGCCGCCAGTGGCAGGCGGAGCATCCGAACTACGATGATTCTGAGTGAATCAAATATTGGTGTCTCGGCAAAACGTTCCTCGTCATTGTTTCTACTGTCTATGTACTATAAAATGCGATTATCTTTTATTTCTGCTGGTTGATCGGTGAACCGCCAACAGCAGCGTGTGGAGGAAAATTCAGAGTTGCATGGTATTATGGTGTCTGGGTTGAACGGTCTTTCGACGATGTGTGACTTGAACGAGAACAATGGAACATTGTTCGAGGAAGTGACTCAGGCGAGACACCCGGACCGTGTCGTGTCTGTTGCTAGAACGAGAAACGGCAAAGGGTTGATTACCAGACAGTACAAGCAACAAAAACACGGGTACGTATGGGACGGACACGAGAAGGGATACGATGTAACAGGATGTCAAGCATGTCAAGGACGGGTGGGAACGAATTAGGCCGTTGGCGACCGTACACGACCGCTGAGAGCAGAGGAAAAGAGGAAACGTGAGCCGATGCAAAGGATGAATGGATGAATGGACATACGATGTGAAGGCCAACTCACGGAAGGCCAGGTAGGGCCAGTCCATCGAGCAAGCCGCTCACTTTCCCAAGGAACTGAGGATCGGTGGCACAAGTAGGGCAGCTTCCGATGAGCGTCTTGAGATTGGTGATGGCGGCGACGATGGCCGCCAAGATGGTGATGAGGGCGTTGACAGACGCGGGTGAGGACCCGCCCAGCATGAGCGGACCGGCCAGTGCGAGCAGTCCCGTAATAGCCCGTGCAAGTGCACCGTTGTTGGCGTTAGGACTAAGAATGGGGGCTAGTGGATTGGCCAGACAGGAAAGGAGTCCACTGAGAAAGCTAGACACCGAGGCCAGGGCCTTAGTGAGCGGATCACCCACACCCAACCCCTGCGGATTGTCTCCACCAGCAATGATTTGCCCCACAAGGCCGCTGAGAGTATACGTAGCAGAGCCGACGAAAACGCCGACAATAATGTTGACACTCGCGGATGCTAAAAGGCCGATGGGATTCGCGACGCCGATGGTATTCGAGCGGCCTGCAATGCCTTCACTTGGTCGATGAGGGGAATAATGCTCAGTTTCAACGCGTCCGCGGGGAGCTGGAAGACAAATACATAAGGGGCACCCAGAACTGATGAAATAATCGGGATGCTCACGACAGGGTTTATCCGAGCGACAGCGACAATGACATTAGCCTGCAGTGGATTAAAATCAGCTCCAAATTGCACTCCAGCGGCAAAGATAAAGAATTCACCGCAGGGACGGCTACAGCGCGAGGAATAAGAAGGGATACAGAGATAAGGAGAGCGTTGGAGAAGAAAATTTGGGGGTGGTTTAAGAGCACGGGAATGGGAGTAAGTTCAAGTGGGTTTGAGAGCTGGGGTATCCTCGCCAACTCGACCGCTCTTTATACCCAGCTACCTCAGGCTCGGACTGCGTCAAGCACCGACCATGCATGGCGTGAACCAAGGAGTGCGGCTTCTGCCATGACAACACTAGAAGACGCGGATTAAGGGACAAAGAAGGTTGGGTGCCTGGATCCGAAGTTACCTCAAGGCGAGGCGCTTTGAGAGGTTTTCACGATTTCTCGAGAGTACGATAAGATGGACGGTGGTGGGTTACATGTCGATAGTCGATTGGCATGAGGCCGAAGTACGCGTACGCGGGTCAAACGGGACGTGCGATGTCGTCGAGGGGAAAGTCGGATAGTCCTTCAACTTTTACACGTAATTCGTCGAGCGAGTGCCTGTCGGACCCCGTCAGCTAAGATTTTGCAGAAGGTGCTTGAAAGTTGGGGTACTAGACGGAGTTAGTGGGGTATTAGGATTGGCGTTGCCGCCCCGCGTTGCACGAGTAGGAGAAATTGCGCAGGCCCAGGCACTTCTTCCAATTCAAATGATTTAATCCCAGCATGGCCGCACAAGTCGAACGAAGATACGGCGATATCGATCCCGACTCGTACCAAGACTTCCGACTTCCGAAGATAGGCCAGTAATTGAAACCGACCTAAGCATACAAGTACGATTTGAGCGTGCGTGGAACAGGGCAGTAGCACCATTTGAAGCTGCCCTCGTTCTCGCCATATTTCGCGCAAGAAGGCCCGTGGTAAGGAGGTGGAAGTCTGAAGAAGAGATCATCGGCAATCAATCGGCGTTATCAGATCATCAACATCAACCACAACAGTGCAGCACTGCTTTTGTCTTGCTTTCATCTACCACCATTGCCTGCCCAAACAGCCTGTGCAAGGCTCCAGTAGACTGCTTCCTCGATGCGCGATCATTTCGGCAGTTTCCCGCCAACCCAGAGCGAGACGTGCTCCAGGAAAAAAATCGAGGACGAAAGCGACGCTGACTATAGCCGCGCTTTCCCTCGCAGGCTGGTGTTCCGCGTTCGATCAGCATTTCGTTGATTCGTGATTCATACTGGGCTGGCGTGTCCCGGCCGAATCACGCAGCTGTCCATATTTGCTTGTTGTGACTCGTTCTCGTACATTCTTGATGAGTCGTTCGATCGGCTATTCCCGAGTCACTATAAAAGAACGAGTTCCGTTGCCACAAACATCTGCACCCCCTCCGAATGCCACCTACGCGCACTCTCAATTCCTCAGGAATGACCGACAGGCACTCCGAACAGCGAAAGGCACGAGAGGCTTTTCGACGAATGATACAGCAAATCGATCCAGAAGTGCTGGATGTTCTTCGTGCTATTCGCAAGGGCAACATCCGCGTGACAAAACCAAATCTGCATGGACCCTGGCGCCCCAGGTACTTTTCATATCTTAAATCAAAAGAGCTACTCATTAATTCATTTAATTAGGATGCAAATTTACGATGATCCTGCCTCGCCCAATATTTTCGCCACATTTGAACTTCCTGGAGTCAAACCAGGCGACGTGACTTCTGATGTCAAGGAAGGAAAGCTCTTCATTGAGGGCGAGCGCCGACCCCGTTATCCGCCATATACAGCGAGTCCAACCTCGGAAGCCGGTTGCCAATCCGCACAGGACGGTGCAGCCTCGGGAGCCACTGAGAAAGCTCATGACAGGCTGTGTCCCGTCCACGAATTCCGATACGGGGAATTTTGCAGAACCATCCCGCTGCCTCCAGGTTCAAAAGTAAGTTTCCACCTCCCCCCAGATTCTCTGAAGCTCATATGCTGGCTCTTTCTTCATAGACTTCGTCCGTCCAAGCCTCCCTTTTCGAAGGGCTCCTCACCGTGTCCTGGCCTCGCGCGCCCCTGGCAGTCGAGCAAATTGACGGGTCTGAAATACACTAGCGATGAATACACTTTGCCTGTTTCTCAAGCCGCTTCGCCTCGCTCTGCAGCTTGGGATTTCTCTGCTGCCTTAGCTCCAGCCTTGGCAAGTGTCCTACCGTTTGGCATCTAGGCTAGGACAAAGACGATGGTGACTGTTGGCGCGAATGATGTGACCGAATTGAGGGCCCGCGATGCGTGTGGACGCAACGCGCTAATTAGGATGTTCCTAGTCTGTGTCTTCGGTCAATAAAACTGTATTGTCTTACTCCTATGTCTACAGCGTCACCATAAATGATTCCAGCCATTCATTTGGTTCAGAATTGATCGAGATATACTGATTTGAACAATGTTGACCAGCAGATCACTCCCGATGCTCTAGCAAGTTTCTGAGCATAAAATTAAAAATTCTGACCCTATCACCCCCTTCAAAATGTACGACACTCCTCCCTCCCGGAAATCGAGCCAGATTGGGCATGAACTCACCGTGCTAGAACGTGTTGACCTCAAATTGGGACCTCATTTCAGCTGGGAGAAAGAAATTATTATTTGATAAATGTGGCTCTATCACTGATTGCGGACGGATTATTCTTGAAGATTGGTGATATTTTCGAGGTAATCAGACCAGAACTCAGGGAGTTATGAGGGAATCGGTCGGCGCGACGAAAAAATTCCCAAAACGGAAATTTTTCCTTCGCGCCTTCGGTTCCGACATTAGCTTTACTGTAATAACATGGTATATTTGGAATGGCATAAAAGTTGGTGAAATTGTAAGTCTGGTAATAAAAGTAGGGGAAAACATGAGAGATCTCCACCTTATTTCAAGCTTCAAAAGTGAGCAAAGTTGTGGGGAAAGTTGCAAAATTTACCGAAAAAAGGTGGAGAATAATAAAAGTGCATTTGGAACGGCATAGAACTGCCCCAAACCACCCCAAACCACCCGGGCCCAAACTGCCCTTGACCCGCGTCCACAACTTCAAGTTAGTTTGGAACTTCGGGGGACCGCGACATGTGAATATCGCACAATAAGTTCTGCCCCGACAAGGACACAATTCACGGAATATCAGGGTGCGATTTACACGCCAGCTTTGAGGGATCTTCTATGGAATATCCTAGCTCATTCGTCGCCCACGTCGGACTCACGATCACTGGCAGCACAGGGTGGCAACATGAATACTTGGCAGTCGGCGGCGTTGGCTTCCTGGATACTGGGGTTTTTCGTTCAAATCGACAGTCACGGGTCACGCATCCCTCTGTCGATAACTTCGGTTGCAGTCACGGGTCACGGCGGTCCTTGTCGAACCTGCCGCTGGTCACGGCGCGTCCAAAATCGCCTGAAAGACGCACAAAAGCGAAAATTTCTGTGGGATTTGTCGAAATTTTGGGGGGTGTCACGCCAAATTTTTGCTGGTGTCGAAATGTCGAACTTGAAAAAAGGGTCACGCGTCACCCCCCCTGTCGATTTGAATGAAAAACCCCAGTAGTTGGCTTACAGGTCCGTGGCCCGCTTCCAGGACTTCTCAGTGATAGCTCAAAAGGACCCCGACCTGTGACGGAGAATATCGCACAAGGATATACAGAATCAATGATTTTCAGCACCAATAAGGACATGATTCACGGACAAAACTATGTACACGTACGATTTATACGCCAGCTTTGAGGGAAATCTCGATCTTTAGTGGAATATTTTGTCTCATTCGTAGCTCACGTCGCACTCAATGGCAGCACAGGGTGGCAACATGAATACTTGGCAATCGGCGGCTTTAGCGTTATACATTCTTGGCTTAAAATCCTCGGAGCCCTTCTGCTATGTACCTCGATCTATTAACCCCATTAGCTGATTTCCTAAGACCCCGGACCTGCCACGATGATAATCTCTCGGTCGCGGAAACACGCTTATATCGTTTTCGAATACTTGTACAACGCTCTCCAATTCGCTCTGTCACCGGTGCCATCAAATCCCGAACTCAATGCAGCTGCGCAATGTTGGCTTGCTGCACGCGCGCGCGTCAATGCGTATATGTCAGTTGGTATGTCACAGGTCCCATTGAAATAGATGGAAGTCTTAATTCTCGCAGGAGCCTGAGGCCCGTGCTGTCAATGGATATGTGGAATGTGGAATGAGCCGTTCGTGCCGGTTGTTCTCGGACCTCGGTATGTGGGCGTTTTTCGCTGGAAGGCCAGCGGGATTAATGATCAATTAGCCTTTCAGCACACCGACTTCGAACTGCCGACGATGTGTGTTGTCGTTCAAATCTTGATTTCCATGGATTCTGTCAAATTCCAGCGCCGCATATTCTCTTGCTATAAAGCGAGGCATTTCAGGCTGAGATTCACCACCATCGCAATGGCCCCAGTCTGTGAGGAAGCCCATTTCTTCCCTCCTCAGACCTGACTGACTGTTCCTTTAGTCTTGTTCGCCCTGCTCTCCTTGCTCTCCACCGGTTTCTCACTTACTTCGGCTACTGCCGGTAAGTTTGCATCGCCCCGTATCCTTCGCCAAATTTTATGTTTCTACTTCATTTAGTGGATAATGTGCCGAGGTCCAGCCTGGCGCCCGATGCTACATCTGCGCTCAGTTTTGCGTCTTCGAAATGGATCTGGAATTCCGCCACTGCCACGGCCAACGCAGTTATCGGCCTCCGCAAGGACTTCACGCCTCCCCTTGGCAAGGCGCTCATCGGCGCCGAAATCATCATCACTGCTGTCAGCAACCTCAATTTGTATGTGAACGGTGATTACGTCGGATCTGGAACACCACCTTCCCGTGGGCGTTTCGCCCACCGCTTCTGCGTCGACCTCCTGCCCAGCTTCAATGTGTTCGCTGTCAATGCGTCAACTGGCGCCAGCGGCGCAGACGAAGGAGGCCTTCTCGCGACCATCCTCCTCACATATACGGATGGCACCACGGACCGGCTCATCACTGACAGCTCCTGGCGCGTGAAAAGCGGACTGCCACTGGGATGGGAGCAGTTGTCTTTCGACGATACCACCTGGGCCGTCGCTACGACGGTCGGGAGCTACGGAGTCGCGCCGTGGGATACTGTGCTCGTGAATATTCCGGCAGACCCGCCCGTCCTCGCTCTCGACCGCGCGCAATGGGTGTGGACCGACGCTATCCCTGCCAGTGGGTCCATTCCAGCAGGCCAGCGGGCTTTCCGCAGGATCTTCCCGCTCTCACCGGGCCAAGTTCCTCGCTCCGCGACCATTATCATCGCGGCGGACAACGAGTACACGCTGTACATCAACGGAGTCTCGGTCGGGACGGGCACGAACTGGAAGGTCGCGCAGCGGTACACCGTAAATTTCGCGTCGCCGCCGACGGAGGTCGTCATCGGGGTGCTCGCTACCCAGACCGCCGCGGGCGCTGCGGGCTTTGTCCTCGCGATGGAGCTCAACATGGTGCCCAGCGGGCGGGCCAACTGCACGGCGGGAGCGTTCCTGCTCACGGATGCCGGGTGGAAATCGACCAAGGGAGCGATCCCCGCCGGGTTTGAGCAGCCTGGATTTGACGATTCGTCGTGGCCTGCGGTTGTGGCGGAGGCGACTTATCCCAATGCACCATGGGGCGCGATTACTGTCCCGACAGCCTCCGCACCATCCATCACCATCTAGTCACTATGCCACTTACATTCTGCGTCCTGGGGTTTTGTTTACTTTCCTCATTGCATGTAGGCGACGTCTCACAATGTCTTTTTTCCTTGATATTTCTGAGTATGCCAATTATATAAAACGTTCGTAACAGTTTGGGGCTGGTGTCCAACTGGTGTCTACCAGAAATGCAAACTGCCAATGAACCGACACGTTTGTATGAGCTCTCCAAATTTTCGGGTATTGACCACGACTGCTAACCATATCCTATGAAAACGTGGCTACGCCAACCACCGATTATCGGAAAAATGCGGTGCGGCAATTTGATCCACGTGAACTAAGTATGTGGAAGCTCAAATTCTTGTCCGGCTTGTCAGTGGGACTCCTTGGGAGTGCATCTCCCCTCACCTTCGCGAAACTGTCCACCTACCGAGGAAAATGCCAGAGCCGCCGGCGCGAACGGTTCATTCCCAATTCATTCCAGCCATGCATAATTAAAATATCTATTGACGGCAGCGACAAGTGAGTATGTTAGCGTGAGCCTCCGCGGGCATTGAGACCAGAGTTCTATGAAACCGATGGCTGACATACCGACAGAGGGGTCCGTGACTTGTGACTGTCAAATTGAAGGGAAAAGTCCAGTACTGCTGCCCGTGCTGAGATGAAAGCCACCGGCAAAATCACATACAAGGCATCCGTCGCGATCATTAGTTCTATTGGGGACAAGTTCATAGCACTGGACCGCGCTGTGAATGCCGCCGTCGAAGGCGGGCTGCACTTTGCCATCGCTGCTGGTACGTGTCCTTCCCTCAAAATTCCTGCTTACCCCTATTGATGTTTTCCCAGGTGCGATAACCGCAACACCTGTAAATGCTCTCCGGCGGCCGCCGAGAACGCTGTCACCGTTGGTGCCTCCACCATCGTGACGAGTGCGTGTACTTCTCCAACCACGGCAGATGCGTCGACGTATGGGTACCGGGCCTGAATCAAGTCTATCTACGGGCCAACATCCTGAAATCACACAATGCTAACCTACGACTACGGCAGTAGTCGTACGTAGTCAGAGGTAGGCGAAGGTAGGTCCATGTCGGGGCATTTTGTCTACAGGTGTAGATCCACGCAGTCTCAGGTCTATGACTACACTCCGACTACGGCTGTAGTCACACCCTCTGACTACAGGGGGCCTCAACACAGTGAATCAACAACTGGCTTTCTTCGGGCTGGAGCACCGGCCCGTTGCATCCCTCCACAGTTCACTCAACTGGCTAGACGGTTTTAAGGAAGCAGAGGCCGACCATCCGGCACCCAAGGTGCGGCGGCGAGCGATCCAGGCTAGATTTTAGATCTGGAATTTGGGTACTCTTTGACGACATACCGGTGAACTGTCTGGAATCTGACTATACCTAAACACCGCACATTTTGCGTGTTTCAGGAATAGCCGGATTACAGTATAGGCCTATTTCTAAGGACTGGTATATGGTCTCGGTATAGCCAGATGGGTTTGTGATCACAGAGTAATGGGTACAAGGGGTAGGGAACTACTCTGCGGACTGACAGTGCTCGCCTCGAAAACTGTAGAGGAATGTGTAGCCCACAAACCTCTTTAGAGACTATTTCTGGTCTTATTCCCGCATGATGGAATAGGCTGGACATACTGATGACAAGGGCATGCGGGAATAGTCTTATTTCTGCACCAATAGGCCGTGTGCCCTCCATTTGATAGACATCAAGGCCCGGGGATATACATTCCGGTGAAGTTCTGGGACTAGCGAAGGTCGGCTAAGGAGATCTGATGGGATTGTTTTTATTCCGAGCAGACGGAGTGGGGGAAATAAGAACCCTTTCTGGGATAAGTCTCACTAGGGGTATCTACGAGGAGCTGGAGGCCAGGGGAACATTACCCGATGTTCAGCAATGGCGGGAAAGGACCAGGGATAACGGGAAGTAGGAGGAACGACTCGGTATCAGTCAGCCAAGAGACTGAGGTTTCAAACCCCTAGGCTGACCAACGCCGCTTGAATGGACATCACAATCCTCCTGTGCACCAGTCAATGGCAATATGCTGGCGGGAGCCCTTCGGGGAGAGAGATGGTCAACATCGCAACTACGCAATAGTGTCAACCGGCACGGGAGCTTCTCGAGGTGGGGGCGGCAACAATATATCTCGTCTAGTCTCAACGCTGAACCGAAGTGTCGGCGCAACTCGTCAATGGCCATATTGGGCGAGTGTCTGCCTATCATTCTCAATCTCCCAAATAGGATCTCGAGCACATTGTCACCAAGAAGGCAAAGGAAGACCTTGAGCAAGGGGTTCAAAACCTTGGAGTGTGCTATCTGAAAGATCGCATTTTTGACTATGCACTGGAGGTCGCTGTATAGCTGGTTGGGAAGGAAATCCGACCCGTGCTTGAGGAATAAAGTACAGGCCAGATGAGCGAATTTCACGAGACAGATGAGCTGTTCCGAAAGCGAAAGTGTAGGATTGATGAAGGGTTCTAACATTGCATCAATCATTTCACCAAGAAGCGTGAATGCGTGGTGAGTGTTGGCTTCGGTCGGGGTAAAGTCGGAAGTGTCGATGTACCACAAGTCTCCAATGAGAGCAATGAGTTTCACTGCAGTCGAGACACTTTGTGGGTCTTTTGGATTCAACAGCGAATGGATACTCTCGTCGAACCAATCATGGCCAGACAATCGTTCTAGCCATTGAGCGACGAGGTTTTTGTTAAGAACCACACTCATAACAAGAATACCCTCTGCTGAGAGCAGGGTTTTGCGTTCTCCTGAGGTATAAAATCAGAATTTAATGCACAACAGAGAGCTACACCCAACGTACGCTTCCAGGTATGCTTCGGATCGAAGATTTTTGTCACACCACCTTCGCCCGTCCACAGATTAAGGCCAGGTAAGCCTCCGACGAATTCCCAAAGTGGATTACCGGGCTTGACTTCTTGCTTCATGCAGAGGTAATATAACGCTCTTTGATGATCCGACGCTCCGTCCGATGCAATATTCTTTACCGGACCATGCAATATTTCCCCGTATGGGGAGAAATTCCAACAGGCGAGGAGTTTCTGTAAATTGAGTGCAGCTGTCTGCCAAGAGCTATGCTTGCAGGTCGGCATTAGGAGAACGGGCTTAGCACCGTAGTCGGTTGCGGCATGCCAAGCGAACGCTGCAACACTAAATTCCTTCCCGACATGGACTTGCCCCTCACGAATCGCCTTCACGACCGCTTGCACGGCAGTCAAATCATTCCCCATTTTCAATGTCTCTAGCTCCGTATTTGCGTGTTCACATAAACCTGCTATCTCATCGGTGTCGTCCAGATAACAAAGACGGCCATCGCTGGCAATCTCGTCTTGACAAAGCGTATGAATCACTGTGGAATGCTCTCCAACATTGATGTCCCTGAAGAGCATCTCGATATTCGCCATGATTTCCATCAATTTAATATCACCGACAGTCACCCGAAGCGAGATCTTCCGGCGTTCGTCGGCAATCGTATGGCGAGATGGGAGAGAAATTGGGGCTTTGTTGAGGGCATATAACGCGGCACCACCACCGAGTTCGTAAATGAGGACCGCAAGGTCCTTGTCGAGGCCAGTGTAGTTGCGAGCATGATACTTGTTGGCGATGGCCAGTATAACCATGGAACAAATTTTCGATGTTCCCCATCCCTCTTTTTTTGTATTGGAAAGAAGACGTGCGAGCCCCGGGACATCATTGGATGATATGAGGTCTATGAGGGTTTGGAATGCCTTGATTCGCTTGTGTTTGCGGGCAATATATTTTCGGTTATTCGTTGTCTAGAAAAAAGACATTTGTAAGTACAAGGTTACTGTGTCGCAAAAGTCCTTTTTGGGAGATAAGTCGGTATAGGCCGGTATAAGCCGGTATAAGCCTGTAAGGTTTTTTGGGGGGCCTATACATTTGATTATGGCGCTATCCTGACTTATAAGTACTTACAGAACTTATAACAACTATAAGATGTTACAGAGGTTATAACACTTTATAGCCCCTTACATTCGGTTACCAGAAAAGCCGATACAGCTCCTTCTCATTTTATTTGGGTCCAATCATTCAGGTCGCCAAAAGAAATGAAAACATATATTTATTCACAATTTAAACTACAATGCAGAGCATACCACTCCATATTTTACACACTAAACTCGAACTGATCACACATCGATGTCGTAAGAGATGCACATTGACGTACCGCCAGCGATGCAAGGTAGGACAAGTGGCGCGCGATGCAAGGCCAGCGTTGTGAAGGTACGGGGAAGAAATGAAGGGATGACGAGACTCACCTGAGAGCTGCGGGCTGATCTATATGGTTGCAAAGTCAGCTAGCTATTAGGAAAAAGGAACGTTGGAACGCACCAGCAATCTGAGATAAGACGGCGGACCAGAAGATTACTGGCTGGTTGACGAGGTACATACGTGAGGGAAGGGAAGCTCACCTAAGGAGCGTTGGCGAGCGTGCAGGAGAACCGGTGTTCTGATGCTTCAAGATTAGATGGCTGTCGGCAAGATGGAAGTAGCGACACACCAGTGCTCCTAGGGATATGGAGGACGAGAGACTGGGAAAGCGAACGAGACGGCGGTGTGGCAAGTGGTGGTGGTGGTTGAGAGGAAAGAGATGGAGTCACAGAGTCGCAGCTCCAGTGACTTATAAGTTGCAGCAACATGACGTCACTTTGCTCCACACGGCAGATGTATAGCGGTGTAAGTATAGTAAAACTATACACCATTTCGACACCCACATCTCCGAGAAACGGCTCAATCACGAGCTCACAAGCCCTGCACCAGCCGGACCAGCACTGCATCCTCTCGGCGTCTTCAGGTGTACCGTTGAGTGCCTTTCTCCGACCGTTCAAACACCCGAGAGGACCCTCCTCAACCTACCGAAATTGAACCGTACTTTGGAGTGGAGGCGCACCTGGTGAAATCATGCCCAAAAAGCCACCTCAGTCGTGTTTGGTGAGGTGCAGTATGGCTTCGGAGCTCAGAAGGTTATACCCCCTTATAAGTCCTTATACTTCGGTTATAAGTTGCGTATAACTCGGCTGTAACCCATCTATAAGGCGGCTATAAGCCTGTAACCTTCCCTAACCCCTTATAACCCAAAAGGCCTTTTTGTGACATGTTGGTTGAGAATTAAATCTGTACCTTTACGCGTTCTTTCTGAAGTTGTTTCTCGACTGCTTTCAGTTTACGATCCAATTGATCGCGGCTGAGCCGAGCACTGGGTTTTTTCCTGAAAGATTATTGTGCCCATTGGCAGACAACATCAATTTCCGGGCCGAGGAGCAACTAGTGCTATCCGGGGTTTGCTTCCCAGTACAACACTTCGATTGTAACTTGAGCATCGATGAGACGACGTCAAGAGAAAGTAGGGTACACCCGGCTTGTATCGGGAGCCAGGACGATGGATGGGAAAGGGATGAGAGTCAAGAATCCAGTCAATTTTCCAAGTGAAATCGGCGCCTTGGCACACGCGTATGTCGGCAAGAATGTTTTGTGGGTGCCCGCTAGGAGGATGAAACAAGATAGCAGTAGAATCTTTGAAGCAAGTTAGTCAAGGCTGGTTATTTGCATTCTTTATCTGTGTACCAGATGCGGGGCGACATTTGGTGCCCGCCAAATGGTGGGTCATCGGAGTCGGCCCGGAATCATAGCCGTGATTTATGTATTGGTGACATTGAGGGCAACGCACAGCGCGAGTCCCTAGCCGAGCATCACCGAGTTCAAGAAGAGGTCGTAGATTTTCGCTATCAACCAGAGGACGAGGGAGGGAATGATGTATGTATATGAACTAAAATGTTCAAAATATATTAAGTGGACAGTAAAATAATGTAGTGGATGTCAATTGGATATCCTAGTGAACATCATTCAAGTGTAGAATACACATTTACTTGATGTTGAAGGCTTGGTTCAATTTGACATCGCTGCACGACATCGGATTGATGGCCGGCCCGGTTGGTGATGTATACTTGGCCGGCAGGACGTGAGGGGTTGAAGTGTAAACTCGTGAGTAGGTAGTTTGAATCCGAACGAGTTCCTAATTTCTGAGGGATACCTGGTCGTCTCGGACACAGTAAATACAAACTTCCTCGAATGTGATGGCTCGGGGCCAGAAATGACTGAACCGGCCTTTTTTTTGCGATGTTTGAACGGAACAAACGGGAGACATGTCGGATTAGTCGGGCCAAGATCGGGAATCACCGACATCTGTCAGCGTTGCACTCCCATCAGTGTCTACTGTCCATGTACTATAAAATGCGATTATCTTTTATCCCGGCTGGTTGATCGGTGAACGGCCAACAGCAGTGTGTGGCGGAAATTTCAGAGTTGCATGGTATTATGGTGTCTGAGTTGAACGGTCTTTCGACGATGAGTGAATTGAACGAGAATAATGGAACAATGTTCGAGGGGACGGACACGAGAAGAGATACGGTGTTACAGGATTTCAAGGACGGGAGGGAACGAAATTAGGCCGTTCGCGACAGTACACGACCGCTGAGAGCAGGGGAAAGGAGGAAACGTGAGCCGATGCAAAGGGCGAATGGATGAATGGATATACGATAGGCCAGGTAGGGCCAGTCTACCGAGCAAGCCGCTCACTTGCCCAAGGAGCTGAGGATCGGGGGCACAAGTAGGGCAGCTTCCAATGAGCGTCTTGAGATTGGTGACGGCGGCGATGATGACCGCCAAGATGGTGATGAGGGCGGACGTGGGTGAGGACCCGCCCAGCATGAGCGGATCGACCAGTGCGAGCAGCCCCGCAATAGCCCGTGCAAGTGCACCGTTGTTGGCGTTAGGACTAAGAATGGGGGCTAGTGGGTTGGCTAGACAGGAAATGAGTCCACCGAGCAAGCTCGACACCGAAGCCAGGGCTTTAGTGAGCGGATCACCCGCCCAACCCCTGTAGATTGTCTCCACCAGCAATGATTTGCCCCACAAGGCCGCTGAGAGTATACGTAGCAGAGCCGACGAAAATGCTGATAATAATGTTGACACTCGCGGATGCTAAAAGGCCGATGGGATTCGCGACGCCGATGGTATTCGAGCGGCCTGCAATGCCTTCACTTGGTCGATGAGGGGAATAATGCCCAGTTTCAACGCGTCCGCGGGGAGCTGGAAGACAAATACATAAGGGGCACCCAGAACTGATGAAAGAATCGGGATGCTCACGACAGGGTTTATCTGAGCGACAGCGACAATGACATTAGCCTGCTGTGGATTAAAATCAGCTCCAAGATGCACTCCAACGGCAAAGACAATGAATTCACCGCAGGGACGGCTACAGCGCGAGGAATAAGAAGGGATACAGAGACAAGGAGAGCGTTGGAGAAGAAAATTTGGGGGTGGTTTAAGAACACGGGAATGGGAGTAAGTTCAAGTGGGTTTGAGAACTGGGGTATCCTCGCCAACTCGACCGCTCTTTATACCCAGCTACCTCAGGCTCGGACTGCGTCAAGTACCGATCATGCATGGCGTGAACCAAAGAGTGCGGCTTCTGCCATGACAACACTAGAAGACGCGGATTAAGGGACAAAGAAGGTTGGGTGCCTGGATCCGAAATTACCTCAAGGCCAGGCGATTTGAGAGGTTTTCACGATTTCTCGAGGGTACGATAAGATGGACGGTGGTGGTTACGTGTCGACAGTCGATTGGCGTGAGGCCGAAATACGCGTACGCGGGTCAAACGGGACGTGCGATGTCGTCGAGGGGAAAGTCGAATAGTCCTTCAACTTTACACGTAATTCGTCGAGCGAGTGCCTGTCGGACCCCGTCAGCTAAGATTTTGCAGAAGGCGGGTGCTTGAAAGTTGGGATACTAGACGGAGTTAATGGGGTATTAGGATTGGCGTTGGCGCCCCGCGTTGCACGAGTAGGAGAAATTGCGCAGGCCCAGGCACTTCTTCCAATTCAAATGATTTAGTCCCAGCATGGCCGCACGAGTCGAACGAAGATACGGCGATATCGATCCCGAGGTTCTGTACCAAGACTTCCGACTTGCTTCCGACTTCCGACGATAGGCCAGTAATTGAAACGGACCTAAGCATATAAGTGCGATTTGAGCGTGCGTGGAACCGGGCAGTAGCACCATTCGAAGCTGCCCTCGCTCTCGCCATATTTCGCGCAAGAAGGCCCGTGGTAAGAAGGTGGAAGTCTGAAGAAGAGATCATCGGCAATCAATCGGCGTTATCAGATCATCAACATCAACCACAACAGTGCAGCACTGCTTTTGTCTTGCTTTCATCTACCACCATTGCCTGCCCAAACAGCCTGTGCAAGGCTCCAGTAGACTGCTTCCTCGATGCGCGATCATTTCGGCAGTTTCCCGCCAACCCAGAGCGAGACGTGCTCCAGGAAAAAAATCGAGGACGAAAGCGACGCTGACTATAGCCGCGCTTTCCCTCGCAGGCTGGTGTTCCGCGTTCGATCAGCATTTCGTTGATTCGTGATTCATACTGGGCTGGCGTGTCCCGGCCGAATCACGCAGCTGTCCATATTTGCTTGTTGTGACTCGTTCTCGTACATTCTTGATGAGTCGTTATATTCCCGAGTCACTATAAAAGGACGAGTTCTGTTGCCACAAACATCTGCACCCTCTGAATGTCACCTACGCGCACTCTCAAATCCTCAGGAATGACCGACAGACACTCCGAACAGCGAAAGGCACGAGAGGCTTTTCGACGAATGATACAGCAAATCGATCCAGAAGTGCTGGATGTTCTTCGTGCTATTCGCAAGGGCAACATTCGCGTGACAAAACCAAATCTGCATGGACCCTGGCGCCCCAGGTACTTTTCATATCTTAAATCAAAAGAGCTACTCATTAATTATTTAATTAGGATGCAAATTTACGATGATCCTGCCTCGCCCAATATTTTCGCCACATTTGAACTTCCTGGAGTCAAACCAGGCGACGTGACTTTTAACGTCAAGGAAGGAAAGCTCTTCATTGAGGGCGAGCGCCGACCCCGTTATCCGCCATATACAGCGAGTCCAACCTCGGAAGCCGGTTCGCCAATCCGCACAGGACGGTGCAGCCTCGGGAGCCACTGAGAAAGCTCATGACAGGCTGTGTCCCGTCCACGAATTCCGATACGGCGAATTTCGGCAGAACTATCCCGTTGCCTCCAGGTTCAAAAGTGAGTTTCCATCTCCCCCAGATTCTCTGAAGCTCATATGCTGGCTCTTTCTTCATAGACATCGTCCGTCCAAGCCTCCCTTTTCGAAGGGCTCCTCACCGTTTCATGGCCTCGCGCACCGCTGGCAGTCGAGCAAATTGAGGGGTCTGAGATGGAACGACTATCCCTCGAACGCCTAACCTCGTCAGTCCGTAATGCGGAACCGCTCGGTGGCCCGCGGTGATTTATCCATCGCGAGTCATATTTATCTTGGCTATACGATCACTCTACACATGTATCATCCTCCTTGTTATGATCCAGATGTTCTACAGCTTTGTGTATCATTCAGTTGGTTCACATCAATGCACGGACTAAATGTATTCACACTTGTAGCCCATATCATAATTATTTTTGCTACACATCCCCATTCATAATATGTCTGATCCCCAAGCAAGCGGACTGTCGCCCGATGATTATCTTCTGCCAGCAACCCGGACCCAAAGCAGTAAACTGTTGAAATAAATAGACAAAAATCTGAAATCCCTGAAACTTTTTCGGGCCTTGCTGACTCTGCTCATCTTCCGGACAGCGAAAATACAGTCGCGCGACGCATAAAATCGAGGCCCTGGGTATCCCCGCTATACTTGCTGAGAACCGGCATTGCATTGTCGAATCGCACGAGGAACTCGGATAGAAGATAATGAAGACTCTGAATGCCGGCCTAGTTCCCCAAGTGGCGTTCAAACGGCGGCCAGAAGTACCTAGAAATGGTGAGATGAAATCTGTCCCTCGCCCGTTGCAGCTCATACACCACAGAATTTTTCGAGCAGCGCAACGTAAATTGAGTTAACATGCGGGGAATGTGGACACCGTACCCATCGACATGGGATCGGCCGGTACGACAGGAGCGATTCCGCGGCAAAGTTCCAATGCCATCTGCGACATCGTGACGAGATCCCAAACCCGAGTCCAAGGATGAATACACGATAAGGAGACGTACAGCTCGTAAGAGCAGGCGGGAAGCAAAGGTGACAACAACACAGTGGTCCATTATTCTACAGGGTGTTTCCGATTCGGATTCATCGTCCCTCAAGGATTTTCAGGTGCACCATCCCACACGCGCCTGCGCCCCATTCGCCTCCGACGAGGCGGTATCGGCGATCTTTTCCGCATCCAGTGACACCACAGAGAGCGGGGGTCTGAATCTTGGGTTTTTCGGGGAGCGGCATGTCGAGAGGCGCCATGACCACGGAGGCGGGGACGGAGAGAGAGATGCTCATGACGGATTTCTCAGCATCGGTTGACGATGACGGGGGCCGAGACGTAGAGATCCAACGATACATCGTCGGCATCACATCCCCGTCTTTCTCGGCCTCAGGCATCATTTCATCGACGCCATCGCCCGCGGACCCGGCGCCTTCGGAGGGCGCGACCGGCGTGGGGACCTCGACTGGCGTGGAGGTCGAGAGCGCTGTGGTGCGTTTGTTGCGTGGACGGGACTGCTTTTTGAGGAGGCGGTTGATGGTCTCTGCCTGTAAGTGGATGGAGGATTATTTTGGATACATGGCTGCAAGGCCGCTGATGGTACCTTTTCGTTTTGCAGCTTCTTTTCGCTGACATTGCGGCGCTTGCGAGCAGACTCTTCTTTGCGAAGGGCAACCTCGGATGCGTCGAGGGCGGCGCCCCGTTTCTTGCTGTTCGGGACAGGCTCTTGCTCCTCCTCCTCCTCTGCGAATTAGATGTTAGATGCGAATTTGTAGCACATAAAGAGAAAAATTCCGTGGTCCCCATATAGGACCCGTGAGCCTTGCTGGAAGCACAGCCGAAGCTGCTGGGAGGTGACCTACCAGCTGATGTCTCTGAGCTGGCAAGCACCCTTGCGAGCCTTCGCTAGCGCTGCTTGTCGTTTCGTGAGACGCACGTTCTGCGGCATCTCCTCCTCGGACGATTCGTCCTCAGATTCCACTTGGACTGCAGTTGCTGAAGCCACCTGCATCAGTCTCGAAGCAGAAAAACTACTGCAGATACTCAATACCTCGGGTGCGCCTGCCCCGGGTGACGGCCCCACCACGTACTTTGAATTTTATCTTCAGAGGCGATTTCGCAGGGGGTGCCACAACCTAAGCGAGGACACTGATTGGTACATATCTTGACCGCGTGGAAGATTTGACCCACCGATGGCGAGCGAGATTCTTGGATCTCGTCGTCCTCGTCCTCGAGCTCGTACTCCTCGGGCTCTTCGACGTCACCTTCGCCTTCGCCTTCGGCGGCCTCGCTGGCCTCGGAGTCGCTGCCGGCCTCGGGGAGGACGTCGACCTCGACCTGCTCTTCCTCCGATTGCGGGTCGATATCCATGCTGTCTGGGTCAGAAACGGACTTGGAACGGGGCTGGTCGGTGTCTGATATCTGCATGTCCGAGCCTGACGTGGATGCAGATACGGTACCACGGGCCGAGGGAAGATTAACTCCGATTTTAGCATCAATCGCGAGAAGTTCGACGAAGCTTACCGGATTTGACGTTTGCCCTATACAACGCCCCGTGGCGGGGGGACATGGCAGGGATGGGAGGGTCTGCAAAGCGGCGTCGGCGCTTAGTCTTTGTGGCGGCATTATTAATTCATGCAGAAATCCCGTGTTGGCCGTTTTGGAGCGGCGGTACCATCAATGATCGCAACCAGTTTGGGCACTTCGCTTGACTTCGTTCCTTCTCACGTGCGGGTTCTGACCTTGCACGAATCAGAACGATTCATATCCCGGACGCCGTGTTTCCTCCACAAATATTGCGATGACGTGGAATCCCGGCTAGAGGAGTGTTTAGCTTGTTGTCTTTGTGTTTTGAGGTTTTTGAATCTCGCAAGTTGATATTAACCCGGGTTTAACGGGACATCAGACGGGCGAAAGGATGTCGACGGATATACTTGTTGATCCAGTCGTTACGGACCAAATCAAGCCGAATTACGAACCCCATTGCGCAATTCCGCATGTTCTTTCCTTCATTCCGCTCGTCAACCAAATCTGCGTCTCGGCATTCATACTTTAGCAGAAATTCTCTACTCATATAATCTCCCGGGTGCTTCATATTGGGATTTGAGGAGGCCCAGGGGCGATGATGTAATTAGCGTGTACGCATCGGGATACCCTCTGGAAACCGGCGTTCCTGGGCGGGACCGTGCCGTGTAATACTACCTACCTACCCGTGCCATCATCCTTTGTAGGATAGATTGCTCCAATCGTGGCGATGCCTTTGCGTTGAGTATTCATCTGTCTTAATTAGTAACCAATCACATTCCAGCAGAATAACTCCGTGGACCGCCGACCGCCCCCAGCCGACTGGGCGGCGCGCGCTGTTCGCCATTTTGGTTCATTTCCCCCGTCTAATTGCCGATCCATCAACCGACAATGAACAGCACCAGACAGCAATCATGCATTCGGACATGGTGACGATCATTTGTCCAAGATGTCGTATGAACAAAATAAGCTGGTCCCTTACATTTCGGCGCGTCATGAGAAATGGGATGGATTGCCAGAACACCACAGCCCAGTTTTTTCCCTGGAGCGAAGGCGCCTCTGACATTTAGAATTTGTTTTTGTCATTTAACACTTGGCGGGAATTCAACTCCCTGGGGAATTAAATTAAGCACACGGGTGCTGATCTTCCGCGGGAACACAACTGTATTCGGCGGACCCTCCCCTTATTCTGCCGGATTTTGGACTGCCTTTTTCCGGGTTTTCTTTGTGTATGCCTGGAATTAGCAGATAGCACTAGCGGTATTATAATTCGGACTCAACATGAGCAAGATGCTGTTGGTCGACGCTTTTGCAATTGAACAGCTCACAACTTCGGCGAAGGACTGGCTGGTACTTCACAGCCGATCATGGTTGCATTTAGGAATGTCGTTTCCCCAGAAACAAGTACACTTTCCAGACAGGGCAGCCCGCTGCGCGCACGGAGTAGATTTAGAGCAGGACCAACCAACCAGCGAACTGACCCCGATTTTGACGACTTAGCGCAATATGGCATCTCGAAGCGCGCAAACCAGTAGGCTCGTCGCGGGGACTGATGAGGAACAGGTCTTCACACGTTTGAATGTGGCCTAATCGCCTCGGAACCGATTGCAGCATTCGAGGAAGGTGCTGAAGCGGTGAGGAAGACATCGTTATCCATCGGGAGACGACTCAGAATACAATCGTTAAAGAAAATCAACAGCAACGAAAGCGTGTATCCATTCGGAACAAGAACACTGGGAAAGCTATCGAAATTAGGATGGGAGGAGACACGACGGTAGGGAGTGGAGAAGAGGAGAAGGGGGAGCGGGGCAGAGACAATGGACAGAATGGACGAGCCAGGAGGGTGCGAGCGTATCTGTGGCAGAATATGGATAGGAAATTTCAGAGAGTGGAGGAAGGACGTACGACGATGGATAAATCTTCAAAGGTTGAGTTGCTTAAGCAGGGGGTAAGTCAAGGCTTGCAGTGAGCTAACGACTTGGGGGTTCGTCCCGCACCCGCATCCAAGGTTCAACGCGTCGACGAGGGAATTAACCAAATCATTCAATGTACCGATGACGTTTTTGAGAGCTGGATCGAGTGCGCCATTGCAACTGCATCCGCCGCTCAAACCGGGGTGTGACGGAGAGCTGGAGGCTGGTCCGGCACACGGTTACTGAGGTGGTCAAACGAGGGGTAACTGGCGTAAGTTATCGATTAACCGACGTCCCGGATCTACGCTACGGGTTTAAGTACAAATCGTGTGTTTACTATTGTTAGAATGATTGTAAAGATGGTTGAGATGTCAAGATGGAACGGAAGTGAAAGAATGTGAGCGTTCGCAGTTTGGCGAAGTGAACTAAGGTGTAGAACGAGTGGGGTAGTGACAATATCACTAGTTAAATATACTGGAACGGTTCAGTACGTGGGTAAGAACAAAAGAAGATAGGGGGTTCAAAAAGGGAGGAACGCGTCCGTTACATACGCCCTCCAGGTCGCCGTGTAGGGCGATCTTATTTTCACGTCGCCATCGGCACGTCGTTGCCCATCGGCACGTCGTCCTGGTGAGCGCCCGAGAGCTGGCCATTCGGGGGGGTCCAGGTAGTCGATCAAGTCGGAGTGGGACAGGCTGCCGACATCGCGCGACTCGTGGTGGTACGAGAGGTGAGAAGGGTTGATGGTGGTAATGGGTGGACCATCGAGGGAGGAGGTGGAGGGTCCCGGGGCCGCGCCCAAGACGTGTGCGGGCGTGATACGAATGTGCGAGCCCCCCTCGCCACTCTGGGTATCATAGCGAGGAGGGACCGGCGCAACGGGTTCCCCGGCAGACTCGAGGGTCAACCTCCCGATGTTTTGAGCGACTGCGTCCGCCCCGCGCGCGTCTCTCCGTTCCTCAGCGTTAGCAGGCGCTCGCCGGCCATTCGCAGCGACGCCATGACCCATCTCGCTGGTCCGAGCAGAGATAACGGCGTGCATATCGGACTTCTTCCGGCGCTGAGGGTACGGGTTGGAGTTACGAGCCAGGCGGTCGAACTCGCGCTTACGGCGGGCGTCGTCTTGGCGCATAATGCTGCGCTCGAGCTGCCGGTCGATGAGCTCCTTGCGGTCCCTGGTCACCAGGACCATGTTGGCCGGAACGCGATATTCCCCGATGTGTTGGGGATAGAGGGACCAGTCGCCCCAAGTCGGGATCTCGCACCTGCCCTTGTGGTTGGTGTTGGGGTAGTGGTACTGGTGTAGCGCCTCGTCGTAATACGCCCAGAGGTCGCCTGAGTTGTCGTACGCGTTGAGGTGTTGCGCGAACTCAGCGAACCCAAGTGGATCGGGGTCGCCCGTGGGCTTGGGTTTAGTGTACCACAAATCCTCGTTATAGGAAACGAAGATGGCGACCTGTTTTGCAGCGACAGTCGAGTAGGTCGGCTCTTCGCCCTGGCCAACGATCACGAACGCCTCGGCGCTGACACGTTTAATGGCGCTGTGCTTCGCGTTCCAGGCGTTGTAGCGGGAGTCCCAGTCCCGAGGGTCAGGTACGGGGCCAGTAAAGAACTCGCGGCCGGTAGCGGGAGCGGTGTATTCGGCAAGGGAGTCCATGGGCGTCGAAAGTAAGTAAGGCTTGCCGCCGCTTACCCTCGCACTTATATCGCCTATGAGTCCTTGGTAATCCAAGCGAATGCCTCCCACGAATACCTGAGGATCGTCGGTAGGCGGTCTTCCTGCTCCATAAGGTAAGTCCTTGATGTCTGGAGCGCCAACAGCGTCCAGATAATCACGGAAACACGGCAGTCGGGCCGCCTGCCCATAGGGCATCCAGGTGCGGTCCCCCGTCGCCCAAAGAACCTCAAAAATCGCTGAGGTGCGTCGACCGTGGTGCCCGGTGATCTTCTCGACGGCCCACTCATCGTTCTCGTAGTCCGTGGTAATTCCTAGTTGGCTGTCGAGCCTTCCAGGGAATCGGCGATCGTCATTTGGGACGTGGATCCGCAGAAGAGACGCATGGAATACATCATGTAGTCCGCGCTGCTTCAGGGGTGATGGGAGCTCGAGTTGAAACGATCCATTTCCAAAGCTACGGGAAATGCGGTAAGGCCCAATGTACTTGGGAACGAGCTTACGAGCGAGCCCTTTTTCGAATTTAATATTCTTCGTTGACAGGTATACCAGGTCCCCTTCTTCAAAGGGCGCTGGCTGGCGTTTCCTATTCGCCGATCGTGTTTGTTTGACGCGCGCCGCGATCATGCTGTCGTGAGCAGAAATGATGGCCAGCCGGCGTTGTAGCGCGAAATTTGCAACGCCCGGATAATCTCTCGTCCTGTCCGAGTTCCAGATCAGTGATCGGGGCATGCGGCCCGTATTCAGAAAGAACGGGGAGTACCCCGTGGTTTCAGAACGGGCTGAGTTCATTGCGAACTCGACCGCAGGCAACTTGGCAACCCAATCCTTTTGATTGGGGTGTATGCACTGACGCAACATCTGGGTAACGGTGCGATTTGCCCGTTCCGTTCCGCCGTCAGACTCGGGGTGGTATGCGCTCGACATATTGAGCTTCGTGCCCACCAACTCGTGCAGCCGCTTCCAGAACGTGCTGGTGAACAGCACGTCGCGGTCGCTGACGATGGACTTCGGAAGTCCGTGGAGTTTGTATATTGATTCAAACATGAGCTCCGCGATTTGGCGAGCTGTATAGTTGATGCGACTAGGAATAAGATGCACCATTCCAGTCAGTAAGTCGATCACAACAGTGATAGAATTAAAGATTCCATCACGGTTCTTAGATTCGGGCAACGGGCCAACGAAATCGATCCCGATCACTTCCCAAGGTTGTGAAGGCGGGTTGAGTGAGTGCAGAAGGCCATAAGGCTTCTGGGTACTCGACTTGCTACGTTTGCACGTTGTGCAAGTCTCGCAAAAACTGCGAGTATCCTCGACGATATCCTTCCACCATACGTGATCCCGCAGATAGTCCAGAGTTTTGCGGACACCGAGGTGGGCCAAGATAGAGTGAGCCTCGGAGACGATGATCTCACGAAGGTTTCGTCCTTGGTGAACGAGAGCGGGGATGCAAAGTAAGCGGACGTCTTCTTGTTTCAAGTAGATCGCTCCGTCTTCTACTTCAAAGTTGCGGAAAGATTTAGGAGACTCGAGTATGTTCTTGAAGAAAGGGTCATCTCCGTATCGGTGGGAAACGATAGAGCGTAAGTCCAGACCTCTCCAACCGCTGTTGACAACCTGAAGCAGGGAGTTATCCATTGCTTCAAGGTCGAGGTCGGTGGGAGGGGATCTGTCGGCTATGTTTGACGTGTGATCGCCGCTGTCAATGGACTCGGATCCATCAACTCCGTGATCCGCGCCTTCTGTCACTCCGTCTCCAGAGGCAATCCTCGTCTCAGCTGGCTTTGCGCTGGCTGCAGCTGGCTGTGTGCCGGCTGTTGCATCGTTTGGCCTTGTGCCCACGCTGGGTTCCGTGGCCCTGCTAGCGCTCTTCGAATCCGAATTCGTTTTAGGGGACTTAGGTGGTGAGTTTTTCGTCGGTATTTGTTGTGTACTCCCGCCCTCCTGTGTCTTGGGACGGGGTCTCAAGGCATACCGAGGCTGCTCACGAATGTTCACGTTCGTGAGCACAGAACTATCGCCCTCCTGAATGTCTACATTCGTGGATGGCGCAGCCGGTGAACGCAAGTCACGGGTCATAGACCTAGTGACCCTGTCGTTTGCAAGGGCTGCGGCTTCGCGTCCCGCGAAGACAGGCATCGAGATGGCCCCGAGATCGAGCACGTCCATGTCTATCAGATCATGGTATGTGTACTCCGATCGCGCACGCACTGTCCCCGGTGCTTCGTTGGAATATATCCGAGAAAGCGCGTCTGCGAGGACATTTTCCGTGCCGGGGACATACTCAATGTCGAAATCGAAGCTAGATATCTTTTCTATCCACCTGGCCTGTCTGCCCGACAGATTTTTCTGGTTTATGAGATGAATTAATCCCTTATGATCCGTAATCCAGGTGAATTTGCAGCCCTGCAAAATATCTTGGTGGCGGAGCATCGCTTCCACGCCCGCGAGCATCTCAATCTCGTGGACAGGATAGTTCTGCTGTGCCGAACTCAGCTTCGCCGAGAAAAATGCGGCCGCTTTCGCTGATTTCCAGTCATCGCCCTGGGACACAACTCCCGCGATGCCTGTGCTGCAGCCGTCTGTGACGAGCCATACCCGAGGTGCGCCCTTCTTATAATTTAGAGGCTTCCTGTAATGATCTCGTCCCTCGTTCGCAATTCGTTTGCAGTCCTCAAAGGCCCGCTGGTGCGTAAAGCTCCATCGGAACGGCACCGAGTCGCCTGTCAATCCATGAAGAATTCCCATAGGAATCCGCACAACGGCCAGGTCATCGGCTAGGTAACCTATGGACCCGAGGAACCCGCGCAGTAGGTCACGGTTCGTGGGGGTCTTCCAATTCACCACCGAATCGACCTTGTCAGGATCCATCCTGATGCCCTTGTCGTCGACGACCCGCCCGAGGACTTTGAGCTCCGGCTGAAGGAGCTGCATTTTATTGGCACTGAGGTATAGAGTCTCACGTTTTAGCACATCAATAATCCTTTTGACGTGCACAATGTGTTCTTCTAAAGTGTTGGAATAAATGATTATGTCGTCTAGATAAACGTCCATAAACACTCCTATGAAGTCGGAGAACAAATAATTCATTAATGACTGGTAAGTCGCTGGGGCATTACAGTCGCCCTGCTGCAAGACCAGGCTGACCATATTGCCGTCCGGAGTACTCACAGCGGTACGCTCAACGTGTTCAGGCTCAATTCTGATCTGTTCATAGGTGTCCTGTCCGTCGATTAACGAGCGGAACTTGCAGCGTGAGGCCCCGTCTCAATATCCCTTCCATGTCCGGAAGGGGAGACGTCATCTTTCGAGTATTCGCGTTACGTGCGCGTAAGTCCACAACAACCCTCAGTCGCGGCGGACTTGACTTAGCCTTCGGTATCAGTAACATAGGCGCGGTATTGCCCGAGTTGGTAATCTTCCAACGGCCAGTGTTCAAGTAGGTCCTGCGCTTCTCATCCCACTGTTCTCGCAGGGCCTCTGGGCAACGTGAAGGCCTCCAAGGCAAGATCTTGCTCTCATCTATGAGTGGTATCTCATGATTTATTGCACGCAGCGGGGGCAAAGGCGTCTCGGACGCTACTTTACAGATAGGTTCGGCGTACTTCAACAACTCATCTCGAGCAGCCTGTAACGCATCGCCTTCAATTTTCATCGCGTTTGTGTAAACTTTTGCAGTTGCAATTCCTTCTAAAGGTAACGCGTCAGCGCTGCCTATACAGACGCGTGCAGGATTAAGGCCCATAGTCACCTTGTGCTGGTACAGCCAAGCTGTTCCCAGAATCATATCATATCCGCTCAGATTTGCGACGTAGAAGGTACGCCGACTGCGTACTTCCTGGTACCGAAAGTCCACGTTCACTGAGTGGTTGATCCTAGACCGTGATCCCTGTACTGCCAGCTGCAGGACTATTGGGTCGTCCAGCTCGTCTCGACGAAGATGCAGCTGGTCCGCAACTGTAGTCGAGATCAAGTCACCCAGAGAGCCTGAGTCTATCAATGCACGGACTGGCTGGTTATTCACCTGCGCGACTATCACCAAGGGCTTAGCGACCATGCGATTGGGGGTTTTGGGCATGGAAGCAGTACGTCTTAGCCCGTTGTAACCGTCTGCAGGAATCTGGGCCTTCCCACAGAACAGCTCAACCTCGTCCCCCGGAGCGAGTTCGTCGTTGAACAGTTCTCCAAGGTACGATGGTTCCATGGTATTAGCGAAACCTTCCAACAGGTCATTCTCTGCAGATTGAATTCTCCCCGGTCGGGTCAGAACCCAACCTACAAGATCGAATTCCGGGTTTGTCAAGTCTGCTTCTGATAAGAAATCCACAAACTCGACCTCGCCAGTTGGGAGGTGCAACAGGAAAATATCCGGTCCGTCCAGCTCGTCTGGCTCGTTTTGGATGCGCCTTATCGAAACTGAGCCGAGGGCGGGGTAATCATCGCGTCTCTCAGCGAGGTAACGCCTCGCCTCATCGGCAAGTAATTCATTAACTGTTACCCGGTGCGTTCTCAGGAATTCGAAATCCTCAATACCGCATTCAACGGCGCGAATATTGGCATACCAGCTAGCCAGGCTAAATGCGGGTACCCGAAGGTACGCCATAGGAAGGACCGATACTTCATGAAAATACTCGTCCTCGATCACATAGCAGCTCTCGGACGCACGAGACACGGCAAACCGAGCTCGCTGAAGGCGTACATCGTCCTCGTCCATTTCGTCCCCTGGGTATGGCTGAGACACCTCAAGAATTAGCCGTACGGCCTCTTCAAGTAAGTCACCCAGTCGTCGAGGAGCCTCCCTTTGGGTCGCATTGACAGTATTGTCAGCTGGTCTCCGAGCCCTAGACTCATCATCCGAAACATCCGAATCCGACACGTCCTCCAGAGGTGGAATGTCCGAGTCGGTGGGTGGATTATAGTCGTCGCTCTCGCTGACTGACCCGAGGTCATTACTGTCGCGCTTCTTACACTCTTCAAGTTCGGAACGGAACCATCCTACCAGATCAAATGTCTGGTCTATCAGATACGCCCGAGGCAGCAGGAACTGTAGTTCCTCCTCGAAATCCATAATGGTGAGTTTCCCTTCAGTTGCATTCTGAATATGGAAACGAGAGAACGTTGAGCTGTTCTCAATGCCATCCCAGTGAGCGTGTTCAAGCATTGTGCGGGCGCCTATCATAAGCGCGTCGCCAAGCTCAGCCGTGTAGCGGTCTTCTAACGGAACGAAGAGGGGGTCACGCCCAATCGCCCTTTGCCGCTCCCTCGCGAACCACAGACCGAGCTCAAAGCGGGTGTCCTGAAGGTGAGCATCATCTATCAAATGCTGGTCGTCGCTTATCGAGTCCATTATCACGTATTCGGTTTCTGATGTACGATACACACAGAACCGGCGCTCAGACGAACACCCGCTGCATCGCCCGGGTACGGCTGACCCATCTCCAAAGCAAGCTCGGCATTGAAAGCGTACAAATCGCCAATTGATCTCGGGGGAGGTGCGTACTCCACCTCCTGATCAGATTCATGGTTGGATTCAAAGGGTAATCCAACAGACCCAACCGGCAACGTATCGAGCACCTCTGTGCTCTCGTACAGAGCTTCATCTCTCGCGTTCGAGAATCGAACAGCGTGAACGCCAAAGCCAGGAGGCTTCCCCTTCTGTTTGGATACAATGTTTGCTGTCTTCGGGCAGTTACGGGCGAAATGCCCCACGTCGTTGCAAGTAAAGCAGCGACCCTCTGCCAGCATCTCGTTGCGTTTCTGAGCTGACATGGGTTTATCTTCTGAGGACTTCCCTGGTTTCGGCTTAGAAGAACCAGCGGTTCCTTTGTTGCGGGGATGGGAAGACCCGGCCTGGAAACCCACCGAGGAGGTGCGTAAAAACGACCCTCCCCTAGAGGTGCCTCGGCCACGCCCTCCGCTTCCTCGTGGAATAAAGCCTGAGCGGTCTTTCCGGCCGCCAGAATTATTATTTCCAGTGGCGTTGTTGGATGCGCCCGCGTTGGCGGTGGTGTTCCTGGACTTAATGTCCAGTTTCAACCAAATCTCGGCGCGTTCAGCAGCGAGGACGACCTCGTCCCACTGCGACACTTCTGCGTCGAGATCCTTCCGGTATAGTTCTTGTTGAATATCTGCGCGCAGGCTGCGCCAGAATCTAACAACTTTTTCTTGGTCGTTAGGCAATCCAACAACGCGCCAGAGTTGTTCAAACGCGGCGATATGTTCCAGAACGGGTTTCGCGTTCTGGTAACAGCGGTTCAGCTGGTCCCGCATTTTATTCCGGAAGTCGGCAGGGAAACAGAAATCGAACAAGTCGAGGAAGAAATCCTCGAGCGTGTAAGTCGCCGGCTTTCTGATCACCACTTGCTCATAAAAATCCAATGCTTTCCCCGTCAGATAGTACGACAGGAAGAAGAGCTGATCAGATGCAGGAACCCGGCCAACCCGCACAAACGAGGTAGATTCGCGACACCAACGATAGAATAACGTGGCGTCAGCGGACCCGTCGTACTTGGTAGGTGGGATAGGTTTTAAAAGCATCTTATGAGGAGTCTTCTTTTTATTCCTCGCAGACTTCTTACGGCGTCTTACAGCCTCATCGTTGCTGTTCAGGTCAGACTCCTGGTCCGAACTTGAAGAGCTGCTGGATGAATCCGAGGGGGGAGTACCACCGCCCCGGGCTGTGTCGCGGATCGCCTGCTCCAGGAATTCCCCAGGCCTAGTTCGGGCTGGGGTCATCGACTTCGCAGGTCCTCCGGTGTTTGCTGAAGAAGTGAAACGACGTGAAGTCGCATCGAGAATATTTTGTTGCACTATACGCTTCGCCTGGCTGGGAAGCGGACGTTCGGTACGTCCCTGTGGTTCCGGATGTCTCAATTCACTGAGCCTTCTTTCAAGCTCAGCGATCTCTTGCTCGGTAGTCTGGCCAGACTTCATTACACCTTTGTTTTTAGGTGGGTGCGCTGAGACATCGTCGAACGGAACACTAACCCCTTCCTCGTGGGTCAAGGGGTGCTGAATCTCCTCATACGGAGATGTGGACTCACTCAAGTCCAAGAGAGGTGCGTCGTCGAACAGCCCACGCTTGGGCGTCACACTCTCTTGCTTGATCACACGGTTGATCTCCTTGAAGTTTGCCAACGCTTCCCGCTGGGCTGCCAAATCATCTTCCGTGAAGTCAATGAGGGAAGGGACCGCGCCGAAATTGCGCGGGTCGAGTCCCTTACCCTTGTTTTTTGAAGAACCTTCGCCGCTTGGGACGGCAGGGCTCACAGGGGAACCTATGAAGGTGGGTTTCACCTTCTCAGGCGGACCACTGCTAGCCTTACGTCTCGCTGCCGCAATGGCTCTATCAGCGTAGAAACGGTGGCGCTCCGCCATCCTCATGAGCTCCTCACTGCTCATATTGGCCTCGGCCTGGTTGAGGGTCGACTCAGAGGTGGGTGTGTCGCGAACAGTACCCAGTGCAGAATTACTATTTTCTACAGGGGATACCGGTCGCGGACTATGAGTACGCGCCGTCCTACGAGTAACGGGGGTCCAACCCTCATCGATCTCCTCGTCAGGAGCGATGAGGCCGAAATCCACGTCCCCAGAGAGGGGCGGGACATTGGACATAATGTCGGGCTCGCTGTGAGCGAGCCCCGGGCTGGTGTTACCAGACCCGTCTCCCAATCCGCCAGGCGTAGAGGGAGGTCTCCCCGACACCGCCGAGCTGAAGCTCAGCTCGGGGGTGACCGGGCGAGATGTTTTGATGGGTGTGTTAGTAGAGGGTGCTCCATCCAGGGAGCGGGTAGGGGAAACAGAACGACTCGGCGTACCTCGAATGGGTGGTGGCGCGGGGGCTATCCCTGCGCGCACCGCTTGACGAGTAGCAGGGCGTCCGGAATCCATAGCGTAGAGTGTTGTCGGTTTAGGTGGCGTCGAAGCAAAGTGGCGTTGACGGTTGATCAGACCGAGGGAGTCCAACTAAGCTGAGACGCGAAGCGAGCAGTTAAAAATATGTGACGGAGAGCTGGAGGCTGGTCCGGCACACGGTTACTGAGGTGGTCAAACGAGGGGTAACTGGCGTAAGTTATCGATTAACCGACGTCCCGGATCTACGCTACGGGTTTAAGTACAAATCGTGTGTTTACTATTGTTAGAATGATTGTAAAGATGGTTGAGATGTCAAGATGGAACGGAAGTGAAAGAATGTGAGCGTTCGCAGTTTGGCGAAGTGAACTAAGGTGTAGAACGAGTGGGGTAGTGACAATATCACTAGTTAAATATACTGGAACGGTTCAGTACGTGGGTAAGAACAAAAGAAGATAGGGGGTTCAAAAAGGGAGGAACGCGTCCGTTACACGGGGATGGTGGTGAGGAGGTTGCCGCAGAGGCCGCCAAGGAGGGAGTGCGGGCCGAGGAGTCCATTCAAAAGCTGATTGACGAGGCCCCCGTTGAGGAGGTTCGCAAGGCACGATGCCGGATCCGACAGGTACTCTTTGAGCAAGCTGCCCCCGAGAAGACCGCCGAGGAGGCCCGAGTTACCTCCCAAGCACCCCAACAAGCCGGCACCGCTGCTCAGGCCCCCGGTCGGAGACAGAATCCCGCCCAAAATTATATCCTTTCTGGCGCTCTTAAGTGCTGGGAGCGAGGGATTGTGGGGGGTCTTTGTGTGCAACGTCGTCCACTGCCTTACTGAAGGCGGCCATCTTGGTGAGAACGCCCTTGCCACGGACAATTGCATCGGCCTTGAAAATGAAATAAGGATAGTGAATGAACATAAACAAAGTCGCTCACAGTGCTAGCCCTAGCACTAATATCGACGTCCTAAAGCAACACAATTGTCAGCGATTGGGGCCAGTGATCTTCGACGATGACCACGAACATCAGCGGCTGGGGACTGAGACGAAATCGACGTCAGTGAAAAGTAGGTGAGTACATGAGTAGAACACCAACCGCGGGGACACCGAGAGCGCTGGGGATGAGGAGCGCGGCGGAGGCAAAAACGAGGAGAGCGCGAGAGAAGAACATATTGATATTCAAGTGAGCGGTAGTTCGGTGGGTAGCTGAGCGACGACTGAGAACTGAGTTGGAGTCGCAAATGCTGCCCGCCTTTATACTCTTGCGGAGCGGCTCGCAAAGCGGATCTACTAATTAATTCGGCATGCCAGCGTATCCGCGGGTGCACAGACACCGGACAGGCCCAGAAGCCAGGAGCGAAGAAGGCGCCGGAAGGCGGGCGAGCGAGCGAAGCCCCAGGTAGCCGAATTTGCACCGACTCTACTCGATGGGCCACAGAGCAGATAGAAAGGATTTTACGCAAACTGGAAGCAATTTGGCTGCGGCGTTGATTGCAGAGGGGAGATGAGCCTGCGGAGCGCAGGAGATCAATCTGCCAGGTCGTTCATCAGGCTAGTACGAGGAGCACAATTGAAGGAAACCGACAGAGCCGACGCGAAAACGCCGACGCCAGTGTGCACCGTCAGATTCTTCGGCTTCGAACCTTGTGCTAACCGAGTAGATGTAGACGTGTACACGTCAATAAGGAACCCAGAATGCTTGCATGTTAATGTGGTTTCCTCTTGAGTGGGCAGCTGGTAAAGTCGTGGCCACACCGCCGTATCAGCTGCAAGGGGCAACAGATTAATTTAATTAAGACTCACCACTTTTAAATCGTCTCATGGGCCTCGATCCTGCCTTTAGGACTGCGAAAGGAAGCACTGGTTCCCAATATCTGTCATGCGATTTTTGCGGGCGGTGTTGTGTGACCTGCGAATCGTCGGATAAGATATCAGACAGGTACGGCGGGTGTAATGAGGCGCATCGATAATCGAGCGTCGGTCAACTCAACAGATGTTACTTCTATTTGACTGGGTTCCACTGTATCAGAATGCTATCCGGCTGAGACCCATCGGTTTTTGATTCTTGAATTATTCACGCTGCGGACCCTCGCAATTGTAAACAAGAAGCTTTGGGATCCATACGGTAGTGATAGCGGGGCAGAGTTGGAGCAGAGCCGAGTCCGAGCCTGCGAGCAGAGACGTTGAAGAGACACATCCCAAGCTCCAGGTCAAGATCGGGGCGAGGCCAAGACGATATCTTTCTTGTATCCCCGCCTCAACGAAAGTCAACGGCGCCGAAAGAAAACTCAGAGATTATGGATGGAAGCGGGAAGAAAGAGACAAAGGGCGGTGCTATAATTTGGCGTGGTTTGCATGATGGTGAATTTGGATCCCCGACGGATGCCGAACATAATTTGTCCTTTCCGGCTGAATTGTCATTCCAGCCAAGGGACAACCGAGCACAATGACTCGGTGAAATGCACTGGGTACCATATGCTTGTGTTTGGCTGCATCATCTGATCCTAAAATGAGGTATGCATTTACGGTTTGTGGATTCCTGTGCTAACTCTTAGCAATGAATGGTTCACTGTAGTCTCACACAGACACTTCAATAAATTTCTAAACTCGTACCTCGTTGTATTGATACGTTCACTGCGGGCTGAAGTACTTACTTACGGTGCGGTATCTCAAAATTCCGGGGTATTGGATGAGGCGGCGAGATCACACGGTCATGCCAGACACGACCATACAGTACCCAGTTTATCTCGGCGATTGCGCCAACGGTAACCACGGTTGCGCCTTGGTTCCAGCTTCCAGCGTGCTGCTTGAACAATTCGCTCCGCCGGATCAAACCTGGAAGAAACCTGGTTAAAAAAGTTGAAAATTCAGTCGTTCTTTGGGTTTCGCCTGCAAGGATGGACCAGTGCGTAAATATGCTGTTTATCGTAATGGATATTGAATGGATAGCGACAACAGTCAGCGCCTTACTTCTTCCCGGAGATCACCGAGTGTCAACCAGAGTGACTGATGCCATCACCTGAGTCATTTTTGTCCTTCTCCTCCACGTTCCGAGCTCTCTGCTGGCGTTCCCCAACCAGTTGAATTGTAAGGAAATTTGAAATGTGGCCATAGGCGACAGCACTGATCGTATTCAACCCATAAGGCGTGGAAACACATCCATGGACAAACTAGCACAAGAACTGGTGGATCAACTCATCGACGCTCTGTATGTCGCCGACCCGGATAGCATGAAAGCATCCGGCCTCGTTTGCACGCACTGGGTGGCTCGTAGCAGATACAACCTCTTTGCAAGAGTGTCCGTCTCTGCGACGCGCCTTCTCCCATTTGTCGAAATCATATCCTCGTCCTCGCTCTCAATCCTCACCTTTATCCGGAACCTGCACGTGGACTACGATGGCGAGCCAGGATGGCTGTGGAACCTAGACTGGATCCAGCCGTGCCCAAACCTCTGTGCTTTTGGGATCCGCGTTGGTGTCCAAGTGGAGGATCTGGAACACCTCTATCCGCACATCCGGTCTTGGGCCGAATCTGGTTCCGTTTCTGAGCTGAGGCTCATTGGCCACGACATAACACTCCCTCAGATACTGGACATTATATCCTGTGTCCCCAGCGTGACGTCGCTTCACCTCGAAGTGTTCGGTAAAACTCGTCGACAAATTCAACAGTCACTGCCGCCTCCGATCCCTCTCAGGTTGCAAACCTTAACGTTCGGGCCGACAGAGGAGGGCGGGAGCGAGTTCTTTCCATGGTTACTCATTCCATGTCGTCCCCCGGCTCAGGTCTTTCACGTATTCGGGGTTCATCCCGTCCCGCCACGAAGCCATGCAGCAGTACTTCGTGCTCACAGGTGGCAATCTGCACTCTTTGAAATTCGATCTCCAATGGGGACCGACAGACCTGTCGTTTAGTGAGTCCTCCTTCGTCATGCTCATTGGGGGTGCAGGTCATTGAACGTGTATTTCAGACATGGGAGCCATCTACCGCGACATCCTGCCCTACACACCCAACCTTCGCCACCTTTCTCTGCGCTTCCGGGACCACTCAATCTTGCTCGAAACCCTCGCGCTTCTCCATGCACCGAACCTGGAGTCGCTGACCGGTGCACTTTTGGTACGTCGAGCGTAGCAAGTTGCCGTGGGCCGCCCTCGATCGAGTATTGGCGGAGCGATTCCCCAATGTGTGGCATCTCGCGGCAAGTATGGTCGGCCTGGATGGGGTGGAGGTGTCCCTTATAACACCACAGACGAAGGTCTCGATGCCGCTGACTGCCGCGCGCGGCGTCTTCGGACCTCGAGATAACACTCGTGCCCGGCGGCGGAAGAGAGCGGCGTAGGAACTGCTGGGGAGACACTGGCTTGTCATTTCTGCTCAGTTGGTGTTTATTCCATGCTACTTGTGCGGTGTCACAGACCGCATGCGACGTTTTGTTTCGTTCTGTAACTGAAGTCTCAGATCCGGATTTTAGGACTCGAAATCGCACCGACAAGCAATATTTCCAATGTCGATCCACCGACTGGCTGCCGCTCGTCCCTTGTCTATCGTTCATCCCTGCGGCCCTCCCTGTTCAAACTTGTAGTGGCCGCCGGCGGTTTTGGCCTCTCGCTCTCTCGCAGCCCACATATGTGCCGCCTTCGTTACGGCTAGCTTTGTTGTAACCGGCTTTCGGGTTGCCGAAGAAGGATTGATCCTTGCGCAATGGACTGGTGGAAGGAAGGAAGGAAGGAAGGATGTATTACTGCAGAGGTCCCAAGCAGGAACAAGCAGGTACTGTACCGACATACAACGCGTCCATAGTCGTATGCTACAGTCATCAACGGCCCACTCGCTGTGAAAATCCATCTACCTCGTAACCCAAAGCAACAGACCTCTCATGAAGAAAGCTTAGAAGACGAGTGATTATGCTGATTACACGGTACTTCGGAAGGCTAAAGGGAAGTACCGAGGAGTGTCCTGGAAGACGCAGAGGACTAGATAAGTGTGTTTCGCGAACATCTGGACTGCTTTGCGCGACGAAATGACCTCTAGTAAGAACTCTTAGTTAGGGATTGACCCGTATAGGGCTCGAAGTGGGTTACTGACGGAGCTGAAACCGATCGAGACAGAGTCCTGGAACCGGATCCACCACATTCGTTTCACACACTTCCACGGTTCCACCCGGTAGTTCAAATAAACTCCGGCGGGTTCAATGTAAATGGGTCAAGGTCGGTCTCAGAGACTCCAAATCAGCCACCGTCTAAAAGGCCCGTCCAATTATTCACACAACGTATGTGCGAACGTAGTGCGGCGGGTTCCCGGTCGTATACTGTAGAATTTCATTCAATTCGGCACGGGTTGTGACCCGTGACCCAAAATACCGATTCGGCACTTCGGCAACCTACGAATTTGGCGTGACACCTCCAAAAATTCGGCATTCAAGACGAAAAATTACGAAAATTCTGCCTTTTTTGCACCTCCAAGGGAGATTTGGCCCCAGTGTCACGCATTTTACATTCGGCACTGGGCGCCGTGGACCCGTGACCGAGACCAAAATTCATCGCGGCACAGGGGGTGCGTGACGCGTGACCGCCGAATTGAATGAAATTCTACAGTATATAACCCGCCTGCCCATTGCAATGCGTGTCTGAAATTACCAACCATGTCCCTCCCCAGTGCTAGCAAGCGCTTTACACTTTTCGGGATCCATCCGGTGTCCGCTCATCTGTCACCCAAGATAGAGGCGCTCGCGGAATATCGCCTCTCGCTCTCTGCTACACAAGAAAACTTTCTCAAGTACGACCTTGTGCGTCGCAACTTCTGCATTGTTGCCTCTTCGTATCCAAGTGACCGGCAAATAATTGATTCAACAGTCATTTCAAGGCCCTAGGATTTCCTCAACCGCGTCCAGCGGTCTTGGTGGAGGTGGAGTGCGGGGTACGGTTCCGCCCGCAATCGGACTGCACGTGCTTATTCCGGATCATCTCGTCAGTCCGCGGAACATTTCGCGCAGGTTGGTTAAATTCCTTCTGGGGACGGTATAGCTCACTTTCAACTGACGTGATGCGCATTTGGGGCAGTTTCTCAGAGACGCAGAGGTAGCGAAATCGATCTCTGGAGCGCCGGAATTTGCGGGGGCATCCATGCTCTTTATGGATAAGACCGTTGGGATCGACACCGGTCGGGCCACGGATAGATCTGGAAATTGGATAGCCCTCTTCAACTGCCCGCCGCACCTGTCCAGGGCACAATTCTCCCAAAAGGCCACAGATGTCGCGAATGATATGGTCGTCGTCGTCCCGATCCTGTAGAAGAGCCTCGTCACACTTGCCCCGACCGAAGTACGAAATCTAAATTTCGTATCCCGCGGTCACAGGTCACAGGCCGGTTCGAATTGATCGAAATAGTACAGTAAGTACATGCGGAAGACATAATTGACGCTGTCAGGCTGAACACTAGGTGCTGTAGAGTCGCCATGAATCGGTGTAGAATGGCACAGAACGCTAGTGCGAAAGAAGCAGGGGGACAGCGCGACTTACTACAACGAGGAATATTAATGCAGAGTCTAAAAGCCTTTTTAAAAGTGAGGTAAAATTCCAAACGAGGTACAAGTTTCAAGTATGATAGTTGAAGCATCGGTCTACGAGAGAAGACCAGAGCCTATAATGCGAACAAAGCGTTTGTAATTTGGAATCTTAGGGCTCCGAACCGTACCCGTAGGCACCGGGTCCACACCGTATGGCCGCTGGAACAATATTTTTACGGGACGGGTCCACCCTTAAAACCCGTTCCGTAGCCGGCCGTATACGGGTTCAACGTGTGGTTATATCGGCTAATGATGGCATTTAGTCGGCAAACTTCGGCAAACCAGACGCACACAATGAAGACAAGCCTTCTTGTGCGGCGCCACACGCACACCGTGCGCCGCGGAGGGGCCTGAATGCAGTGAGGACTGAAGGGAGTAGCGTAACATCCAACTTACTCAGTAGGGGCTAGATTCATACCATCCAAACAAATAATTCAGGTGCGCACCGGCAGTGAAACAGGTTCGCGGCCGTGAAAGTTGTCCTAACACTGAAGAGCACATTTAAAATTACACCAAAGTGGGACAGCTTTTCAGGGTCGTATGAACAAGGCTCAAAGAGGGACTCGCCGAACGGTTTGGTGAACATGTGGAGACTCCGGCAGAGATGCCTGCTGGAAGAAAAAGTTCGGGGAGATGTTGAAGCACCGTGGGCTCGTAATTCGGTACACTCAAGGCCGAAAAAGATGCGCGCAGAATGCAGCGAAAAATGCACAGCTTCCATCGGCCACATCTAAGGCGGTTTTCCAGGGCGAGAGGTCACGGAATCAAAAAGAATCGCGCGCGCAACTGATTGGAGAGTAGAACCAAAAAAATCCCACGCGGCGCTCCGGCGTCAAGCCGAGGAAAGAGGCCGCCTCGCAAGAGATAAAACATGATGATATTATGAAGAGTGGCGGGGAAGGAAGTTGCGGACCAGATCCAGATAGCGTACCTAGCTACTCAGGTCTAAACGCGGCTTCGTGAGAGCGGAAAATTGTAGGATGATTGAGACAAACCTCTATCGGGTGTAGCTTTATATTAGTTGAAGAATAAAACACAAATGCGAACACAAGTAGTAGACCACCAAATCCATCTGGATCCTTTAGCCAACAGGGAAAAGAGAGGCTTGGCTATGAAGGCACAGTATGGAATGTATGAGGAGAAGTAGTTGGGCATTCCTGTAAGGGCAACCTTAAGCTCGGCGCGGGGCGCGGAAACTAGCGGGGGAATCCGAAGAATAAATATAGGTACTAAAATACAGGAGCGGAAATACTACGCACCTAGCGGGGGAATCCGAAGAGAAGAAAGGATGAGGATTCCCACGCTAGGCGAAACCTTATATACTAGTTGGTAACTACCCAGTAGCACGTGTCCGGAGGTATCTACAATGATCGCGGGCCTGATCGCACAGCACGTGCCAACGAGAGCGGACAGATGTCCCGGGTGGTTTGGCGGTCGGATAGAAGGGCACAGAAGTGTCCGGAGCGCCGGGCGGAAAACCATCCGGAGAAGCGCCCGAAGTGCCTGAAGCATCCGGAGCATCTGGATTAGGTCTGGATGGAAAACCGTCCGAAGCGGGGGTTCCCCTGACAATTCCTAGGAACTTTTGTAATTTATTATAGCATATCCAAAAACTAGGCCAATCGGGGCAATATTCCGAGTGTTACAGGTATCCTATTCAAAACCAAGTTTTTCGGGAAGAAACTATATTACGTAAAAGGATCAAAAAATACCGGTCTTCTATTCGCTGCGGATTTTCAATGCAAATTGAATGTGCCTATTTTGAGGGGAAACAGTTGAGAATTGAGCTCAGGGCAGTTGTTCTTGTGAAAACTTGCAAAACAGAAAAAAACAGACCGCACCTATTGTACCGCAAAGACCTGTAATGTCAGATATTGTATAAGACATCAGGAAAACTGTAGCCGAGCCATAGTTCGGTCATAGTATCCATAGCATTCATAGCAGTCCCTAGCACTTGATAGCACTGGGATAGTGCTATGCGGTGGGACACTAAGCACTATAGAGTACTATGAACCACTGTGCCAGCTGAAACTCTGCATGCCTAGTGAGTTTTCTTTGTACTAGTACGCAACGGCAAAGATGGATGCATTCATAAGTAAGTATGTGCATAGTACAATGCAAATCTAAGTAAAGCCCCAATGGAAGCTGTTGCAGAAATGTATCGCTTGCGAGCCACTTGCCAACAACAGCAGGTACTAGTTAGAGCCGTTGCGTGGGGCTACATCATGCCCATAAGCGCTGGGTACAAAACTAATTGGCAACAAAGCTCAACTTGTGGTACAGCCTGCTGTCCCTTTTCAGGAGATATGCAATGCTATGCTGGTGCAGCCTAGCATTTGAAGGTTTGTGGAGTGAGTGCGTGAATAGCTGTGCACTCGCGCCACCACGGCTCAATGCAGGCTCAATGCAGGCATGGGAGAATTGCATGCGCACTTCCCACCACCGTTGCTGCGGCTGACATGCTTATTGCAGTCACGCAATGCGGCATGTTGAGAGGCCTGTGTCAATGCGCCACAGGAGGGCAGAGCTTCAAGGTAGTGCTGTCCATAATATGATATCAACACAACTTTTGCCATATCATATTATATCGATATCATATTAAGTAATATCAAATAATACGGTTTACTTCGCTCCTTTTGCAACCTTTGCATCACGTCTCAAGGTAATTATTACTAGTTTCTCAACTGTCCCAACACTCTGACAGTGTAATCTGCCTGAAATCTATATATTTTCAACCTCAGCACTGCTTTTGATGGCGGCTTGATCCCACTGCCAAAAACAATGGGAGTGTTTCGGTGCAGAAAACAGGGGGAAGGTGATGTTGATGAGATGCTTGGAAGCACCATAGAGCTTAAAACAAATGCCCAATACACAGACTGACTGGATTATACCCACTACCATGGCCTCATAATATGATATTAATACGCATAATATGGGCTGCTCCGTATTGTATCCATATTATTCATAATATATTTATTAATATATTATTTTGTATTATATTAATGGACAGCACTAGGCAGAAGCGGCTATAGGCATGGCTGTAGACTGGTGCGGCCTGTGAGGGAGTGGCTGGGAGCCGAGTGGGGCCTAGAGCCTGCCATGGAGCGAGCCTGCAAGGCAAATGAAGATGATGAAAGGCAAGCTCAGGAAGACAACAGACAAAGAGCTCTGACTTTGATTGGTGCTTAAAGTCCACCCACACATGTGTCACTGTGACATGGTTGCTCTTTCCTCCCACCACCATCCTTCAGCATCCTTCAACACTCGTGTCTCATCGTGTCATCTGACACCTTCTGTCTCTGCTTTTTACTGCCGCTCCCTGCTCCTATGACAGTGGAACTCCCGTATTTACCTCACACACCTACCTCACCCTCAGTACATACAATCTGGATGCCGCCAGCATCACAGCTATGGGACAACCTTCCGAACTCGACAAGCCCTCGCCACGCGGTGCCTACAGTCTCCCTTCCACCCTCAACTTGCCTGACCCGACTTTCGTGGAGAAGCTCGCATAGAAGTGGGTGGGCGGCACTGTGAAGGACAGGGTAGAGGATGGGTGATCCATCTATTCACAGGCGAGTCATTTGCACCTTTTTTCCCCTTACGCCTTGGCTTCCCCTCACCCTGCCACAAGTACTGATTAATGGTCCCAGGCGGTGACAATGTTTCGAGCTCCTTGTGCACTTGAGCTCAATAGACAACAGGCGGGGCTTCACCAAGTAAGTCTTGCGTTGTGTTCTCAATACCGTTCTGACACAGGTCCTTTCATGCTTTGTTGTGTACTTACAATCAGTAATTACAGGAGCCTTTTCTCATGTGTACAAAGTCGCACAAACACACAAAGGCTACATGATAGTGAGTGCAGCTCTCCTTGGTTTATACCACTGTAAACCTTCCTAGCAGGTGGCCGCTGGCTCCCTTCTTCCAAGACAGTTTCACCTAAACTAGATCATTGATAGCAACTTGAAATGGTTGGATACAGGAGAAGCATTCGTGATCCAAGTATAAGTGCGTCAAAGGCCAAAGCAAGCAGGCCGGCATAGCCACCGGATGGTTCCGAAGTTGAACACGTGCGCCACGGTCTTTACCCATGTCGGTTTTGAACAGTGTCCAGTCGGATGTCCATGGCTCGCTCATCTTAAACATGCACCCAGGCAGGAATTCCGGCATCGAGAGGAATAACGCCGAGTAACTCAGGTTGCACATTACTTCCGATCCTTGCGGTGAGCTCAGATCCCGGCCATCAGAGATGCTGGCTCATGCTCCGGTTGATGACGGAAGAAGCTCCCATCATACAATCGCTGACAAACTTGCCAGCGTTCGACGAAAGCCTCAATTTGGCCGCAATTCAACCTCCATCTCCCAACATGCGACCTCAACCTAAACTTATGGTTTCCATTAGGATTCCGAAATCATTCCTATCTTCCGGCTTTTACCCCCAGCGCCATTCAACCTTGGACTAAAACAGAACAGCCAAGCTTGAGCCAAGCATTTCGAATTTTCGTTTCTGTATAGCATAGGTCAGACGGTGAAAGGAGCCCTGCTTTTTCTAGGCAAGGTATCCTCGGACACAGTCGCGGCTTCCTCGTCGTTAGGATCGTGCCAGTATAATTCACTTGCTTTCCCTCCTTCCGACATCGTACCGCGCTATTTTTCGGACCGGCCTCATAGCGTCATTATTATGATGATCCGGTTTTTTTCAGCAATACAAACGATAAACTCTTGGCGGTCTTTGCCAAGTTGGATCAACCGAGTTTGCTTCCTCCGTGCTCTGCATTACGACCTTGACGAAGATTCCAGCAATCCTGTGACGCGGACCATTATTTGCGACGACTATCCGACTAGTGCTTTCGGGTCAACGCCGGAGGCTTGTCCACTCCGTCAATCGGGACTTCGAGGTATTTAAGAGCTCTGCCTGGTGCACTTAATTTCACTGACAACCGCATCTCAGTATGAAGGTTTCGCTGTCAGCGACATTCGTCGCCCTGTCCTTGTGCTCCACTTCGGTTCTCGCCGCCACGCTCGCCTCCAGAGCTGCTTGCACGACCGCAGTTAAACTGACGGGCAATGCATTCAGTGGCCGGACATTGAAGGCCCACAGCATCTACGCGAACGAGGTCAAAGCTGCTGTTGCTGCGATAACGGACAGCAGTCTCGCCACAAAGGCTGCTAAATTGGCCAACGTGGGAACCTTCTTCTGGCTGTAAGCATTGCCATTTGTTTCATGGTGTCTTACTCACTCCTTCACAGCGACACCATTGCATCCATCGCCAAACTCGACGGTCTCATCAAGGAGACTTCGTGCACCGAAATCTTGGGCATCGTCATCTATGACCTTCCCGGACGTGATTGTGCGGCGAAAGCATCGAACGGCGAGCTTGCTGTAGGGTCACTGTCGACGTACAAGACGCAGTATATTGACCGTCCGTCATTCTCTATTAACCATAAAGTTACTGAACGCGCCTCCAGCCATCCGCAAAATTATTGCTGCGAACCCCAATGTCGCTCTCGCACTCATCATCGAGCCTGATTCGCTCCCCAACTTGGTCACCAACTCCAACCTGACAACCTGCCAGCAATCGGCGGACGGTTACCGTCAAGGAGTTGCGTACGCTCTTCAGCAACTCAACCTGCCCAACGTCGTCATGTACCTCGACGCTGGACACGGTGGCTGGCTTGGTGAGCTCTCATCCTGCACGCTTGATTTTAAAGGATTGACCCATAAATGCTTCAGGATGGGACGCCAATCTCAGTACGCAACGTCTCGTCAACCATCCATTTACTCACTAAAGACCAATCTTAAAGCCCCCGGCGCTCAAGAACTCGCGCGAGCGTACAAGGCCGCAGGGAGCCCGGCACAGCTCAAGGGGTTCTCCACCAATGTCGCCGGATGGAACGCCTGGATCAAGAACCCTGGGGAGTTCGACGTGCCCCCGGACGGTCAGTACAACAAGGCCCAGGATGAGAGCCGCTACGTGAACCTCTTCGGAGCGGCCCTCGCTACCGCCGGCATGCCCAACCACGCGATCGTCGACACCGGACGCAACGCCGTGCAGGGACTGCGGCTCGCATGGGGCGACTGGTGCAACGTCAACGGCGCAGGGTTCGGTGTGCGGCCTACATCGAGCACCGGCAACTCTTTGGCGGATGCGTTTGTGTGGGTTAAGCCTGGAGGCGAGTCAGATGGGACCTCCGACACGAGTGCTTCACGCTACGACTCGTTTTGCGGGATGGCCGACGGTCAGCGCGATTTTGAATCAGTATGATTAAAGATGTGCTGACGAATTATGAATGTAGCGTTCAAGCCCGCCCCCGAGGCCGGGACCTGGAACCAGGCATACTTCGAGATGCTGGTCAAGAATGCTGTTCCCTCTTTCTGATCCTGAATGTACCCCTTCTCTATATGAATATAACAATTCATTTTTCATGAACATCGGACGCCTCAAAGAAAAAAAAGGATGCAGGTCGAGGAATTTTGATGTTTTGTGGGACACTTTTGACGGTCGGTTTGAAACAAAAAGCAATGGTATTTGAAGACTTCATTGCTTCTACAAATTCAACGTCAACTTGAACCGTTAAAGCGACATGTGGCCCTGAGCAAACCCAAATTATGAATAACGGCATGTGGTGAGGAGGGGCTCCAGCGTGTTCGGAATATCAATGTGAATCTGTCAAAGAGGAGTAACGAGCTCAGCAACCACTTCGCTGTGGATGTGGTCACCAGACTTGACCGCCTTTAAAACTGACGGCCGCGATCCGATAGCTATCCGAAATATGTATTTTCGATCCGACTTCAAAAAGATTACTTGAATGTTAAATGAATTCCGTGTTCGCCTCCCCTCCAAACACCGCGGTTCCTCATTGCGCTAATCACGTCCGGCTATAATGAGAACGAGCGCTCAACCCGCGGTCGGCGTGATTCGGGCGATATCTTTGGGACTTGAGTAAATATCTCCGTGCCAGCGCGCCCTGGACTGATCTCATGTCCATGATCAACAATGACACAAGAGCTTGTTTCGCGCTCCACCACGCCGCTTGATCACTAAGGGTGAAGCCATAAGCAAAGTACATGCGGAAGACATAATTGACGCTGTCAGGCTGAATATTAGGTGCTGTAGAGTCGGCGTGAATCGGTATGGACAAAAGACGCGTCTAGGCGGCATCAGTCACTCATGTGGCTGCCATCACATCAAGTGACATGTCCTTCTTTCGGTATTGGACGCGTCCTGGGACCGTGTTCGTTTATGCACAGAAACTACTGCTGTACACCCCTATGCGTTCCAATATCTTTCTGGGCTGCTACAGGAGCAGGTACTTGCAAGAAAGTGCATTGATGAGTGATTCTGTGATTGACCTGGCTTTTGGGGTCGCATTTCCAAGCCCAGGATACGTTTCTGGACAAATCAGCGCCATGGCACAGTAGTATAGATCAAAACGAGTGTTCAGTAAAAAAATCAGGATGCCCTGGTGCCCCATGCGAGAGAACGCGGGTTGACAGAATTGGCTCAAAACCTGATCTGATCACCAATTGATTTCCTCGTTCAAGGGTTTTGCGGTGCATTATCGTAAATCCAAGTCATTTTTGCATCATGAAGAGATGATAAGAGTATTCTAACAAGGTTCTGGACATCTCCGAGCACCCATCCTGTTGTGGGAGGGCAAACAACTGAAATCCGACCAACTTCACACGGTGGGCAAGATACGCGTTATAAAATTTAATCCATGCTCTCACGCACTGTATTCGAACATTACAAATCGAACGCATCATTTTCCAAAGCACACGGTTGTAGTCGGTCAGAATGGCTGGTGTTGCCCAGAAGACCAGAGATCCCGCGGTATCGCAGCGCAAAGGATCGTATAGCGATGGTCGTGGACAAGAGGCTGGGTACTGACTAAGCTCTACGCGACCAACCCCATCTGGACAGCGGCTGGCTTACATCCTCGACCCGATATTCCCACTACAACGGGTCAGAATTGAGCGAGCTAGAGCAAAAAAAAATCTGAGATCAAAAAAGTGCCCAAAAGAAAAAAAAAAAAAAAAAAAAGCCCATGCCTTATGTTCCGCAAATTAACCGTTATTTAACGAAATCCTACGAAACCTGTGCTATTTCCCCATATATTCACACCCGTTTAAGGTTCATCTGTTGTTCTTACGCTTTTACTCCATAGGTCCACGGTATTTTTCCACACTTCCTGCCCCATGACAACTACGCACATCATTTCCGAGCTCCGGAAGAACTGCGAAGTGTCAAACCTAATCCCAAATTCCAACAAGATGAGCCGCCGCTTCGCTCCGGCAGCCGTGCAAATTCCCATCTGTAGTCTCAGAATGGTAAGATGGAGCTGGTTTGGCGGCTCGAAGGGTTGAAAGTGGAGAAGACAACTTAAACGTGGTTTATATTCATACACAGCATGAGTTTCAATTTGTGCAGTAGAACTATCGAGCAATGTAACGGATTCTAATTATAATTTTGAGAGAATAGAAAAGGCAGGAACGGGGGAAAACAAATTAGCTCTAATCAACCAGAAGGAAGCGTGGTTGTTCACGATTATAACGCAGCAGCGAGAGAGGTAGTAGCCTGGAGTTTGATGTGTTGGTGTAACACAGCAGGATTATATTCGGAAGATCAAAACCTTCGAGGATGAAACTAGGGTCTTGATCTCCAAGAGGCTTTGAAAGAAGATATAGAACTTGATCCAGGGGTTCAATAGCTTGCGACCGGGAGGACATAAAGCAGTGTTGTCCCTAAGGGCTAAGGCCTTAACTGCTCTAAGGCTTAGAGGGGGCCTTAGAGTAAGCCTTAGAAGTTTTGGGGGGGATTTGGGTACCCTTAGAGGCCTTAGGGCAGTGCACAGGCCAAATTGCAGAGGCTGAAGAAAATGCTCACTTGGATGACAGAGCAGTGGAGATCCCATCTGATGATGAATATGTTGGCTAGTACAATTCAATCTGTTTACCTTCCCCGAGCACCAATTTCAAAGTAAATAATTGGACTGTACCGCTGTGCGCAAATGCGTGGGAAATTTAGCCCTAAGGCTTTAAACGGAGGCCTTAGTGGTAAGGCTTAGGCCTTACTAACCCTTAGAATTCTTCAAACCTGCTATTAAGGCCTTATGGAACATCACTGACATGAAGGACTGGACGGCAATCATTGATGGAGAGTATAGCCAGGTCCCAGCAGGACCACACGGAAACAGTCCTTCATTGACAGACAGAGCAAGAACTGATCATTTGAGGGGGTTTGGAAGGTGCGAAGGGTTACAGAAGAAGCTGAGGTGCACCAGTCTTATATCTCCCGTTGCCGGGGAGACGACGTGGCCTCGCGGCTTGATCTCCGACAACTGCGCTGAGGTGAGCTGTCAAGAAGACTGTGCGCAAATCAGCTGAGCAGTGTTAAATGAAAAAGGTGTTGAAGGCCCAGATAAAATCGAAGACGCAAGGGGTTAAGCAATAGATGATGAGCAGAGGAAGAGAAAAGGAGCTGGATGAATGGAGAAGATTCAACTTCAGATATACTTGCGCGTCCTCGCGGCACCTGGAATCGGGCTGCACCGGGCTGCGTGCTGTCAGTTTGCTTCTCTCTTTCTTCCGCCTTCCACCCTGGCCAGCCGGCGCCACATGCCTGCCTGTTCAAAGCAACCTGATCTCGCCAGTTGTTATCTGCTCTCGAACGTCAAACATGCTCTCTTGAACTGTCTCCGAATTCTTCAAGAATGCGCAGCAATTAAAGGAAGCTGGATACTCAAGCCGCCTCTGTTGTCCAGTATCTAATATCAAACTGCCAAACTATCTCATTCCTTCGCGCAAGCTTACTCCATTGTGTCACCGGTTTGGGGATCAGTGGTTTTATAAATGCAAGCTGCTCTCAAAGGATCTCTGTCTGTCCTATGGCTTAGAGGTCCGAGGATTTGAGATCTGCCTTTCGGTACGTTCAAGGCCGCGCTTGCTTCGTTCACTCCAGAGTTCCATCAATATTCACATGAAACCCCGTTCTTTTGAGATGGAGATTCGGTATGTCTTCATTCAAATAAATCATGACTAGCCAATCGAGCGAGCGTGTTAAACAGATTCGATATTTCTCCATACGCCGAGACCATGGCAGTGGATTGTTATGTGTTTACTCTCTGCTTTTCTTTTCAAATGAGTGCTTACTGCAACTCACACCCTGAACTTCCTAAGGGGAATATGATCCTTAGTTCAGTACGAGTCGGCACTTAATACATTTCCCATCACGAAAATATGTGAATCAGCGCCGGAGCGAAGCGCAGGCACGTCTTTTAGCAGTAATTACAGACGTGCCGCCGCTTCGCTCCGGTAACTTGGAAAAAGTAAGGAAATCAATGTTGTTTCATGTGTAAGCTATAGAAATACAATTCGCAAAGAAGAAGGATGAAGGGAGGAATTTTCCCTGGCTTGAGGGCATGGGGTTCTCGGCATTTGGTCGAAACGGAAATTATTGGTACGGAAGAGCTTGAGAGAGAAAACCACCACACAATAAAGAGTGAATATCCACAGGCAGTGAATTGGGCTTCTTCACCAAAGGATCTCTGTGCAGTTGAGGAATCCAGGTTGAAAACCGTATGAAACAGAGACCCAGAAGCAGGTAGGAATGTCCAGTCGAGAGAGAGTATTGAGATTGTGTCTGTCAGTAACCTGTCGCTTGAGAGAAACCGAGAACGAGGCTATTAATTTCGGACCAGTGAATTGAAGGACAGAATTGAGATATTGGCGACCAGCAGCACAGCAAGCCAGAACGAGTCAGTACTCAGGATTTGAGGAAAGGGGAGCAGCCGATTGCGGGCTCAAAGAACAGGTAAGAAAATTGCCCTATTTATGCTCAGAAAATTGCCGGGAAATGCGCCGCCGCAGCTTGAACAAAACTGCGGAATTACCTGCGAGAAACTGCGGGTACCTGCAGATGGGACCACAGAATGGTCAGATGAGGAAACTGTTACTACATCTCTTCGGCATGAAATACCCCAAATTCGGCGTGGAGGCAGGATGATTCTGCTGCGAGATGTCGACTAAATGGGATAGCTCTTCACTGGCACTGTTGTTAAAAGTGCTGCGCCATCTCGTGTCGTTCTGCGCCGGAGTTGCGCAGTGCGTAGTTGTAAAAATGGAGATAGTTGGGTATGTAAATGGGGCAGGCATTCCGGGCTTTGAGAACGAGAGGAGAAGACAAAACAATGGAGATAACCCTACATGGGGTAATTGCCGAGCCATTTCGTTGAACAACAGGGGGGGAACCAACAGGTACAAATTGATGAGCACTGCCGAAGTAAAGAACGGTAATTAATGGCGCAGTGCGTAGTGGGTCATGGGATGTGTATACCGTGGATATTGCTGTCGGACAACGGAGATCTACCGTTTCTTTAACGAAACGACCAGGTTTTGTGGGTATGTGTTTGTACTATCTCCTTTAGTATATCCCCATTTTGCCTCCTCTTCACCACAACTCACAAACGGCAAAGCAGTGCCTGCAGACTACGAGAAGCTCTTGGAGTCATTGCCGTGCGCAGTATTCTGCGGACTGCGATAAGCTGTTCAAGTTTAAAATATCCATTTTCATTCTTATCCCTGAGCCGGAGCGGAGCGCAGGCATATCTTGTAATTATGGCAGCAAATGAGAGGAAGAAAGCAGCAAGGATATATGGGGATCTTGCACAGGTTTTGTAGGATATCATTAAAGAACGGTTAATACGGGGGTAAAAGCAACGACAGATGTCATCCTGGCACTCGATAACAATGCCGTGCTTGTATGCTTTGAGGAAGTCATTGTCTAGCAGGAGATGCCATATCACATGCATTAGCTCATGCTGACAATGAGTGAGTATGTCTGCCGAGGGCAAATCTCCGGTGAGAGCTTTGAAGAAGTCGTGAAATGTGGCCGGGAGCTAATTCAATGGTTAGTATGTGATTCAAAAGTGCAGAAAGCGGTGTGCCTTTGGGAAATAGAGAGCTTGAGCCCAAGTGGCATGCTGCTTTTTCCTTTTTTTTCCTCTAAAGGGCATTAACAAGGTGCAATAGCATCAGGGTGTGTGAATTTGAGGTTCACACAAAAGTTGTAAAAAAAGCAGCATGCCGCTTTTTGCGCAACCTAAAAGCGGCATGCTGCTTAGGCTCAAGCTCTCTAATAAGCAACATGATGACATACATTGCTTCACAGCTTCACAGGGAGCCATTTTGGCTGATTCCCGAAGAACAAGTAAAGCGGCCAGAGCGACATGTCACCAAAGCTCACGAGATGGGTTGAGTCAGACGACCACATCAGCACAAGGACAACCCGCTCAAGGGTGCAGCCGGGCTCCCATGGCTGATTTTAAAGGGCTGTGTGCGCCTTGACCATCGCATATCTCGCCGTAAACCCGTTGAGGTGGGCCGTTGAGGGTGGGCTGCCAGAATTTTTTGAATGGTGTGTAATGGAAACAAAGGTCCCCAACATCGTGAATGGTGTTGGAATTGGAAATACGCCATCATGGCAAACTCCAAGTATGTGGCCATGCCAATTTCCACATGTATCCCTTGCCTACGAATTTGCCTTCATTTGTTGCTCTAGATACCATTTTAGTATATAAGTAGTCTATTTTGTCCTACCTACCTTGTCGAGATTGCAGCAGAACAAGTCACTTTCTATCTTTCTCCTGCCTGGCTTGTCCGAATCTCACAAATGGCCCTCTTGATGACCTCTACCAGGGGGCGACAAAACAGCCCAGGAACTTTTAACACCGGTGCACCAGCCTCGGACGTGTATTTCTTGCCCCAACACAGACTTCCAACCATCCCGGATTGACAAGGTGCTGGAAGTCGCCAGATATTCATAGAATTTGGCAGTTTCTTTCTCGATTTTGAAGTCCATGGTGTCGGTCGGCAAGTATCACTTGTTTCTCAACACCCCAAGGAGGCTCTTAAACTCCCCGATCAACTTCATGAGTGAGCCAGTCCACTGCCAGCCTATGAGCCCGGTGATGCTCCAACTCGGAAATGGGCCAATATCGGATCCCTCCACTTCGGCGGCCGGCCCTTCAGGGAGTGCAGAGGTTGCAGGCTCGAAAGGCGTCAAATCAGCTGGTATCATGGCCGTAATGGATCGAGTGCCCATCAGAATGTCTGACATCTCTTACAGTGTAAAGACTTCATCAAGATTGTAGCTAGGCACAGACGGACATTCGTGGTAGAGGCTGAACCGTTGATGGCTGTGCGAATAGTGTTCCATACCCAAGTCGCGGTAGCAGGCTGCGGCTCCGGAGCAGGCTCGGGATCTGGGGTGAGATGTGAGATGATCGGTGGTGCTGGCTCTGGGAGTTGTTGTAGCAGCTTCCAAGTCAGATGGGCTGCCTCGCAGCTGTAAATTCGGGCTGAAGTGGAGGTGCTAGGTCTGCTGGAGCTGGGGACAGCTAACATGGTGGGCTTGGAATTGGATCGATCAGCGGCATCTCGATGGAGTATATACAAAACCCGACACAGCGACACACCTGTCAAAAATCAGTAAATCCGACACACCCAGGAAAACCTGCGCGCAGATCAGGAAATCCGACACATTCCGCCGCAAGCGACACGGTCTCCAGGAAATCCAACACGGTTCCAGGAAACCCACACACCGCTCGGCTATCGTGGCTTGGCAGTGGATGCCGTTACTACTGATCTAGACTGATCTGCTAGTCTGCTTCCTTCCCCCCACGTTCCCGCCGCCGTGACACCACGTAATGGCGGAACTTGAAGCGCTTCTGATGCGCTTTGCATTCTGAGGTTCGAGTCGACGCTCCTTCAATTTACTTACTAATATTCTGTATGGCAGCGAAGGCTGACCATGCCGTGGGTGAACAGTTTGAAGCATCTCTTGCCAGTGGTGTCATGGCCAGTAATCGTAACGAACTAGGCCATCAAACTGCACGTAATGCCAAGCGTCATACCAGTGCTATCAAGAAAGCTAAGAACACGTCCGCGGGGAACAGCAAGCAAAGAGCTCAAGGCCGAGCTTGCCATATTCATGGCGGAGGCGAAGGCGAGCTCATTTTTCCATGTTTTGAATCAACCTGAGCAGAATACAGACTAGCTCATTGGGTGTTGTTCGTGTAAACCAGAAGAGCAAGTCAAAATCACTCGTTACTCGTCCTTGTCTCTGTTTCCGATCGCATATTCACCTTTATTCGGACAGCTAAAGCCGCCACGAGCCGGCCCAAGCAGTCAAAAACAACGACTACGGACGAGATGGAGCTGGATGGCGTTGAAATGGTTTCGCTGGAAGGTATGTGGCGCTTGCCGATACTTTCTTGTCGCGTTGATTTTGTCAAAAGTACAGATTGAACCTGGGATCCAACCTGATGCGCTTGAGCCGGAAAACGATGTAGATTCAGAGACGGCATCTCCATCTGAACCGAGCCTTGACATCGACGGCGAGGGGGACGTGAGATAATATCCATGGGTGACTTGGACGTTATTAGCCCTCAAGTTGTCTTTGGTGGGGATTCTGTTAACTCAGGCGCAACAAAAGTCTAAAATCGGACTCAGTTCCCACATCCGCACCGTCTCCGGTCGCTTCTCCCCAGTCCGAGCCACCGGAGCCACAGCTTTCTACCCGACGATTTCATGAAAGCGGGGGACATCTAAAACGCATGAGGACGCTCCCGTGCGGAAATCCAAGAAGACAGAGGCTGCTGTTGCACCTGAGCCATCAAGCTCCGGAAAGAGACGGTCCGTAGCGCGCTCTTGCCACCTTCCGATCTAACAACACCCCTTAGAACGACGCGCAAGCCTAAGGCATGGAGCACCAGGCACACAGATGACCGAATTTACACATCGTTTGAATTTCTTGCCCAATTTCCGGACGAGTATCGAGCATTGTACGGGGATACTGAGCCCGCGTAGTTGTATCTTTCGCTGTTCTTGATGTATCTGCGTTCATATATAATATTATCTTCCCCAAATGACGCCCCACTGAACCGACGAAAGTGCGACCTGGACTCCCAGAAGACTAAGCCTCTGGATACTCCCCCCCCGTCACATACCTTCAGGTCTGCGAGGTGGAGTGTAGCCGGATAGGCAAAACAAGATAACCAGCAGCACAGTAGTTGATCGTTACTAGGGCGGCACCACACTCTAGCGTGATCTAATTCCATCAGCTGTACCAGGGAGATCTATTGCGGTTCACTTTGAAGATCATTTGCTTGATTGTGGCGCTCTTGTTACATGATTTTTAGAAGGAATGTGAAGAGTCAGAGTGGGTTTTGACGGCCTGCGGATTGAGCCTCGCTCGTGTTCTCAAACCAATAGAAAGTTAAGGATATTTTTGTTCAGGGACGCGCGGGCACAGTTCCTTGATCTATTAACTAATGATGCTCTTCTATCCATGCACAGAGCGTCGACGGCTCAGGGGAGACCGGGAATATATTTGGGGGCAACGCTGTTTAGATGCCTGAAGCATTTAGTAATAAACTAGATGAACATGGACTTGCCGTTGAATCAGCCCGCCCTCACTGGGTCAAGTTGACTGAGCGCTGCGGAAAAGCATGGGAAGCCTTACTCAACGGCTTTCCAGGACTTCAGGCTGCTCTTGTTTCTTGCAGAATCGACTCAATGCAAGGACGCCAAAGCGGTCGGCATACCGCGGAACATTTTGTGTTGTATACTGTACAATTTCGTTCAAATCGACACGGGGGGTGACGCGTGACATCTTTTATCTATTCGACATTTCAGTACAGGGCCGGGCGGAGCGTGACATGATTGAAAATTTCGGTAGTCCCTCCAATCGTGCAATGGGGTCAGGAATGGGTTCAGGCATAGTCTCAGAATATAATCTGACGGGTGATTGATTATGCCCGACTTTGGCCTTGTTTGCGACACTGCATCGACTTGTTTTTACATCTCTTCACGCCACCTTCCCTGAGGCCAAGCCTCCATGCTAAACGAGAACAAAATTCTAATACCGCCTGACATAGAGTCACTTCTTCGACCACGAGCTATGAGGGCTTTTGGCGCCACAGAGACGATGTCAATTGAGAGTCGGACGAGGAATTCAGCTAAATTTCCCGAAAAATCTGTTCCATTTTTGGGCCTCAGAAGAGCACATTTTGAGGCTTTTTTCAAACCAGTGAACCAATTCGACAAACGCCCGGGTGACGCGTGACCCCGACCAAAGTTCGTGATCGACAGGGGGGTGTGTGACGCGTGACTGCCGATTTGATCGAAATTGTCCAGTATACCTAATACTGTGCAGAAGGGTCGGTAAGTGTGTACAGTCAAAACTGTCTTAACCCATACTTCTTGGTGGAAGCCTTGGGGCATGGGTTATCACAGCCTATGGGTTTCGAAAGAGGGGGGGGGGGGAAATTGTTCAAAATATTCCAAGACCTAAGTGTATGTAAAGTAATCATAGATAGACGAGTTTACCATTGTTCTGACCTCCTCGCGACGGGTTTCGGAAAATTTCCTTCTGCTTTGAGTCAAGCCGGGACATTCCCCGCTTATAGTCGGATGCCGTCTCGAGGTTGTGTATCAGGGCTTCTTCATCCACATAGTTGACCTGATTGTCAAGCCAATCTGCATCCTCCTCAGAGATCTTCTCGCTTTGTTTGAGATGTTCCAGTAGAGCATCCTTTCGCTTTTTTACATGTTTTTTGAATACAGTAAGACCCTTTCAAAGGATCTCAAGAGACATTGCCAGATTTCTTTGTTTATTGGCACTGAGCGGGATCTACACTTGATCTACACAGCATGATGCAACGTGCAACAAGAACTACTTGTCGACACAACTTCAGGCGACACATCAATTTTGAATGCAAGAATCAACAAAATTTTACTAAATTATGGGTTATGGCCTCAGAAAAATGTATGGATTATGGGATAGCAAAATGTTATGGGTTTTAAGCAGGAACACTGCTGGTGGGCAGCCAAAATGTATGGGTTAGAGCAGATTATGGGTTAGGATAAGACAGCTTTGACTGTAGTTCAGAACGTTCTTGTCAGGAACTGGATGTCGACTATCCAAAATAGCGTGGCTATAGATATCGTCAGTAACCACAATGAAAATCTGGTCCGAAATCACCTGGGCCTGGCATGCAGCGAAGAGGTGAGTCACCAAAGATCCACGAGCAAGGAGAGATTCAAATGCTTTCGCCCCGTGGATCTTAAGCACCATCTGAACATTTGAATAACTACATGTAGCTTAATGTTTTGAAAGTATCATGTTCCTGCCACCAGTCATGGAGGGAGGTTCTGTTAATCGAAGCTTGGATTAAACATTGTACGTTGGCTGTTCTTGATTGATGGCTGAACAACCTTCAGAGGAGTTTGATTAGATCAACCTTGATCTCGGGATTGGATGGGCAAGAAATGTTTCAGTCTTGAAAGATGCTTGTGAAGAGCTGAAGAATTGTGACAGTTTGAAGCATTGAGGACGAATATAAGTAAGTGTAACGGAGCACTTCCCCACAGTTACTATTTTGGGTTCGAAGCAACTATGACATTTTTTTTACTTTGATGTTAGCGGACAGTCCGCCCACATTAAAGTGAAAAACGTCATCTGCTTTTATTTCTCACTGTTCGCCTTCGAGCCGTTCCCTTCCGGTGCTCCAACCACGCTCGGCCAACTCGGAAATGATCGCATCAGCGATCAATTATCCCATCAGTTCGACTTGAGGAGCGTACGAGGGAACAGCGCTGGAGTGGAAAGCTTGGCATGTGTTGGAACTAATGAGAATACGGTGAATGTGTCGTACTTATTGAGCTGTGTTGGATTTGCTGAAGGTCTGCCGCCGTGTTGCTGTGTCGGGTTTTAGGGAGCCTCTCTCGATGTTACATCTGCATATCGGTTTTTCTTTGCTGGAAATACTCCCACGTGTCAGAGTGGCAGTGTCTCGCTAGACATTCCTATATCTCGCTTATCTTCCTAAAGCTTTTGAGAGTTGCATCTCTACCATAGACATCCTGTTCCAGATACTCACCTCTTCTATATTGCATTCTACCTGGAATCAATGCCCTGGACACAATCAACTCGGTTCATGGAAGCACCGCAACCGGCACCCGTGCAAGTCATAAAGAGCGGACACCATCAAATATTGTCCACACTTCTTCCCTTCTTCCCACTACTACCATCAACTTTGCCTTCAAGTCCGCCTCAACTGTGCTGCTCTTGCTAAGTCCCGCTCCTCCCAAGCCTGAGGCCTCATTCTCAAGTCGTTTCCCAAGTACATTGTGTCTTATGCTACTGTACAAGCTCATTCTCGGTCAAAAATTTCTCAAGGCCGCTCCTGTGCTCTTTCCCCCACTTAACACCGTGATCTTCTGTTCGAGTGACGTGGGACCAGGGATCCACATTTGGCCATGTTTCGGGTTCTGGATCCGGTGAAATCCCGTCACTTCACACAAATCCCTCATAAAAATGTTAAAGACCGCCGATAAGCATGCATTGACTGTTTCCAGACCCATAATATTATTAGTTTTGTTCAAAGTTGTCTGTGGCATTTCGGATTTGCTTCCAGATTTGTTAAAAAATGCTATGTTTTGACATGTGGGCGCCATGCCAACATCATCTTTCAAACCAGATCCTCTTCCGTCAGAGAGGTGTTTAGAGGATGGATGGGTGCCCACTGGGTGCCGAGAATATATGTGGGAGATCTACATATTGGGCGGATGCACGGGTCTTCAGAAATGTGCGGACGGGGGTCCAACACTGTATGTGCAGTAAGTTGGTCACGGAATAGAACCGCGGGTACCGCAAGGTCAATCTGCACCCGCACCCGCCGAACCCGTACCCGGCACGGGTCGGGTACAAAGCCCGTGTGGGTAAACCCGCGGTTCCTCACCCACCCGCGGGTCGTCCCACCCGCTGGGTTTACTTGCCGGAATGAGGTGAAAATCAAGTATTTTGTAACAGTAGATTTAACATGACTACTTCTCCACAATCGCAGCCTCTTTATCAGTCTTCACTTCAATTAATTGCCTCTGACGGCTTGCGCTTTGACTTGGCTGACGTGCAGGCATCAACGAGTTCCTTGATGCAAAGAAGACCTTTCCGACCCCACATCTGACGGCGAACACTTTGGCGGCCATACTGTCGGTGTACTTAGACAGATCAATGATGGGCCCGAGCACACCCACTGTCTGAGATGGCCAAGAACGTAATCTGGCTCTCTCAAGACACGCCGCAGAAGGTCATAACTTCCGTTGCGTATCTCGCCGCGAAATCCTTGAACAGAAACCGGGTTGAAGATCTCACAGAACAATCGACGGTGGGTAGTCCAGGGAAAATACGTAGATTCAGTCCAGGCAGTCAACACAACTCTTCTCGAAGGATGAACCATTGATCCCCTAGAAGGCAACACTTTGGTGTTGGCCGAACAGTTCTGAAATGCCATATTTCATGAATGCTAAAGAAAATATAAGCCAAATCATCAATCCTACCCCATGAAATTAGCTCGTTCGCCGTGAGAAGGCAAAGTCTTTGACGCTTTCAGTCCAAAAGACACCTGGTTGACAATTTTCTGTCACCTGGAAAAATACGTTGCTGCCCGCTTTACGAACAAATCTTCCACCGCCTCAAGTGAGGAGAGAAAAACTATAGATTTTCCAGCGGCATTCAAATACAGAATATCAGAATCTGGGCGGAAAGCTCATTTCATCTTTGGGCTGTTTCAGGCAACTAACCATATTTTCGGCTCCAGTCCATGTAAGTCACCCATTCGAAAGTCGATGGCATCTCCAGAAGATTTCCGATGAGAGGTAATTCTGGGTCCAGGATGGAGAATTAGTCGAGACGCAGGACGTTTCCGGTAGCGGTAGGATCCCACCATGAATGCAAGAGCCAGTGGAAAAATCATAGCGATGGCGTCAACGCCACCTAGGCGAAGGATAATTAAGGCTTGGCGACCTATCAGAGATTAAGGTTTCTGGAAATATATACATCAGAGCTCTATTGAGAAACGTCCTTAAGTTGGAGAGCCGCGTTGAATTCACGAGTCAAACGCACTGTTCAAGAACTTTCGCTATGTGCAACCCACCGCAGGTGAGCCAATGGAATCAATGCTTCTGAATGTTCTCCCTGCCGGCGATTGTTCGTCGTGTTGAATACCTGGCTTCGGAAGAGCTTCCACCTCGGTTCGCGAAATTCCAGAGTCGCCGACTGGCTGTACAAGTTCTTCGCTGTCCCGAACTTCTCACGAATTCCTGCATCATGACTCATGGGACTTCGACGATGAGACGTACGTCACGGTCCGTGGATGTTCCGCCAGGCTGTGCAGACAGAGAAGTGATGTATAAACTCCAAGCCAAGTCCGCCGTCTGGGTTTCGCTTCCCATTTCGAAAATGGCCTGGAAACGGTCTTCCCGATCAAGCTTCTAACTAATGGGCGACCACAAGGGGCACCCACGATGGAAATGGCAAACACAGAGTACCATGAGAGTGGATATTTGATGAAATCTGATATTTACTATATCTGGTTTGGCAGGCACCATATATGGGATTGATCCAAATATGAATTATATAGGGTCTAAGCCCCAGACTTTTCTTTTTCGAAAGTTACGCGGAAAGGTCCAATTCGTTCAGTGGCTTCCGCTTCGCTCCGGCAAACAAATGTGAATGTGAAAAATATAAATTACATCAAGGAAGTACTGTGCAAAATCAAGCAGTCCTTGTGTTCGAAGCGGGACCTCACGCACAAAATTTACGGACCGCGTCCTACATGAAAAGTGACTCAGGAGAAAGAAATTGAAAGAACATCCACCAGGGGAGACAGCGGCGGGAACGAACGCAAAATGGGAAATGAATAAAAGCTGCTAGAGGAACAAGAAGTGCTCTTTTATCCACCTCCCGGCGATGCGGCCGCAGTGAGAAAGTGAACAGCTTTACGGCACAGTGGGAAAAGTTACCGCGGCGCAGTGAGAAATTTGCTGTCAATCTGTTAGCTGAACACTGATGAGAATAGCCTGGGCAGGCAAATAGGACAGGAAGGTAAGGCCCGCAGGACGAGAGGAAAGGAAAACCGTTTTGGACAGCACGGAGACAGAAAAGAAATTAAAAGCGCGGTCCTCGGCAGACTACGGAGCCAGTGTCGTAGTGCGGCGTAGTAGAGAAAAGGGGAAGAATTTACCGCGCACAGACCAGCGACACGTCCGGAAGCTGATCATGAGGCGGCAGCTGACACGGTGCAAAGGGTGTAGGCGGGAGCACAGGAATTCGCATGCAGACGGCAGCGGAGAGCCAACACTGACAGCCTTATGGAGAAATCAACCAACACAAACAGATTGATGGGCACCGCCGTATGAGCAAAATGTTAAAGAACGGTTATTATTCGATTTCGGGTTTCCTTTTGGGGCAAGAAAGCACTCTCAGAGTACCTTGTGTCTGACATTTCCATCGTGGGTGCCATCTCAATCGAGGCATCCAACGGCGCTCTTGAAATGCTACCATCCACATACTGCAGCACTTCTCAACCTCCTTGACCTTGCTGCGGCGTGCAGATCGTTTCATTGGAATGATGACCGTGTGCGTCGCGATGCATTTGTTGCTTTCGCGACCCTCTTATCCGTCTTGTTTCTCACCTATATATTCCGGCGTATATCTACCAATTCAGTAGTCTTTGTATTCCTCTGCGCCCGTGTTCCTGCGCCCGTGTTCCCTACGCCCGAATACTATTCTCACGACTCACCTGTGTGTGTGACCTGGATTCTTACAGTTTCGATTATTCAACTTCAATTGCGTTGGTGATTGGGGTTCAGGTGGAATGTGGAAGCATCGAAGCCGTGACGCCCTGTGAAAGTTTTTTCACTTATAGATCCAATAGAGTGGGCTTCTAAGCAATCTTTGGTCAGAGTTACCACTCGCTTCAAGAAACTTCCGAATCCCACGATCCGCTTTTGCTTGATTTACATTAAATAACTTCGAGTCGCCATATCTTGTTACCACACCTAAGAGCCTCCCCCTCACCTACGTTCCAGATTCCCGAGAACACCATGGTCAGCCTGATTGAATCCACCACTGGGATGTGGCTTGTCGGCCTGTTTTTGCAATCCATGTAAGCGTCGTGAAAAAATGTCCATCCTCCATGCTTAAGGCAATCACAGGCTGCATGGCATGGGACTTCTTCAAGGCTTCCTGTGCGGTATTCAGTTGAGCAAACCGATCATTGACTGACCAATTTACTAGCTACTTTGTCTGGTACTCCAAGGACAACTGGACAGTGAAAGGGACGGTGGGTTTGAATGTTTATCGAATAGCAATTCGTTGATCTGTACGGTCAGGTCGTGGCCGTGTTGTTCGTCCCATGCATGCTATATCTCCGAAAGGAGAGACTAAATACACTTCAGGCTTTCCGAGTCGATTCAGATGGGAGCTGCATTCGCTAACGCCTACGAATGGCTCATCCCCGGCTTCGGGAATTTCCCTAACTTAAATATCATTCACTGGTACGGCGAATATTTATTGACGACTCTATGACCCACTGAAAAAAAAATCGCACAATAGGCAAGACATGGTACAGTTAACGCTACAGTATTTATCAACCTTCATCGTACAAGTGTATGTCGTTCATTTTTCAGAAGTAAAATTACTCAGGTCTCGCGCAGGCATTTTGCGAGAACAATCTACAACTGTATGAATGCCCTGTAATTTGGACAAGTTCGACCTCATCCTCCATTCCAGTGCATGTGCGGGACATATATCTGCCCATATTCATTTTTTTACTGGCTCTGCTGAGCTTCGGTAAAAGTTCTTTCGTCCTTCAAGATCATTAGTCTAACGGATTTGATATCGTTCAGGTGCAGGAATAGGTCAAGTTATCCTTGCGTTCGTTATGTTCCATCTGATCTGCTGTATATTCTTCATGCATATCGATTGGCAGAACCCGTCTCGGCGAGTATAGCAAACTCGGCGAAGCTAGTACTAGTGTGCGTTATCCTGTCCCGACCATTGAGTTTCGCTGACGGCACCCGATAGGCCACCACCATTCTTCAAGCGGCTGTTGCACTCACTGCTGACATCGCAATTACGGCCGGGATCTTCTGGCGGCTGAACGCGAGCAGGACCGGGGTCCAGGCGTAAGTGGCAACGACTGCTGACCTCCACGACTCAAAACTTTTACCGATAGAACCAACAAGATCCTCAACTTCTTGATTATCACGGCGATAAACCGAGGAGTCTTCACCATGCTCACTGCCGCGCTCAGTGTGATCCTGGTGCGTCGACCTGGTTGCGGCTCGAAAACTAGAAATGATGCATTTTCCCAGTTCCTCAGCAAGCCTGGGACGTTCTACTTCATGGTCCCACTCCTGCTCAGTAATAAATGTTTGATTACACCCCTGTCATTCCCATTCACTGCTAACTATTTTTGTCAGTCTACATGAACAGTATGCTTGCGATGTAACATCTATTTTTTTCTTTTTTATGTTCTGCATTCTCATCCCTTAATAGGCTCAATACGCGCGAATTCGCTGTCGGCCAGGCGCACGGCACCAGGGTCGTTAACTCTGATTCTATGCCCATGTTTGCGACCAGCTCAGCTAACAGATTTGGAGTTTCGGGAGTCAACGTCTCGACTGTCAAAGAGACAAATGGGGACATAGTGTCGGTTGCTCAATGCTCTGATAAAAAGTACTTCCACTGAACATCTTGAAGGTCGCTTGATGCGAAGATGACTAGTTTTTAAATGGATGATTCGATGAATGGAATGCTTGTCAAATGTGTCTCATTTATGGTGCCGTGCGTGGATGAATGTACTAGTTTCAACATGGACATCGTCAGCAATGTCGAATGCGGAGTTTCAAACAAGGGATGCCAACCATGCCGATCATCGGCATCGACCATGATCATTTTTTGCGCGATTTTCAATGCGCACCTCCAGTTATTGCATAGAAGAGTTTAAAAATGTTGTTGAGTGCTTGAGTCACGATTCGAGGATCGTAATTCCAAATTTATTATGATTCGAATCGAGAATAAACAGAACAAAAGAAGCTTCAAGGCTGCCGCGCGGCAAGTTCGTTAATCGTTATACAGTGCTCTCAAAATTTATGCAATAGAACCAGACATCATCTCGGCCTCATAGTCAAGGTCTCAGTTTCTATCGAATAACCGTAATCAAGGTTCGTGATGGATGCTGTCCCGATCAAAGTCTCCGTGCACGAGGAGGTGAGGACGCTGAATTGAAGAAGAATACTCATAGCGGCGCCCCATGGCTCATATCAAACTTCCAAGATCCGCAGTTGTTCCACTCTGGCAGAACGTTGCACTGGCTCATCAATCAATGTCAAGGTTTTCCAACGGATTCGTGGCGCCAACCTGTCGGTCAGTTGGTGGCTTCAAGATTGAGCTGCCCACATTCTTAACGATGGGCGCTGATATGATTCCGCGCTCCATGAGTGCGTCCAGCCCACGTGATAGTGTGGTACTGACCTCTCCACCCATTGAACTCGATGGTGATAGCCAGGCCCCACTGAAGTTTCTCTGTACCAATTGCCGCAGCATCGATGTTTTCAAGTGTAACTTTTGAAAAGCGTCAATATTACTCCCCCTTCCCATTTTCTTCCCCTGATGACGGCCGTCGATGGGCGACGGTTCTAGCGATTCTATGGCTCTGAATGACCGCGGTGAGCCTACACTTTCAAGCAACGGCGTGCCCGTGACGGGCAAGGCGAACAGTCCCATGGTCCTGGTCATTCAGACCGTGTGAGAACTCGAAGGGGCTGGGAACGATGTCGAGGACGGATCGGTGGATACGCACAGAATTCATCAGGCCAATAATGGGAAGCTGATCCCCGACGAACAGCTTCTTCCTCCGAGGAGGGAATACATCTGGCGAACTCTATGATTCTGATCTGAGGCGGAATGTCAAAAGTGCCGAGTGATTCATATCACCCAGTACATGCGTCGACAGCCTGGGACCACGCATGAAAGATGCGCCGAGTCTTACGCCATTGCCAGAAGTCATTATGAGGATGGATAAACGATCGTAACGGCGGACTCCGGAGCGTGAGTGGGAACGGTGCGCATGGCTGGGCGATGCGCATGAAAATTTCCTCGATATGGAGACCGAGAGGCGCGACAGAAGAGCGAAAGAAGAGGTGGCGGCGGGAGAAGGGGACGCAACAGTGGCGTGGGGCCAAGAGGTAGGCGGGATCAAAGTTTCCGACATCAACCTCCAAAAGTTTTGACATGCTGTGCAGGGGAGGAGGGAGGGAGGGTCCGGATCACGGTCCGTATGGACCTCAGTCTTTTTTCCGGAGATAACTTTTTTTTTCGGCGATATCGCCGGATTCGACTTGGTCCGATCTCGTCCGAGACTCCGAACTGTCATTTTACGGCATCTGTTTTCAAGATCATTTGCCGTTAAGGCCTCTTTTACAAGGAAATAAATTAGTTTGATTACATAGACAGACAGAGAAGATATGGAAATGGGAGGGTAGCCAAAATTCTGGAAGGTTCTGACTAAAATGAGACTGCAAACTCAAAGTTCTCAATTCTTCCTGGCAAAAGTGGCCCATCAGCACAACTTTCCTAATCCGGGGGAGTTGTCAAAGAGGTCTGTGTGCGATCGGGAAGTCCCGCTTACCTCTTGCGTGGGGCAATGCCGAGAGAGCGGGCTTGGCGGCGACAACGCGGGCGTGAAAGCGAGCGTGGGAACGGAGAAGCGGCACACAACCATGTGGCCCCGCTTCACGGGTGTCATATAAGAGCACTTCGTATCATCCTTCATTTTGACCCTAGCCGCCCTAACCGACCATGGAATCTATCTCGACCCTCCGCCTTCTGGCCAACATAATCAACGATGCGGTCTCCACCATGGAGCGCGTGTACACGCAAACAGGTGTACTCCTTCCATCGCTGGATGACCCATTTAACCCGGACGATCCCGCGGAGAGCTTACGGCAAGACAAAGAAGTGTTCACTGCGGTCAAGAATATCAGGGCCGCTGCAGCGCAAATCAGCGCGACCGTCTGCGATCCAGCCAGGGTTGTGCTCAATACGGCGAATGCGGTGGGACCCCTAGCTGTTACCTCTTGCATTGTTTGATGGTGGACGCAGTTCCATCTTTCCTCCTGTCTTCGCGCGGCCTCAGAGCTGAATATAGTAGAGATCCTGGCGGAAGTTGGAGCGAAAGTAATTAAGCTCCCTATACCCTCCGTGACTTTCCTTATCATTTGACAGGGCACTAGTGCTGAGGATATAGCAGCGCAAAATCACGCTGATCCCGGTCTCGTCGGTCAGCGCTCACGATAATGATTCACCTGAAATTGAATAATGGATTCCAATGAAGCGAGAATCTTGCGAATCCTTGCAACACACCACATTTTCCGGGAAGTGTCGCCGGGCTTGTTCGCCAACAACCGGATATCCTCGACCCTCAACAAAGGCAAGCTGCCCAGTGAAATATTCTCAAAGTATGTATTTTCTGTGCCGTGTTCGAGACACGTATAGAATGTGGACCCTTCTAGCCTAGACGACCGGCTCACTGGTTCCTCCGGCGTCGCAGCGCTAGTTGAACACACGTACGTTTCTCAGTCATCCAGGCTGTCAATTCCCTATTTTAAATATCCAATTAGGTCGGATATCTGTGGTAAGGCTGGGGTATACCTAGCAGACACGATCTCAAGCGCAACGGAGAAGCTCCCGTTCAACGTCGCCCTCGGCACCGACGATCCCCTCTTCAAATGGATGCAACGGCCTGAGAATCGCCACCATGTCAAGCGCTTCGCGACTGCGATGAAGGGCACCGCACAAGCTGAACCTGCCGACTTGATATTCCAAGGTGCAAATCACATTTCCTGGTGAACCAATTCAGTCCTCATACTTACTCTGAGCTCCCAGGCTTTGATTGGAGCCTGCTTCCCAACAATGGGGTAATCGTTGATGTTGGCGGTGGGATCGGCCACTTGTCTCTGTCCGTTGCGAAACGATATCCGCACCTGCGCGTGGCCAACCAGGATCTCGATTCTCCTATTGGACTTTCTAGAGCAGTGATAAATCTCACGAATTCGCATTCTGCATCGTATGTTGACGCGGTTCGCAGTACTGGAAGACCCACTTCCACACCCATCTCGACGCCGAAATGGTCGAATTCCAAGGTCGGTTCATTTATCACTTTTAAATGATAATTAAATGTCCCAGTGCACGATTTCCTCACGCCCCAGCCCGTGAAGGATGCCGCAGTCTTTCTGCTGCGCTACATCCTCCACGACTGGCCCGATGCCGAGGCCAAAACGATCCTTGCACACCTCCGTGCCTCCGCACAGCGACCAGCCGCCTCGTCGTCATCGAACGCGTCCTCCCCCTCGTCGCGCGCGAAGATCCCGCCGCAGCATCCAATTCAAAGACCAAAGACATTCCAGGTGCGGCCCGGCCAATTGCCGCACTTCCTCTCCTGCCTAACTGGGGCGCCGCCACCGCCGAGCTATATATGTCTGATATGACGGTGCGTATGCCGAGGCTTGTTTCAAAAGGTCATCGGGATTTATTCAGTCGATTGTGATATATTCTCCAGATGTACGTCATGCTCGGCGGCGTCGAGCGCACCCTCGACGGATTCTATACTCTTTTCGCGCAGGCAGGGTGGGAGCTGATCGAGGTGCACCACTACACGGGATCCTACCTCAGTCAGCTCGTCGCTTCTCCGATGTAAATTTTTTTGTGGTTTTGAATCTTCGAGGGGTTGTCATGGCCTCCTCTCATATTTAGTTGAGTTACGGCTTAGATACATTTTGATAGCAGAGCGCCTCAGTGGGATAGACCACCAAGTGTCTTCGGGCGGATTGAAAATGAATGTGTTCCTCTCACGGTAGCAGGTAATGATGGAAATAAAATATCGGTTTCTCCTCATCCTGCCAAAATTATGCGCGAGGGCAAGAGTGTGACGGTCGGCGGGCGACGCAATTGAGGGGATGCATCCTGTGAGTCTCAACGGCGGGCGGACGGTGCGTCAGTCTTCGTCGTTCCTTTTCGAGACGGTTATGGTGACTCTGCCCACGTCGAGTAACCGCCGCACGGCGCGCCGCCAATGCGGTGCGCGTCGTGTGAAAGTCGAGGTCGCACACGCAGGTGAGTCGCGGAAAGGTATATTCGGGGCGCAGGGAACTGGGGAACACAAGGGACTACCGAAACAAGGTACTACCTAAGGAATATATAGGCGGACCGAGACAACGGATAGGGGGGTTGGCAAGGTGAGTCCGACAGTGCGGCGTGTAGCAATCCCATTTCCAACACGTCGTGCACGTCAAGCACATCATGCGGAACTACAACTCCGATCCTGTCTGCTGCGGGAGTATGTGTGCAGAAGCATGTATGCAGGTGCATATTTCATGATTTCTTGCACACAAAGAAAGTCAAGAGTGCCATTAGGGTTGTTCACAGTAGCCCTTTTTCACTCCCTTTTTCACCCTTTTTGCTATTCTCTGCATTTTTGGCCGACTTTTTCCCCTTTTTAATTAGAAGTGCAAAAAGGGTAGAAAACCGAAAAAAAAACGGGGGTCCTACATATATGCAATTCTCGGGGAAATGGAAAAAAAAAGGGCGTGCAAAAAAGGGCGACTGTGAAACCCCCCATCTGAAGCTCCCTATTTCCACCTTTTTTCCATTTCATTGCAGCCTGGGTGCTCCTATTGTTCCTCAAAGGTCAGATACCAACATGAATGCTCAAAAAGGACTGATAAATCTTTCTGGATTTTACAGCTCACTATCTACCAATCATGGAAGAGAGGGCAAAAAGGGTGCAAAAAGGGCAGGTGTGAACAACCCTATTCTCTCTCACACCCTAGGAATACTTTCAATGTTTTCATAATGCATTCCCCAGCTGTTTATTTGGCAGGGTGTGTTATATCCAGTCCAGACCCTGGTCCACCTCTGGATCATCTCCGTCTTCTCCAGACCTCCGGTCCTGTGGAGTTTGCTCTAGACTTCAGACTTACGCTCTGTCTTTGGACTATACGGGTTTTTTATGCAATGAAGGATTACTGAGTGTTTCCCGTTTATCTGCCTAAGGCCCTGATTGGTACTCTAGAATCGGCTAGAATCCCCTTGTAGAAACTTCTCTAGAATCTCGGCTAGAATCTTTTGTCACGCCCCATCACTCTTCAGTCCCGACGCCCACGAGCCACAGCAACATCTCCTATGCCTCCCCACAAGGCCAAACGGCGATGACAGCAAAGCCGTTTGAATCGATCTGGAGGTAATAGCGCTCCTCGACGGTCTTATTGGCAAGAAAAGCACATACCAATCCGGCAACAGGTGGAAGCCGACTGTATGGCCGGAAATTGTAGCACTAGTTCAAGCCGCGAATCCAGCCACCGATCCAAAGAAAGACCAGGTGAAATGTATCTCGAAAATCAACTATGTATGCAGCCACTCTCGTGTTTGCCATCCACATACTGATCTTTTTGCAGCTTCAGAAATGCCTAGGCCAGTACCTGTTCGCCAAGAAGTACAGTGGAGTCAGGTGGACGACAAAGATAACCATGCTACGGCTACTGTGGAATTCATAGAGACATTCATCAAGGTGTGTTTCCTGCATGACGTCCTTTCGTACATATCATAATTTTTGATTTGCACTTCACAATATTACTGCCACTGCGGTGCCAACAATGTGTCCTTTGTGTAGCCCCTTCACATATATATTCTATTCATCTTATTACATGTTCCTCAGCTCTTACATCCGTCTAGACATTGCTGATAACCCCACACAAGCAAATGGCCCAAAATATACGAAGTGCTTCAAAAAGCCTTGCCCCTTCTACACAAAAACTCAATGAATTGTTTGATGGCTTGGTAAATAAAGCAACGGGGGGAGCATGTCATCCACTTCGGCAGTGGCAAGCAGAAGTTGGCAAAGAAATCTAACACACCAAAAAAGGTGCCGGCCCCTGCAACAGAGGAGGTGCCCATAGCTGCCACTTGGGGACAATTCGGAGATGGAGAATGAGGTGGTGGATGTGGACAAGGGGGAGGGAGGTAGCAAGGGAAAGGGGGAGAGCAGTGTTCGACGACGAGCTGTCTATGGTGCACCATCACTGAGTTCCCAATTTTTTCTTCTATTCCCACCAGCCTAACTTCTACACAACCAAGTCCCCCAGTGAAAAGGTGGCTAGAAAGCGGGAGTGTGCGATAAGCGACAATGACGAGGACGGCACCCCCACCAGTCCGACTCCATAAACATCAAAATCCGACTCAAGTACTCGCAGCACGGCTCGTCACAATGCCGAAGCTGGGTTGCAGCTCGCAAAATCTGTCGAGACACTCTCTGCTGACATGGGGAAGCCTATCATTACTTCGGAGGACCTGAGTTATGTCGACAAGGGTCATTGACATCCTCAAAGACAAGAGCCTCCTCCCTCCTGATCCCAAGGACAACTTTTCCACATAGTCTGCCAGAAACTATAGGGTGATGCTGGTCTCGCCTGCTGTCTCATTGTCGAAGGAGATTACACACATCGTAAGGGTTCGCTAGAGGGCATACTTGAAGATGCCAGTCAAGTAATCCCCGAAGATCCTCCCATCCCTGCTACAGCCAACTGGTATGTATTGTTCATCACAACAGTGCTATGTTCTGAATCATTGCACAGAAACTATTTCTGATTGCGCTATTGCTGCCCCTTTCTGGATTGGTATGTGTTTTTTTATTGTCTGAATTCTCTTTCTTATGACATACAGCACGTGATTCTGGCTATTTTGATGGCCCCGATGTCTCGATGCCGTGCCCAACGCACCGCCGCTATTCTTCAAGTGTTGTATTGGTGTGTGTTTTCTTTGCTTTGATTTTCCGTCTTACAACATTGCACAGGAGTTCCTTCCCATGTCAAGCTGTCATTCTACCATCGTATATTCTGTAGTTCTCATGCATTGTACTCGTTTTACATCAATCAAAACCCCTTCTTCATTGCAAATCTGGATGATCTAAGATATACTCGTCCCACATGCTTGTGCTATACGGTCCTGGCACGCATCTGCCCTCATACATTCTTCATTGCCAAGAGGTGGGGTGGGAGGTGGTGGTGCATTGTTGTTGTTTCCAGCAAAGAATGGGTGCCCCTCAACGTCATACTCCTCATCACCCTCTACCTCATTGATCCCTGCGTCCACCCGAAGAAAGTTGTGCAAGGCACCGGCTGCATTGACCATCAAGCCTGCTGCCGGTATAGCCTATCTCCGGGGCTGCGGTCAGTACCCGGAAACGAAGCTTTGTGACGCCAAAAATGCGCTCGATGATGTTGCAGAGCTGAGCATGTCGCAAATTGAATAGTTCCTCCTTCGTCTGAGGGCTAGAAAAAATTATGAGCACATATATGATGGGAAAACAGATGATAAGAATCTACCATTGGCTGCCACGCTTCCATTCAAATGGTAATGGACACCGTGGTAGGGAGTGAGAAGAAGGTTGCAGTTGGAAAATCCGGCATCTGCAAGGTAGTAGCACCCATCGGGCAGTGAAAAGCCATTCTGTCGAGCCAACAGTTGCAGCAGCTGTGATTAAATTTTGCCACGAAATTGTACATCATGAAAATTAATTTTCTATACAAATTGCTATGAAGTTCTCAGCTACCCAAACAGGGTCCCAAGATTAATGTTGGAATTGGAAGATTAAATCTGATGAAACTGTCAGGGGAACCCCCGCTTCGGACGGTTTTCTATCCGGACCCCAATCCGGATGCTCCGGATGCTTCGGGCGCTTCGGGCGCTTCGGGCGCTTCTCCGGATGGTTTTCCGCCCGGCGCTCCGGACACTTCTGCGCCCTTCTATCCGACCGCCCAAACCACCCGGGACATCTGTCCGCTCTCGTTGGCACGTGCTGTGCGATCAGGCCCGCGATCATTGTAGATACCTCCGGACACGTGCTACTGGGTAGTTACCAACTAGTATATAAGGTTTCGCCTAGCGTGGGAATCCTCATCCTTTCTTCTCTTCGGATTCCCCCGCTAGGTGCGTAGTATTTCCGCTCCTGTATTTAGTACCTATATTTATTCTTCGGATTCCCCCGCTAGTTTCCGTGCCCTGCGCCGAGCTTAAGGTTGCCCTTACAGCAGAAGAAAGGATCTAAGGGATCAACCGGTCAAGATTGGGAAGTTTGGTGCAGGTACGGATTCGGACCACTACTCCAGTGCTCCATCCTCCCCCACTTCAAATCTCGTCCCCCTCCTCCGTTCCGATGGACCAGCCGCTTGCACCTGACTCCGCGCAACCCGAGATCCCGAGCGCCTCCGCTCCAGATCCGGCTTCCGAAGCCATGGTCCGGCTCGCTGCTGTCGAAGGCTCCCTTGAGAGCATCCAAAGCACGCTGTGGTAGGGAGTTCGGGATGTAGGCACGTGATGTGGTAGCACGCGTATCAAGCTCTTTGTCTTAGCCGCCACGTCGCCTGGTCGGTAGCGCTCCCCGACGCGACCCCCGGGGCACTACCACATTGTGGTGATTGGAGTGGTTTTCGTTGCCAGCCTAGCAGCTTTTCAGCCAGAAAACTGGTCGATTGAAGCCGTTGCAGACCCGTGGACCTGTAGAAGAAGATCGTTGTGTCGTCGTCGCCGTGCTTGCAGCTTCCTTATCTTTCTTCCCGCGTTTATTCGTCATCCAACGCCATCTCCGCTTTCCGTTTTCACTTTTCATTCACCCCCCAAAATGGCCGACATACGAGTCGATATTACTCTCACCGAGGATGAAAGCGAGCAGCTCCACAAAATATGTCGAGAGGTGGTTCTAGAGCACAATATGGGCTATCTGGAACAAGACAACGGCAAGGCTAACATCGAGAGATGCCTCCAAGCGCTCGTGGCTGCTGCTGTTCGTACTGGATTCCTACATGGGTGTGAGCACATTGAGGTGGTCCATGCCAGAGAGTCACACGAGGCGCAATCTGCGGTAGAGAAGGAGTTGGAGCAGGAGAGAGTTTGGGGGTATGATGTTGGGTGGAGGCTATGTACGGAGTTACACAAGGCGAGTACGGCCGCATCTCCTGCACCTCCCGCATCCCCTGCATGCCTCGCGCCTCCCCGTTCTCTGTCTGCTGCCGCTGTGCAGACGGAACCGCCCATCGTTCTTGATGCACCTGTCGTCCCTTGTGCGCCGTTGGATTGGGCTGAAGATGCAGCTGCCCTTCCAATTCCTTCACCAAGCCCTCACACGCCGTCGATGCCGCCTTCCCCACGCGATTTTTCGGCGCTTTCTACGGGTAGTGCGAAGCCGTTCGCTAGCTTACAGCGTCGCCGTCGCAGTTCACCCCGTGCACCTTCATCTTGGTCTCATTCGCGTCCTATTCCTCGCCAGCGTACACAATCCGGTGTATACCATCATTATCCTCAGAAGCATACCACGCATTTCCATCCTTCATTCCGTTTCGCCGAGCCTTCAAATTATTTCTCGCCTCCGACGCAGCTCGATTGGGATCGTGATCCGCGACTTCGTGATTTGAGCCGAGCGCTTACAAGCGTTGGGTTGGGTGAAGAGGTAGAGGGACAGCAGAGTTTTTTTGGTTCCGAGCTTTCGTGAGCGACGAGGACGTCGCATTTTTCGGTTGGGCACATGTGGTAGGGAGTTCGGGATGTAGGCACGTGATGTGGTAGCACGCGTATCAAGCTCTTTGTCTTAGCCGCCACGTCGCCTGGTCGGTAGCGCTCCCCGACGCGACCCCGGGGCACTACCACAACGCTCCGCCAGCTATTGCTGAGCACCCAAAATCCGCTGCCTGCCCCCGCCCCTGCCGTTCCGGCTCCGGCGCCGGGTCCAGATTTCTCGGCCCCCCACCCAGCTCCAAAAACGGTCCTTCGACCGAACCCCCCGGCCGTTTTTGACGGCGACCGGACGCAAGGATGGATGTTCCTTCACTCCGTCCTCACCTATTACCGGCTGGTTCCGGAAGCTTTCATGGCGGACGGGTTCGTCTCGCAGGACAAACTCGTCCGGTTCGCCATGTCCTTCATGTCGAAGGACGCGGCTGCCCGATGGGCGGAACGGCGCGCATCCGCCGTACCGTTCCCGTTCCCCACCTGGGCCCAGTTCGAGGCCGAGTTCCGGCTCCGGTTCGTCGAGGAGAACGAACAGGACCAAGCCCTCACCAAGCTTGAGTCCCGCTCATATTTCCAGAGCTCCCGCGACATCTACCGGTACACGGACGATTTCGAGGAACTGGCCGTAACGGCCGGTTACTCGGACGCTCTTATCCGGGTCACCAAGTATCGCTCCGGGCTCGACCCGAAGATCAACGTCGCGATCACGACGTCTGGGACCGCCCCCGACCTCACCGACTACGACGGCTGGCGCGCGCGCGCTTTCCGCCAGTACGAGGCATTCGGCCGAGCCGGATCCGGGAACCCTCCGGTTTGGCTCCCGGCCGCTTTACCTCGGCCGCGTGGAACGGGAATTCTCCCGGTTGCGCCCCCCGCGCGCGCTACGGTCTCGTTCACCCCGGCTCCCAGACCCGCGCTCCCAGCGGTCGTTCCAATGGACGTTGACCGGACCCGAGCGCGCGCTTTCCCACGCTCATGTTTCCGGTGCGGTGCGGCAGGACACATCGCCCGGGACTGCCCGGTTACATCCGACGTCCGGCATGTGGACGTTCTCGACGAGGTCGTTCGTCAACTCGGGGACGACCTCCTCGACGAGCTGTTCGCCCGGCTCTCCACCTCCGCCTCGCTTCCGGCCGAATCGGCGGACAGAGATGAGATGGAACCGGCGGGTTTTCCCTGCCCGGCCGAGTGAGCGGTGCGCCCTCGGTTGCAGCTCATATGGTCAGAACAATGCATTAAATGGTGGATCCTTCCCAAGGGCCTAATGCATTAAACCTGGGGAGGGAAGTCACGTGACAATTCAGATATAACATGATAAAAGGTACTACTACATATAGCAACAAGTGGCTGGGCCTGGAGGACAGTAAGTCAGGTGATCTGCCAGCTGGCCGGAAAACGTAACTGGTTAATGCCATTCACAAAATAAAAGAAAGGCAGTAGTAAGAGTTGAACTCAGAGATGTTTGAGTGATGCCATCTCCAGCAGTTTAGCCACTACACCAGACCAACTATGTAAAACCTGGCTTTTGATTGCAATATATAGGGCTACTCCTCTTCACAATATCTATTGTTATTTTGTTATTCTATAAAGGCATCACATTTGGGAAAGTATTTTGTGTTTTGTAAGCTAATAGAGCTTCTAATAAAGGTACCTTTCCAGATGTGATGCTTTTATAGTAGAATATTGTGAAGAGGAGTGGCCCTATATATTGCAATCAAAACCCAGATTTTATATGGTTGGTATAGTGTAATGGCTAAACCACTAGTGCTCTTGGAGATGGCATCACTCAAAGGTCTCTGAGTTCAACTCTTACTGCTGCGTTTCTTTTATTTTGTAAATGGCATTAACCAGTTACGTTTTCCGGCCAGCCGGCAGATCACCTGACTTACTGTCCTCCAGGCCTGGCCACTTGTTGCTATATGTAGTAGTACCTTTTAACATTTTATATCTGAATTGTCATGTGACTTCCCTCCCCAGGTTTAATGCATTAGGCCCTTGGGAAGGACCCATAGCTTAATGCATTAACCTGGCCCTATGTGGTGTCGGTTGTGTCCCCTAATCGCTACGCCCTCCTGTATTCAGATAATGCCAATACATTCGAGTCCGAGGTAGTAGCGAGAGGCGCACCCCCCGCCCCCGTCTCCGTCCGAGTGACCGAGACCCTTCCTTCCGTCCTGGAGACGGAAACCCGCATTGCCCCCGAGCCGGGAACGAGGGCAGTGACGGAGACCCCTGTCCCCGAGCCGGGAACGAGGACAGGCTCGCTTCGGCGCGTTCATCACCCGAAGTGGGAACGGCGACTTCCCCGGCAGTACGTCATCGACTCTGTCGAAGGCCGAAACTCCTTGCACATCCCGTTGGACCTGCAGTCTGTCGAGACCGCCGCCCGGATGTCGGTGAAGGCTCTGGTCGACTGCGGAGCAACCGGAGACTTCATCGACTCGGAGTATGTCATCTCCCGCAACCTTCCGGTCCAGCCCCTTTCGCAGCCCATCCCAGTTCTCAACGTGGACGGCAGCCCGAACCAAGCGGGCGGCATCACCGGTGTAGTCGATATGGTGGTCGACTACAAAGGGCACTCCGAGCGTATCCAGCTCGCCGTAACTCGGCTCGGGAAACAGCATGTCATCCTCGGTTACTCCTGGCTCCAGAAGCATAATCCGGAGATCAACTGGGAGACCAAGGAGGTTCGTATGACGTGCTGCCTGACCGGATGCCGCACCTGCCAGGAGGAACTACGAGCTGTCCGGAAGAATGAGAAACTTGCCGCCTCGATCCTCCGGCAGCTGCGTGAAGGCCCGACCCCGTCCATCTGCGCCGTTGACTCGGAAGAGTGGACCGGAGACGACGGGGACGAACCGGCCGACGTCGATGACCTCCTGGACCTCACTCCGGATTCGGAGGACAATGACGATGACGACGACGAGCTCGAGGAGGGCGATCACATCCTCTACACTGTGTTCGCCCCGGCCGAAGAGATCCGCGCAGGAAGCACCGTCTCGCAACGTCTCGCGGAGGCTCACGCCCGGAATTCTGCACCGGCCGGAACTGAGGTCCCGCCCTGGGCCGCGGATTTCTCGGACGTCTTCGCCCGGGAGTCCTTTGACTCTCTCCCGGACAGGCGGACGTGGGATCACGCCATCGAACTCGTCCCGGATGCAAAACCGGCCAATTGTAAGGTCTACCTGATCTCTCCGCTCGAACAGAAGGAGCTCGATGCCTTCATTTCGGAGGGATTGACTACCGGCCGCATCCGCCCGTCAAAGTCTCCGATGGCGTCCCCGGTCTTCTTTGTCAAGAAGAAGGACGGTGCCCTCCGGTTTGTCCAGGACTACCGGGCGCTCAACGCGATGACCGTGAAAAACCGGTACCCCGCTCCCTTTAATCAACGACCTTATTAACCGGTTAAAAGGAGCTCGGTTCTTCACGAAACTCGACATCCGGTGGGGCTTCAACAACATCCGGATCCGGGAAGGTGACGAATGGAAGGCCGCGTTCCGTACGAACCGGGGGCTCTTTGAGCCGCTGGTGATGTACTTCGGCCTTACCAACTCCCCAGCCACTTTCCAGACGATGATGAACGACATCTTCCAGGACCTGATTTTGTCCGGAGATGTCATGGTCTACCTGGACGACATCCTCATCGCGCACTCCGACCTCGCCTGTCACCGCGAAATCGTCCGAGAGGTGCTCCGCCGGCTTCGGGAACACCACGTTTTCCTTTGGCTGGAGAAGTGCGAGTTCGAGAAGTCCACGATCGAGTACCTCGGCGTCATCATCTCCCACAACCACGTTGAGATGGACCCCGTCAAGGTCGCTGGCGTCGCCGCCTGGCCCGAGCCCGAGAACAAGAAGGACGTGCAGCAATTCCTTGGCTTCACGAACTTCTACCGGAGGTTTATCCGGGCGTTCTCGGACGTCACCCCGGCCGCTTTTCGACCTGACAAAGAAGGGCGTGGCCTGGACCTGGACCGCTGCCGCGGCCGCCGTGTTCCAAGCCCTCAAGGACGCGGTGACCGCGGAGCCCGTCTTGGTCCTCCCGGACGAATCTCGGCCGTACCGGTTAGAAGCGGACAGTTCGGATCGGGCGACCGGAGCCGTTCTAATCGCAACAGGATGCGGATGGAAAGTGGCGCCCCGTCGCCTTCTACTCCAAGAGCTTGAACGATGTCCAACGGAACTACGTGATCCACGACAAGGAGATGCTTGTGATCGTCCGAGCCCTAGAGGAGTGGCGGCACTTCCTCGAAGGCGCGCGGCACCCGGTCGAGATCTGGACGGACCACAAGAACTTGGAGTACTTCCAGAAGTCGCAGAATCTGAACCGGCGGCAGGCCAGGTGGTCCCTGTACCTGTCCCGGTTCGACTTCGCCCTGTTCCACCAGCCGGGTCGCCTCATGGGTCGCCCGGATGCGCTCTCCCACCGCCCGGACCATGGCGCCGGATCCGAGAATTCGGACGTTACGCTCCTTCGGCCGGAGCTTTTCCGGATCCGGGCGATGGAGGGGATCGTGGTTGACGGACCCGAAGTTCCCCTCCTGCGCGACGTCCGGAAGGCGTTTGCGACCGGGCCGGAGCTCGAGGACCCCGTTGCGCTTGTTGCCCGGGAGCTTCTCAAGAACCGGAAGGCCCCTTCTCCCCGCTCGGCTGAATGGCAGATCTCGGACGGTTTGCTCCTGTTTCGCGGTAAGATTGTCGTGCCGCGGAACAAGGACCCTCCGCCGGTGGATTATGGAGCAGCACCACGACACGCGGGTCGCCGGACACGCTGGCCGCTTCAAAACGTTGGAGTTAATCTCCCGGAACTACTGGTGGCCCCAGTTGTCCCGACACGTCGGTCAGTACGTCGGAACCTGCGACGCGTGTAACCGGACGAAGGCGCTTCGGCGACTTCCCCACGGTGAGCTTCATCCGACCGAGATTCCGGCCGAGCGCTGGGACACCGTCTCGGTGGACTTTATAGTCGAGCTTCCGGAGGCGCACGGGTTCGACGCGGTCATGGTTGTTGTCGACGTCCTTGGTAAGCGGGCCCACTTCAACGAGTGCCACACAAGCCTCGGAGCAGTCGGAGCCGCCCGGTTATATTACCGGAACGTGTGGAGGCACCACGGAACCCCCCGGAAGTACATCTCCGACCGGGGTCCGCAGTTCATCGCTGAGTTCACCCGGGAACTGTGGCACCTCATCGGTATTGAACCCGCTACCTCCACCGCTTACCACCCGCAGACCGATGGTCAGACCGAGCACGTCAACCAGGAGCTCGAACAGTTCGTCCGTATCTTCACGAGCTACAAACAGGACGACTGGGATGAGCTCCTACCGGCGGCCGAATTTGCCTACAACAACCATGTCCACTCCTCGACGCAGCAGGTGCCGTTTATGACGGACACCGGCCGGCTCCCTCGGATGGGTTTCGAGCCAACGGCATGCACTCGGCCGACGAATCGGTCAACGAGTTCCGCGACCGAATCGCTGCTGGAGTGTCCGAAGCCAAGGCCGCGCTCGTCAAAGCCAAAGACGAGTTCAAGCTGTACTACGATCGCCGGCGCGTACCCGCGCCGGAGATCAAGGTAGGCGACCGAGTCTGGGTGGATGCGTCCGACATCAAAACGACGCGCCCGTCTCCCAAGTTCTCGGATAAGCGGCTCGGACCCTTCAAGGTCGTACAGGTTGTGGGAAAAGGCGTGTACAAGCTCGAGCTCCCTCCACGGTACTCCCAGCTCCACCCGGTCTTCCCGGTGGTGAAACTCGAGCTTGCGAAGCCGGACCCGTTCCCCGGGCGCCCCCGGAATGACGAGCCCCCACCTATCCTCTGGACGGATGGAGACGAGAGGTGGGAGGTCGACGAGATCCTTGAAGCACGGGTCCGGTACGGCAGCCTCTGGTACATGGTGCGCTGGAAAGGTTACGGTCTGGAGCACAATAAGTGGGTAAAGCACTCTGACGTCTTCGCCAAGGACGCCATCGATGCCTACTACCGCCGCTACCCCAACGCTCCTCGCCGGATAGCCTCGGCCGCCTTCGACTCGCTGTCCTTCCGGAGGCGTGATAGGACCATCCGCTTTATACGTCAGGACGCCGTATTCCAAGGGGGGGGTGATGTCAGGGGAACCCCCGCTTCGGACGGTTTTCTATCCAGACCCAATCCAGATGCTCCGGATGCTTCGGGCGCTTCGGGCGCTTCGGGCGCTTCTCCGGATGGTTTTCCGCCCGGCGCTCCGGACACTTCTGCGCCCTTCTATCCGACTGCCAAACCACCCGGGACATCTGTCCGCTCTCGTTGGCACATGCTGTGCGATCAGGCCCGCGATCATTGTAGATACCTCCAGACACGTGCTACTGGGTAGTTACCAACTAGTATATAAGGTTTCGCCTAGCGTGGGAATCCTCATCCTTTCTTCTCTTCGGATTCCCCCGCTAGGTGCGTAGTATTTCTGCTCCTGTATTTTAGTACCTATATTTATTCTTCGGATTCCCCCGCTAGTTTCCGCGCCCTGCGCCGAGCTTAAGGTTGCCCTTACAGAAACTGAATCATCAAAAAGTGGCCGCTGCCAGATTTGAACAACAAACCTTATAAAACTGGTTACAACCAAAGATCAGGGGATAACCACTACACCAAGCAAGACATACATAAGAATTATTGCAGCTTGTACATATCAAGCACCCTGGAAGGGAAAAAACGGAAATATCTTCAAGTCCATTTCATGTTGTGCATGTTGTAGAGAGTATGCGTGATTGCACTACTGTACTATTTTGACCAAGTTTTCAGGTGACACATGATGCAGCCCACTGAACTGAACCACTGGTCACAATGCCATTGAGATTTTATGGCTGAAATAGGCTCAAAAAAATGCAAAATTCAGGAACTCTAGATTGAATTTTTTGCGAAGATTAAATCATCCTTGTTTTGAGTTTGAGTATAGGCCTCATGGTCTTGTGGCAATACCTTGTGCTTTTCCGCAACCACTATCTTAATGTTCCTTGTTCAAGTCCGGTTGTGTGCACTTTTTATTATTCAGTTTCATCAGATTTAATCTTCCAAGTCTAAGATTAATCTTGGGACCCCATTTCGGTAGCTGAGAAGTTCATAGCAATTTGTGTAGAAAATTAATTTTCATGATGTACAATTTCGTGGCAAAATTTAATCACATCTACTGATATCACTGGTCAAGCACAATTGAACAAGAGTCCATTGGCAGCTGTTCCCTCGTATTGTCATGAATTGTCCGGGTTCTACTTTTTCACATGACACATCTGTATGGATACAGACACATCTTAGCAGCATGGGACTCTCATGATGCCACCACGTGACTTTCTCACGGTTGAAACCCGGCCACGGATTCTAAAAGCCACAGACTAGGGGAGTCTGCGCCACGGGATACAGAAGATATTAGGGACTAGGAACCCATACAGACGGATCCTAGTCCCTGGATGCACCACGGATGACACAGAAGCGTACACAAAGTACATGACTGGTTGCAAACCGATCGGGGTTTGAACCACTGGATACGATGACACTCAGGATTAGGAAACCTGAACGTCGGGTCTCCTAAGTCCTCCGATGCCACGGAAACAGACACAGAGGAGTCTAGGAGTATCAGAATTAACACTCCTTAATGCTGTGGTACAGGAACTGATTGCGATTGACCGTGATCACTTTAATTTATTAGAAGCCTATATAAGCTCGGTAGGATCTCCATGTACAGTAGATTCTACCTTGTCTAATCTCAGGCTTCTACCTTGGCTTGACATAGGCATTGTCTCCACCCTGCCCCGCTTCCTCCACATCGTACTACGGGTTGTATCCATGCCCCGGGTTGTATACCTGAGTGGATATCACACCCTCTTCGACTCGTTCCGGGTTCCGCCTCACATCCCGACCTATGACATACGGCCTCCTAGAGAGGACAGCGTACAGTTGGTCCTACTGCTCAGGGAACACACCAGCTACTAGCGTCTATCGGGTTTATCCTGGTTGGGGTTCTCGCTGGGTTACTCGCTGTTTAGCCGACCCAGAGGCCGTTGCTGACACGTATCCCGCCATGATGTAGAGGAACCACATATCAAAGTCGCAGGCAGCAAGGCAGTTCTGGCTGACATCTCTGTGACTATCATGGTAGCGAAGGATATCTGTAGCGAGAGCAAATGCCGCGACATGCACACCATTGACTGCACCTCAGCAGTATTTGAAGAAAGGGTACTACCGAGAGCTCATGGGGATCTTCTCCGCCATCTGGTTAACAGGGTCTTTGACGTATTTGTCGTAGAATGAGCCCGTAAGAAGGAGAAGACCTTTGTTGAGATATCGGCTGATGGGGTTGCCTGACCGTTGAAACCGTTCCTGCAGCTCGCACTGGCTACTTCCATGAACTATCCAGTATATCAAAATTCCCAGTTGCTCCTGCACCGTGATGTAGCGACTGTCATTAAGATCTCCAGTGGATGCCAGTTCCGCCCAAAGCAAAGTGAACTGCAATGCTGACATTCCAAGCTCGCAGTGGCAGCAGTCAGGATGGCCATGGAGTACTTCGTCAAGCCAGGTCAGACCGGTGAGGATGGAGGTGTGCATTGGAATTGGGATCGGTCGTTTGATGGCAAGAATGTGCAACACAGAGAAGACGACCACAATCATAGCTGTATAGATTGCCGAGCGGTGCTGCTGTAACATGGCTATTGTTGCCTGGGGTGGGCGCCGGACATGTGAATCGTTGGGCAGCATGGTCTGGAGGACAGTACTAGTAACTTATTGGCGCAGGTCAAAGTGTGACTATATGTGACATAATTCTACAGAAATGATTCTAGTCGATTCTAGAGTACCTGATCAGGGCCTAGGCGGAAACCTGTGACTATGTTCTCTTTTGTATTATATGATTCCATCACCTCGGCTTTGTATAAGTCTTCTTACTTATTGTTTAGCTTACTTTGTTCCCCTTCAGTAATAACAATTAGGATAGTTGTATAAAAGACTTCTAGCTACACTACTGTACTTTAGCTTAATTCCTCTTGTGCTTGAGTCGATCTCTGGTGTTCCTCCGAACTCCTCCTCTCTGCCACTTGGTTTGCTCTGCTGGTCTTGATTGGAACACTCCCTCTGCACCTCAGTAGTGTTGTGGTAAAACTAGATTGTTCTCTGAACCTACCCTTGGATCTCCGAACAACTCTGAACTCCGACTCCAGACTTACCGGACTTCACCCCCAGACTTCCCCCTTATTGATTCAGCATTTAACAGAGTGGATAGTTGCTAAAGTTACTTAGCAAAACTAACTTAGCCTGCCAAGACTAACTCTACTTTACTTATAACAGGCAAGTAAAGTAAAATTAGCCAAAGTAAATTGCAAGTTAACTTAGAGCACTTTATGGAACATAAGGGCTCATTTTTTTTTTCTATTTTTGACAGTTTTGACTAGAACAGCTGCCATGGGCTGAGTTTTGATCGGATTTCCTTGGGAGTAGGCACGTTCAAATCACATTGAAAATCCACAGAGGATGAAATACCGGCTTTTTTTGATACAACTATATAACAGAATTTCTTCAGAAAAATCATGGTTTTAATTAGGAAAGCTGTAGCACAATGAATACACAATTCAGCTGAAAATGGATGTGAGTTGGTCCTTTCATTTGAATTTGTGTTCAAATTTGATTGTGCCGGTTGCTTGTTCTCAAGTGGCAAGCTTGTACAGCTTGAAGTTGGTTCATCATGGGACAACGAGGCCCAGAATCAAGCTGAAATCACTCCAACCCAAGAGTTCCAACCTTTCAAGTGGTTCAGATCTGAAATAATTGTCATAATTTCCTAGCAACTTGCCGAGTGACGCCCATGATCATAGACAGAAGTTCCAACCAAGTATGAGTGAGCTGGCCTGGAAGGGCAGCAATGACTATTGATTAATTTGAACGAGTGAGGCTGTACTTTAATTAGCAAGTGATCAGGGCCGAGTTGATGCACTAGACACCCTCTAATGTGATCTTGCTGCCTTGCCTTCTGAACTTGTACAAGTTACCTGTGAATAACCTACTTTTGCCATGCATGGGAAAAGTAAAGTAAAGTTCGGCCAAGCCAAAGGGGCCATCAAAGTTAAAGTTGGCTCCCACAAGTTTGGAGCCCGTTCTGGGGGCGCACTGACATAACACTTCATTCACCATACTTCGCTGACCCAATTGTCAGACGCTACTTTCATATTCAAGTGCGATTTGTGGCCTACCACGGTTGTCACCGTATTCATGCCTTAGTTAGTCCTTGTCGTTCAATTCTCCGTGCTCGCTCAGTTTCGCATTTCGACCGCTCTCCTAAAGTTTTGAAGACACTTTTCAAATGAAACGTTCAGATTCAGTTTGACCATTACATAATTTTACGAGAACACAACGATTTGGAGATTTATGATCCGCTAGACAGTCTGGGCGAGCCTCTCTTGCAACACTTTCTTCAAATGCTGAACCATCCCCATCTCGTCAGAAACCTCTCCTTTGGGTGGGATCGACCTTCCCGCGGTCATGAAGACTCGCTCGGGCCTATGGACCCCTTCGTAAGATATCATGCGAGACATGTGTCCCATGCGCCAAAGCTAATATGATTATCCGAAGATTCATTTTAAATTAACGAATCATACCCGAAGCTTTTGAACCATTTTCTGCAACTCGTCCTGCATTCCCTGCCAGAACGCCACGGTTGAGTCTGGAGCGCCTGCGCATCGTTCGATAGCGGACTGAACTTTCGCTCGGATGTCATACTGCTGTCGTTGTCAGCAGATGATTTGCAGTACGTGAAACAACACACCTCTCTGAGCGAACGTAACCAATCTCGTTGGGCCACCGGTAAATGCAGGGCTTCTTCCTCCGCCGGTGGGACTGGCAGAATATCTAAAAATGCGTCCAAGGTCCTAATCGTAAGGGAATGACCTCCGGACACTCCGCTGACTACGACGCCGTCGGCGCCTAGAAGCGCCCAGCCTGTATAGCCTTGCAAATAGGCGAGCCAGAGAGCGTGAGATATGTTCGTGTCCTTCATGTGTTCAAAGAAGAAGTGATAGGTGTTTTGGAATACAGTGTTCGCTTCTTTCAATGACGTCAGGGCGTCCAACGGAAAATCGCCTGCAAAGGAGCCGCAGGCAGCAATGGTCTCTGCTATCAGTCGGTACATCGGAAGCGACTGATCATCTGTTAGCCCAGGATGCAACATAGTCGGAATACGACGTACCCTGTGTTCAGTCTCGAGGAAAAGGCGAGCGTCCCAGTCTGCAGTCTTTTGATGAAGCTGAGGCAGTCCATGGACGGACGAATAGAACGGCTTGAAGTTGGTATCGACCCCGCGGGTATTGAAGTATAGGCAGGTCGACAAGCCGCCTCCGGGAGAGGTGAAACCGAAATAACGCTGTAAAAGCAACCACGGTTCTTCGAGTTCCGGTGGAAAAGATAGAGAGGTCTCGATCTGCGCCTCGCGAACCACAGGGGAGACGCCCCATCTTTTGATTCGGACTTCAGCGAACAAAGATCCGAGGCAGAATTTGGTGGTACCTATAAGCATGCCTCAGGAAGCATACGCATGCGCAAAAGCCTAACATCGCAGACTGCATGCTCTGGTCGTTGTAGCCGGACCAATAGCCAGCTTCGTCATCCTGAAGCAGCGAGAGAACTGCTTTCATGTCGGCAGAACACTGAGCTGCGTCGAAGGTTGGATCACCTGACAACAACCCGCGAATACGAGCTCGCATGCCATCGATTGTCTGCCTGTTCTCAGCATCGCTGGTCGACGATTGCAGGACCGGGAAGATGGGCGCCACCAGTTCGTACGTCGCGTGGTACACTCGCAGGGGAGCGGGCCACGAGCTGTCGAACGTGGGGCACGGGGGCCAGGTCCCACCCGACTTCTTGACGAGCTCCTCGAGCGCACGGGTCGGACTGTCAGTGATGGAAAAAATGCCAGATAGGTCGGGTATTGATGATTTTGGAGACCCAAGGCGTCCGGAATAAGCATAGAGGACGTGGCGGGCGATGCGCAGAAGAAGAGGGGCCATTATTGCGTGTGGATACACGCACTCGGTCGGTCTGTTTAAAAGCTTCAGAGCCTGACGTTTTTCGGTCGTGTATTAATATTCTGCGGATGAAACATTATCCTTTGTCCCAAGCTCCCGTTCCCTCAAGTCAAGCATGTTTTTCACAGCGTAGCTTAAGCCAGCCAGTCAAGCTCTTTCCGCCAGCTCAGTACTACTGTACAAGAGGTACCACTATAATTTAAGATGTACAAGCGCGCGGTTCAGGGCCTGGTCTGGCCTGGAAGCCGGGGTTAGGGCGGTGGAGGGCTTGAGAATCATCAAGCCCAAGCCCTTGGCTCGGCTTAGGCCTGATTGGGGGCTCGAGGCGCCAGGATTATTTACTGATAACTCGAGGATTATAACGCAGCCGCGAGTTGTGTAACTTTAGACAACTCTCCTTTGAAATCTTCGAAGTTCCGAATTTTATTGAGGGCCGGGTGTATTCTGCCGGGTTCCATTTCCGCAAGACATCGACCGAGAGGTCAAAAATCATTGACAAAAGGTAAAAGTACCGTCCACCTCGGAAACGCAGAAATGAGCTGAAGTTATTTTTTCTTGACAACCTCACCCCGGGTATCCAAGCTACTGGTTTGGAACTTCTCAAGCCCAAACCCCAGGCCACCTCAAACCCGCTGTCGGGCTGGGTTTGGTCCAGCCTGAGTGGACTCGGCCTGGCGGGCTTGAGGAAGCCGTGGGCATTACTAGGGGCGCTCTGCACCTCGCCACATTGGAGCACTCCACTTCAGTTGAATCTGAACATTTGAGCGCTGAGGAACCCATGACCTAGGCTTATTGAAAGTAGAAGTGCCGAAGGTGTTTGTGCGGGAGAAGCGGATTTTGCCGAGTGAGAATTCCGCAGCGCTACGCAGCTGAAAATCTGAAAATTCGCCATTGTCTTATTTCATGGAATATGATGAGCGAGAGGGGCGATTAACCGCCGTGAACATCGTAGATTCAGCGGAGTGTGAGGACGCGACACTTCACTATTGGACGAGTTAAGCCAGCTCAATCCGCTGTTTGGGAACGTTTATAATTACGTGGAACCTATTTCAATTGGAGTCACTTCGTTCTACAAGTATTCATGGTCTTTCCCATGTCCGCTACGGTCATCCTCCAAACCGAAAGGGCTCCCGCGTCCCCCATCCGCGCAATCTACACTCCGTTGACGAAACTCTTGGACGTCAAAGTGCCCGTTCTCCTGGCGCCCATGAGCACTGGGGGCGGTGGGGCGCTCGCAGCCCAGGTAACGAAGTACGGCGGCTTCGCATTCATCCCCGCCGGTACATCCTATTCCGAAACCGAGACCCGACTCGGTGTTGGCTGATTTATGACCATGACAGGCGACGACACTGTCGAGAATCTGCAGAAGGAGGTCCAGACCTTCAAGGACGCCGTTAAACCCTCGCCGGCGACCCAAGTGCCCGTCGGTATCGGCTTCCTCGTTTGGTATCTCGACGCAGGGAACAAGGAGCTGCTCGTCGCCGCCCTTGATCTCAAAGTCAAAGCCGTCTTTTTGCCTTCGGTGATCACATGGACTGCTGGATTAATGTTGTCAGGGATTATGACCAGGTTAGCCATCTCTCTCTCGGACGCCTCAAGTATCTTGAAATTTTTCTGTTCCTTGCAATAGGCTAATGGGTGTTGCACCATCATATTTGTTGTGGTCCACTCCGGCGAGCAAGCAGCTGCCGCCGCGGCGTTGAGGGTCGATGTTGTGGTCGCCCAAGGCTTGAAACTCTTCTTCGAGTCATCGTATCGGCAGCTTACCCGTCTGAATACCAGGGATCGAAGCTGGGGGACATGGGGTATCTTGCGCTCCTCCGCTGATGGTCCAGCTCTCTGTCGTTCAAAAGGCCATTCCCGACAACGGTCCTCTCATCGTAGCCGCGGGGGGTATAATGACAGGCTCGCACATCGCGGCCCTCCTCACTGCGGGCGCTCACGGGTGTATCCTTGGGACACGTTTTCTCATGGCCGAGGAAAGCTACTACAATCCCAGCCAGCGGAACGCCATGGTCGCCGCTAAGATCAGCACCGCGACCGAACGCACCCTTGCGTTCGACTACATGGTTGGATCTCTTGGGTGGCCCGAGGGAATCGACGGAAGGGCACTGAAGAACCGTGAGTTCTCGACTCCTTTCAATATCATTTCGGGCGGAAACTCAACTCAACCCCGTTCTTTCTTCTTCTGTAGTCACAACCCAAGAGTTTGATGCTGGCGAGCCCGTGGAAGAGATTCGTGCCAAATACGAGGTCGCGGAGAGAGAAGGTGATGCCAGCCGTATCGCCACTTGGGCCGGTCTCGGCGTCGTCTTGCTCACCCAGACCAACGAGACTGTCAAGGTACGGTTGTATGAATTACAGTCAGTACTAGTGTCTTCATTCCTCCGTGTTTTCCAGGATATTATGCACGAGCTCACCGAGGAGTGTTTCACCAGGCTCAAGGCTGTCCGCATGTTGCTGGATAACTAGACATATTTTTGGTCAGAGTTGGTATTCGAATCATTAAGCAAAGAGAAGGTGAAGTTCCTTGCAATAAAGTGAGGTGAGTATCCGTTCGGGATAGAAAATCGGATTGACACAAGATGTGCCTTTGCTTCGCTCCGGTGATTGATGCACAGTCATGCGGTAGCCAAAAGCTTTATCATGTAATTTTACTAGATGAGAAGAAAGCAGTGCTGCAATGTTGACGCTGTTGATGTGATTGAAAGTGAGTGTTTTTACCGTTTACCGACAATCATTGTCGGTCAAAAATTGAATTGGCAAGATTTCCGAAGCCGATAGCAGTGCCAGTAGCAACGGTGTCCAGAAAAAGAAAGATCTCAATCGCGATGCTTGGGGTCTCGGTTGATTGATAACCAACCAGGGCAGGGTCCCCAGGGTTTGGGGGGGGACCATGTGAACAGCCATCAAAGCGATTCAAATAATCCTAGGGTTGTGGGATTGAATTTTTAGACGTAATACAGGGAGTGCGTGCGAGGCTAACCGTGTCGGAGTGCGGTGTTGAACAACGATAGCAGGAGCAGAACACGGGTAATGGGGGAGAGCTGTAGACTCGGGCTAAGAACAGGTTTACGTGGCCGTATTTTAGAAGAAAATTTCTTGCTTCGTTGTAATGCGAAAGATGTACCGGCATACGAACGGTTCAACAGCGGTTCAACGCTATAGGGCCGCGAAATAGCTTGATCCATTGCTGTGCGTAGCGTCCCAGTTGCGGAATAATTACCACAACCTCCAGTTCAAGTTTGCCAGTCGGCACGCACGCCTCAGTTCGAGCTGCCTTAATCTTGAACATAGTTTGTGGAGGTTTCAAAAACCTTTGAGGCTGCTCAACCGCGGTCAAGTGAAACCTGGTTCGGGAGTTCAACGGCCCGTTGAAACACAGGGTGTATAACTTCCTCTGCCAGAGACTCTCATCAGGGCGTAATTCTTCTCCACATCGACTATAATTACGCCCCAATACATGGTTTATACAAGATAGCCATGTAGTGAATCTGAAATTCGACTGCAGCTCAAGTTTCGGCCTGCTTCCGGCACTTGCCGGAAGTGATGGCGGAGCTTGAATCCGCTCAACTACAAGTAAAAATGATGCTTTTCGAGGTACGAGGACCGCACTTTCCGGCAAGGAGCCTGAAGAGCTCACATGTGTAATCAAGCACTATCTATTACCCAGGGATGCGATTCGCAAGGAATGGAGCCAACTCCATCCCACAGACTCGTCCCAGAAAATACTACAGTACCCGACATGCCATCACTCCGTGCAGATCCGCGCCGGGTTCACACGGTCCCTTGCCAACCCAGCTCGACGCGATACGTCGACGCCGGCGCGTCCTCCCCCATACCTGCCTGAACCACTCACTGCCAGGCCACAACTCGCCGGCCGAACGACAATCAACGCCTGTGAATATCCTTCTTTTCTTACAGTTATCTTTCTTGCACGCTCGCACGCTACAACGTTTGTTTCGACTCCAGATCCCCCCCGTCGTTGACAGGCCGGCAGCCACGAGTTCTAGCTCAATGGGACTCCCACGCAGAATGCCTTCTGTCTCCCGCGGCCCCCATCCTTTAACGCCGCTCGCTGCACTGGCGCCGACGGCGACGCTGCGCTCGCCACGAGACTATCTCCTGCGCCTAGTGCAACGCGCCGCTCCAAGGCCGCTCCTCTGAGCGCGCAATCCCCAAATCTTGACCCGCCTCGAGGCACCTGCATACCCGCCGGTACACGTCACCGCTGCCATCTGTGCTGACGCACAAAGACGGCCAAGAACGCGTCCGAGAACGCTATGCGGACTTTTTGGCAACCAATCCGCTGCGAGCGCTGCCGCTCTTTGTTCGTAGTTGAATAAATTGGTACGCAACCGTAGCTCGTCCTGCACCCGAACAGAACTTAACTCCAGCTCAACCAGTCTCCCAATTCTCTCCTCTGCGCTCTCAAATGGCCCGTTCTCAAATGACCCGTTTCAAACCCTCTTCGTACGCCGACCGCGCCGCCAAGCGCGCGACCAGCGTCCCCACCACCGACACTCCCTCCTCTACCGCTGCTGTCCCAGCGACGGCGGCAGAGCCCCTCCCGCAAGTCGCTGAGGCTATTGCAGCCCCGGCGGCGGCGGCGGGCCCCGCTCCCAACCCCAGCGCCGGCACCACCTCACCGGCGCCGGGGACCTCCACTTCCACGACCCGGCCACTACGGCGACAGCGGTGTCCATCGGCGCTGCTGCAGTGCTCCCGATGCGGCGGCCGCACCCGTTGTAGCCCCCACCTTCGTTCCGGTCACGTCTGCCATTGTGGCGGCCATCGATACCGCGCGCGCCTCCACTATGAAGGCTGTGGCGGGCCCCGTCGCAAAGGCTCCCGCCACCCATGCTACGAAAGCCGCCGCTGCACCTGCCGCGAAAGCTACTGCCGCCCCCACGAAACCCACCGATGCCCCCGCTCCCGCCGCGAAACCCGCCGCCGTCCTTGCCACCTCGGCTACTCCCTCCACCGAGGCCATGGCCATTCCCGCCTCCACCCCCACGTCCTCAGCGCCTCCCTAACGTGCTGCCGCCTCAGCGGAGGTCAACATGCCCGCGGGCGCAACCCAAGCCGCCTCCGCAGGTACCCGTCCTGCGGCTCCCCCCATGAGTAATCCTTCTATACTATCATGTACCCCATTCTCATGAAACCATGGTAGGGTGTGGTGCAACCAACGGGCATTTTCGCGCAGGAGAATACCAACAAGCTTTGGAGGTCTATTCTCGCGTCGTAAACGAGTTCAGTCATCGTGTGATGATTGAAACGATCCGTGTCGCACGACGCAATAGCGCCGCTTGTTATTTCATCTTGGTAAATTATCGCGCACCTGCAGCAGCTTTCCTCAGAACAGAACAACTGATGTGTTTTGAGGGGAGTACCAGCGGCGCATCGATGAGTGCCAGATCGTCATGTTCTATATTGGGTCTCCCACGCTGGTCGAGAAGGCGCAGTACCGACTTCAGCAGGCGACACTAGCGCTAAACGAGATTGACGCGCAGAAACGCGCGCTCGATCCAACTTATCCGGGTCGGCCGAAATATAACGTTTTTGTGCGCGTTTTGATTATTTGGTGTCATCTTACTTGCAGTGTTCATCACATTTTTTTTCAGGAACGCATTCAAGCGCAGCTCGGCGAGGCAGCAGAGAGCAGTGCGAAGTTCCAAGACCCCGCCGCCGAGGCGCACCGGCCTTTTCCATATACCGTCCGCGTGGACGGCCACGACCCGCAGGTTATCCAGATGCGCGGCCTCGTCCGGAAAGTCTGCTCTCGGAACCGACACACGACGTCCCCGCGTACAAAGCCAAACACGACGCCCTCGTCAGGAAAGTCGTCCTGGCGCACGAGCCCGAGCTCACGGCGAAGCACCTGTGGACGTGTTTTGCGGCCGGCTGCGGGAAGCCGGCCACGGCGTGGATCCGTTCCCCGTTCTCCAGTCTCACCGCCTTCTACCCGACGCTCGTGGACTATGCGCGGCCGATTTGCGAGAAGGGTGCTGCATGTGAGGTGGATACGCGGGCTGCTATGAAGGCGGCGGAAGCGCGGGACCCAGAGATCATCTTTACCAAGGGGATTCGAATTGAGATGTGAGCAGGTTGGGGTTATCGACTCATTTCTTGTATTTCTTGTACCACCGTGCTCGACAAATCCCAGATTTGAGCGCCCACTGGCGATCATCAAACGGCAAAGCGAAATTTAAAACCTCCACGCGCCGGCGTCGCCGTGTTGGTTTTGGGCGTAGGTAACCGTCGATTTTTCAACTACTTAGGTTCTACCGAACTTTCTACGAAGGTGGCCCAGAATCCGGTTCTCTAGCTCGACGCGATCACCTTGGAAAAGGCAGCGGAGGAGCATGCGCGCGCACTGGTGATCTTCGCACTGATGGCCGGCACGCGTATTTTTGCCTGAACTTGCGTAACATCTGACGAACCCAATGGGCTTCGGGCGGCCGTCATAAAAGCGATCCACCGTTTTCCCTCCGTTACGTGATATCCCCCACACTGATGCCTACCCCGCATCTTTCTCTCCTCTTACTGGCCGCTGGGGGGCCGCGCAGGTCTACGAAAATGTCTCAGAGCTCTCCATTTTCGCCTACGACTTCGTCGTAATCGGTGGGGGCACTGCTGGAAACTTCGTCGCTAATCGCCTGACGGAGAACCCACATTGGTCGGTCTTGGTTCTCGAGGCGGGAGTCTCGTGCGTTCGGTGTTTCCTATTTGTATCAGCTCTTTCTGATGATGGTGAACCCTACCTAGCAATGCAGATGTCCTGGACACGATCGTTCCGATTCTGAGTTTCAGTCTCGGTGCCGAGTTCAACTGGAGTGTGTATGACACCGTGATTGGGACCGGGGAGAAATAAACCACCACCAGATCACACCACAACACCGCAGGCAGGGATGAACGGCGCCGTCCTCGACTATAGTGTTCGCCGGCAAAACGCTTCGTACTGGAAACATCCTAACCATCCCACAGAGAGGTCATGTTCTTGGCGGATCCAGCAGCACAAGTGAGTCCATATCGCTTTCGCAATTCTTCGCATTGACACATGTGCGCAGACGCCATGATCTACACCAGAGGTACCCAAACACTGACCCTCACCTCTCCGTTCTTATCTCGTGCAAAGGCTCGAGCGACGACTTTGACCGCTTTGCAAGCTACACCGGCGACTCAGGCTGGGCATGGAAAAACATGCTCCCATATTTCTTGAAGGTCGGTTCAAATGTCCCCGCTTCAAAGGAAATCCCTCATTGATTACATCGCACAGAACGAGAAATGGGTGCCCCCAGCGGACAACCACAACACCGTGGGCCAGATCGATCCGGCGGTGCATTCCAAAGACGGTGTCACCTCCGTCTCGCTGAGCGGGTATCCCTGGCCGGACAGCAGCGAGCGTATCATCCAGACGACGAAGGATCTCCCCGACCAGTTCCCGTTCGTCTTGGATATGAACGCAGGAGACAACATTGGCGTCGGTACGTTGCGTTATCACTCCCTCGTCCAGCGACCTGCAAACAAAAGTACTTATAACCCCTGAGGCTGGCTGCAAGCGACGATCGACGACGGCGCGCGCAGCAGCTCCGCCACATCGTACCTCGGACCTAAGTACATCTCACGGCCCAACCTGCACGTCTTGCTTAACGCGCAGGTGTCACGCGTCCTCCCAAGCTCCAAAAGGTCTTTGCACTTTACCACCGTCGAGTTCTCGCAGGACCAGACAAGTGCGTACTGCATCCATCCCTCATCCGCCACTGGCGTTGAGTGTTAATTATTGACAATTCCGGCGTGATAGAACTGTACACCGTCACCGCGGCCAAGGAGATCGTCCTCTCCGCCGGAAGTGTTGGCACGCCGCACGTCCTGCTCAACTCCGGGATCGGGAACAAAACGACACTGGAGGGCCTCGGCATTGCGAGCGTGCTGGACCTCCCGTCCGTTGGGCAGAATTTCACGGACCAGCCGGTGGTCAGCAACACCTGGATGGTGAACTCAAACAACACTTTCGAGTCCTTCACGCAGAACGCGACGGCGTTTGCTGAGGTGGGTGGTCTACGATTTACAACGTCGAGAATCATGTTATGCTAAGTGAATGCAGCAACAGTATCTCACCCAATGGAACGAAACGCGCACGGGACCACTGGTCGATACGGTTGCAACCCACATCGCGTACCTCCGGCTCGATTCAAACTCGACCATTTTCGAACAGTTTGAGGATCCGTCCGCCGGGCCCAAGTCGCCTCATCTCGAGTTGTCTTTGAACGTAAGCTCGATTGGTGTCCATTTCAATGTCGCTACTCGCTAACGACATGCTGTGTACAGCCCGGTGCTGGAAAACTTCCCGTCGCGCTCCCAGGACATTTCTTCGGGAGCACCACCGCCGTCGTGTCTCCCGCAAACCGTGCGTCTCATTTCTTCCTCACCTCGCAAATAAACGTCGTCTCAACCGCACCCAGGGGGCTCCATCACGCTCAATACCACCAACCCCAGTCCGTTCAACGCACCCCTCATCGACCCCGCGCTTTTCGCGAGCGCCTTCGACATGTTCGCCATGCGCGCCGCGATCCGCAAGTCCCAACAGCTCCTCTCCGCGCCCGCATTCACGGACTACGTCCTCGGTCCGGTGGACGCGCTGGCTACGGCGCTGGCCTCCGACGCCGCGCTGGACGCGTACATCCGCGCGACCGCGATTCCCGGGTCGCACTGCGTCGGGGGCGCTACGATGAGCTCTAAGTACGCGAGGTGGGGCGTGGTGGACCCGGACCTGCGCGTGAAGGGTGTGACGGGGTTGAGAATCGTCGATGCGTCGGTCATGGTGCGTTCTTTTTGAGACAGTATTAATTTTCTGGCTCCCTTGCTGACCCGTGGACTAGCCGTTTGTGCCGAGTGCGCACACGATGGCGCCGACGTATGCTGTGGCGGAGCGAGGGAGCGACCTGATCAAGTCCAGCTGGGCATAGTTGGTCAATTCACACTAACCGTCAAATAATTCCTTGAGTTGGATGATTGGTGCTTCAGTTTCCGTCAATTTCATGGTTGCTAAAAGTCATGTCTGCATCAAGTACATTGCAACCCAACTCGACGTTCGGTTCTATCGAAGACAATCAAGTATTTTTGACGTTGAAAGTGTGAGTAACCCGGCGTCATTGCAAACCCTGATGTTCTGAGTCTTTGGAGGCAGTTGTAGAGACAATTTTCAAGTTGAACCCCTAACTCCGCTCTGAGACTACGGCTTTCCGAGTTGAGACCACGAACCACATTAAACTGGTAAATGAGGTATTTGCATGTCAAATAGATACAGGAACATAGAAGCCGGCCAGTTCCCGAAGCCTTCTTTCTTGTACATTCGCGGCTTCCGTCCCAACGACCACCAAATGATATAGTTGGATGCTCCCTGGTGTCCTGCCTGGCACTTGTTCCAATTGTCCGACACGGTTTCATCAAAAAGAGTAATCTGAATCCCAGTGGACCCCAGAGAAATACTGTACTATTACGACCGAGTGTTCACGGCCTGTGACACAGGACACCAGGTGTTCATGAGTTCATGGATGGGCGTATGGTGCGCAGATGATGTCATACTGGAGCCACTGGAGAGGTGGCTCCCGGTGGCTCTGCGCAAGCTCTCTATTCCCTCAGGCCGACGTCACCGAGGAGTTGTGACGCAGTAAAACCGCGGCCAACGCCCTCGTGCGTGTCCGGGACCGGATCTTCCGGGAGGACAAGGACGCAGTGGGGATGTCATTCTCGTGGCCGTCAGTCACATTCTGTGCTATTATCACAAACAGTCGTGTCTATCCAGATCGTCAACGGATTCCTGTGCGCTGGGCCTGGGCCGCGCTTCCGATAAGAGGTACGGTTTTTTTTTTTTTTTTGGAACAGGTTATAATATCGCGCCTTCCCTGCCCGTTATTGTCAAGGCTACGAGCTGTTCGCATAGAGCTACTTCCTAGAAAGATCTTCAATTAAGAATTAATGAGTATTGCGCGCGACTTTGACCATGACCTCGAGGCTTCTGCTTCTCAATTCCGATTTTATTGTATTCTTGATCGTCCCTCTCCCAGATTGGATTGAAGTCTGGACGAGTCGGGTCGGGTGGACGTCGATCACTGCATTAGGAATGCGAGAAACGAAGCACGCGCACATTCGAACCACGTTCCCTCGAGGCAATCTGCACTGTTAGTCCTCCTGCCCGATAAGTAATGTAATTCAACGCATGAACATGCAAACCACGTCACCTCAATCCGAAATCGAGGCGGGCTTCGCCGAGGAGGCCGAGCTCTGCGAAACCGAGGCGCGCGAAACCGCCTGATCGGGACTTCCATTAAGAGCGAGGATGGGCATAGGGATGGCGATGGCGACGCGTTGTGTATGTGCATCGGTGTATTCGTCCGACGTTCTTTCTTCCTGAATTTTTAACACACAAACAGCCGTCTCCATTACCGCCGACGGTGGATTCCTGCGTGCGGCGGTCGGTTCTAGATTTGCGCTTCCGACGCGAGATACGGCGTTTTCCCCATCTTTCTTGAACGGGTCCAAGAACGGTCATGATATTGCGAACTTCTCTAGGCGTTTTTCCCTGCTTGTCAAAGCCACGAAGTCCGCATAGAGCTCCTTCCTCGAAAGATCTTCAAATTGGGATTACTTCGACCACGACCTCCGGGCTCCTTCTTAATTTCGATTCTATCCTTGATCGTCCCTCTCCTAGAGTAGATGGAAATTTGGATGGATCGAGTCGGGTGGACGTCGATCCCTGAAATGGCAATGCGAGACAAAACACGCGCACATTCGACGTTCCCTCAGGCCGACTTGGCCGAGGAGGACTGTACGAGCTCTGGAAGCCGAGAAGCAGCGCGAAACCGAGGACCACGCCGTCATGTTCGTCTTGGACCGGATCTCCGTCACAAGGGCAAGGACGCGTTGGGTATATGCATTGGTTGACTCTGGGGTTCAACCTTCGTTCTGAGTTTTTAGCTGACACACCCACACACTCACAGTCCACAGCGGGATCATCAATGGATTTTTGTCCCCGCTGCGGCTCAGATATACGCTTCCGACAAGAGGTACGTGCGGTCTTCTTTTTTTGTGCTTTTCGAACGGGTTAATCATATTTCGACCACGACCTCGGGGCTTCTGAAATTCGATTGTCTCTGAGCTGTTACCAACCTATTAGTTGACTCACCCACAGTCGTATCCATCACAGCCCACGATGGGATCCTCAGCGGCTTCCTCCACACGGTGGGCCGGCCCCGATATGTGCTTCCGACGGGGAGTATGTGCGGCGTTCTTTTTTATTCCCCCTTCTTTTTCTTTTTCACCTTTCTTGAACGCGTCTAATAACGCGACGTTCCTTCTGGGCGTTCGGCCCGTTCTTTAAGCCACGAAGTCGAAGTTCCTTCTTTCCTAGCCAGATCTTCAATCAAGAATGGATCGTCGATACGCGTGATGGGAATTATTTCGACCACGATCTCGGGGCTTCCAAAATTGGATTCTTGATTGTCCCAGATTGGACGAGTCGGGTCGGAGGTCGATCAGACGCGCCCATCGATAAAAATCTCGTCCTCCCGCTTTCCTTTCGCGCGAGACGCGCTATTGGTGCCATTGGCCGCTCCTCCGCGCGTGGTCGCGCGAAGTATCGAAGATGCGCTGCAACGCCCCAACGCAAAAAACGTGGCTGGCTCAAAATCGCAAGTTGTGTGTTTTCTTTGCTGCCCTCGTGCGCGTCCGCACAGTGCACCATGGGAAAGCGTGGCAGAATTGACCGTACTTCCGACGTTTCATCGTTCATGTGGGTCCTCGGCGTTCGCTTTTGCTCGCCGCAAAGAGCAGGTAGGCACTGATCAGGCGCCGCATCCAAGGGGCCTTGACTATTCTCCCCAGGTTTAAAATTCCCCGACCATTTGAACGCCATCGCATCTCATCGTTCTTCACTTTCAAATCCTCCACACACGAATTTTTATCACTATGGGTTGGTTTCCACCACCCCAACTCTGACGACACTGAGGCTTATAACACGGTCCGTTCGCTCTGTCTGCTCTAGCAATGATGTATATCCCGCTGACGACGCCCCGACTCTGTAGGTGACCACCGCCCCCAATAAGTCCACCCTCTCGCCCAAGCTCATCGCCACTGCTGCGTCGTACAAGGTTCGTGGCTCTATACCCCTATGTTGCGATTTGCGCTAACGACGAGATGTCAGGCCGCTGGGCGGTTCGAGGAGCACTGCGAGGAGAACGGCAAGCCCCGGAGCCCCGAAGACGCAAAGAAGATCCTCGCTGACTTCACGGATACGTTCATCGACGGCATGGGCGTGCGTAGCCATCCCACATTCTCGCCACCTCATTCCAACTGACCTCTTCTTTCCGAATCTAGTTGAACGCCATCACCCAGGAGGAGGTGAAGCGCGATGGTGAGTCTCTCTCTTCGCCTGGTGTCAACGTATCACTCATGTTCGCCTTCCAGCTTACAAGAAGAACGAGAAGACGCTTAAAGACGGTGGTTATTGAGTAGTGAAATCGTAAAATGATTGTACAAAGACTTGAATCGAACGTTATTGTATTCTTTGAACTTTGAGTCGAGAAGAAGCGACTGAATCAGTAAAACGGGAATCTTCGTGGAATGTTCCGAGATATGTTTATATATGCGCATTACTGCTCGTCGTACGAAGTTGTGGATGTTAAACCTTTCAGAGTCCATCATGCGCGCGACTCAATTGGCACATGGATGCCTTCGTATTCATTCTGGCTCGGACCGACTGTCATCTATGTTGTCCCACCTGTTCTATCGGCTTCCTCGTAGTGCTTCATTTGAATTTCTGGGCTCATGGGGGACTGCAGGCTTGGTACCAGAGGACATCCCCATGCACCCACCGAAATCCAGCCCCTTCAACACAACCGGCTCTTTTCGTCGTAAACGTCTTCAACGGAGTGTAGCGCATGATTTCCTTCGTTATTCCATGTTTCTTCAAGGCGCAGGGGATCGGAATCCGAATCGAAATGCAAGTAGCTTCCGTGGTCTTCCCTTATTTCGGAAACGTTAAACGAAGTCTTCTTCCCTGGTGTCTTGTTCACCTCCTCCTCATTCCACCTGTTTCTCGAGATGGTCCGGCGTTTCTTGGATTCGACACTCAACTTTCACGGTGTTCCTTGGATCTTTGCAAGTTAAAGCATTCACTGTGTTCAGGTCCCCCATAGACACACCTCGGGCTACCTTGGTCTACCTTGGTCTACCCTCTGCCTACCTGGGTAGACGTACGCATACCACGACATGTAGACACATCTTGGTCTACCTCCGTGTACCCCTGTCTACCTCCGGCTACCTAAGGTGGACAGCCTTCGGCTACCTTCGGCTACCTCCGTCTACTTCCGTCTCTCTTGGTAGACACACCCCGTCCAAACTTACACTGCTAATTTGGGTTCACCTATGCCTTTCCTGTGTCTGGATATCTCTCCTTCGCACTAGTTCTGGCTTGCTTATCCCTGTGTTGGCCTGCATGTGCAAACATTTATGTAACTTGTGCCGACATGTGCATATACATTGACAGCGGTAGCCATCAGATCAAAGAATTACCTGATTTCCCCTCTTCAACATTCGTGGCAGCTCGCTTACAGTTCACTGTGCGACTTCACATCGCCCTGGGTTGAAAGTTCACTGGCGAAACCCGATGTTGATGTCAGCCCGACTATGTCTACATTGGTCTACCTTGGCCCGGGTCCATCTACCCCCATCTACAGAGTAGACACACGGTAGACTCAGGTGAACTGGGTATGTGTATGCAACATAGACTTAGGTAGCCAGACAGGTCAGTCTACCCTGTGTCTACCCAGGTAGACCGGCCCTCTGTCTCCAGGGGGTACACAGCGATTGCGAACGACCAGCTAGTGACATGGTCGCCCTCGGGCATGGGGAGTATGCGATGATACATGCACCCGCCATCCAAAGTCTGAATCACGGAGGAAAGACCGGGGGGGATCCCATGCTGTCTCTCCAAGACAGAAAATATTGTTGGACTTTCAAGACATTTCTTCCTCTCGGATCATCGCCTTTCTGCTCATTGGGGTGAATATGAAGGCGAAGTAGTCTCTCCTAGGCAAACACCTCAATTTTTTCTGATATCTTACCTCAGTACATCAACAGCCTACCACCTCCAATGTCTGCAATGTATTCTGTCTCTCTGCCATATAAACACTGTTGAGAGATCTGATGTGCTTAAACTGTTGGCTGCATCCTTGGCTTCGGCGTTGAAAGAGAAGTAAGTAACATCTTCTCCAATCCGGATCCTCTAAAGTTCTTCACCAAGCCAGAGGTGTGCGCCAGGTAATTTCCTGCATCCACATCAACCAGTCATTTAGTGCTAATGCACTCATGAGTCACTTCCTTCTTCTCTTGGGACACTCTGTGTTCAAATCAGCCATGGCTTGCTTTTTACCATCTCTGAGCTTGCTGTTGAATCATGGATTGAACCAAATCAAGGATTAATCCAAATCTTGTGTTGCGACACACCCTGATTAAGCAAACTTTATATAGTTACTGGTGTCCATGGGATCTGAGGAATGAAGGACAAAAACAGACAAAGGGGTACAATTATGTTTCAAGGAGGTCAGTGGCCTTTGGCCACTTCCCCCTTTTAACATGCGATGTGATTTTTTACTGCGGTCCTCAAACTTCTGTGACAATACAAATTCTTCAACCTGAATGAAACCCATAAAAATATCAACCAATTAGCAGCTCCCTCCAAACTATGTTACAGTGTCACCTGTGTCACTAATAGAGAGGTTGCGGCGAGCCACCGGGAGCCACCCAGTGGCTCTGATGGCATGCGGTGCGGAGTGGCTACTGCCGGGCCGGTGGCTCCGTCGCGAATGTTTTCAGTGTGTTCTGTACACTACTCTCACCTTGTCTCTCATGCAGCGAGCTCTCTTGGAGTCTCAAATACGCTTCACAACTCTGTTCAAAGCTCAGAAGGGTGTGGAGGATCTGTACTCGTCCCTTTTGCTCGCCTAGACCGGGTCTGCACTGGCATAGTTGTTAGGTGGATGAAGACAAAGAAAAACAAGTTGTTTGATGTCATACCCCTAGCCACCAAATGTGGTAGCCACTTCGCACCACATGCCATTAGAGCCACCGGGTGGCTCCCGGTGGCTCTGGTGGCTCACCGCAACCTTTCTAATCATTTGTCTCATGTCACGGCACTAGCCAGGGAATTGGACTGTAAATCCACGACTCCAGCCATCCACGGCTAGTGCCGTTGCCAATGGCCTTCTCCTCTCCCCCTTTTGGGGAGCAGGCAGCACATGTCCTCGCCTTGCCCCTCTCTGGTTGATGGGTTGGCTGGGGTGCTGCCATGGATCCATTGATGAATGCAACGGTTAGTGATCCAAGCATCTTGATGCCGCCATAAATAACAATCAGATGTCCTCGACGTCGTTGGCGACGATGCCAACCACAATGCCGAAATTTGCTTCAAAAATCGCAAAAAATATTGTAGGATATGCAGTATATATGTATGATACATTTTACAGGGTAAGGAAGCAAAATACCGTCAAACAGAGGCATAATGCACCTGAGGACTGGGCTTGAAGAGCATCATGCGGATGAGATGATGGTGGTGAGAATGAGCGGTACAGCCATTGATTGATGTGATCCACGTACCCAATTGGGATTGATCCCCCTGAATCCTCGATGATTTTGCGAATTGCAGACGTATAAGTGGGATAGCTACAGGAATCTTTCAGGTAGCAATTCTTATTTGAAAAAGTACAAGCGCTCGCCGGCGCTTTGTGCCGGCTCCCGCTTCTGATTTGGTTGATGTTATGCCGAACAGTGCCGAACCGGTCGCAGTGAGCGGTTAATATATCCTTATGGGGATATAGGCTTCAGACAGACAGACACACTAATGGGTGACTTCCCGTAAGACTTAAATATTCCGGCGCATTTTCTGAGCTTCTTTGAGGGTGCCAGTGATGAGATCAAAGAGAAAAGATATTCCACTCGTTGTGTTTCCCGCAAGCAAATTAACAATTCTACATGTCGATAGGGTGCCAAAATGACTCGGATATGCAACAGCACGCATTGCAATGCTCTGTGAAGTGCGTCGGCATTTTCTGAGGCCAAGAGTGTGCCTGGAACAACAATATACAACTCTGTCTTGTAAAAAACTTATCGCACACTTGAGGATTGATTTAGATGCCAAATCGCCTCAGAAATGACACATTCAGTGGCAGAATACAGTGTAGAGTGGCTAGTGTGAATGGGTCCTCAGAAGAATGGGTTCGGCACAAGTGGTGGGCGTGCAGAAGGACGGAAACTTTGTGATGCGAGTGTGACAATGGGTGACAATCACTCATTTGTGTCCCAAACGGGATATTCGAGGATACGAAAGTCTAGACGAGGGGTAGGTACCCCTCGTCTAGATTCATAATTTCTCAAGTGATGGGAGAATAAATCTCGACCGTTTGTGGGTGATGCAATTGATGGGGTCCTGACAGTTGACATCGCATCACGGTGGAAATTGCGAAAAATATTCTGGGGGAATATTTAAGTCTTACGGGAAGTCACCCAATCTTATAAAGAGGTAGACATTTAGGAAGAAAAATTAAAGCTTGACCATTTTTTCTGGTCGAGATTTTGCTCAATTGCTACCTGTAGAAAAATAATGATTACCTTTCCATCGTAGCAATATTTCATTACGTCTTCTTTGAGTAAGAATGTATTCTCTTCACAGGAACACTAAAAAAAATGAATTGGGGGTCGAGCAAAGTCTTGTATGATGATTTAGGCCTCTCTGGGGTCTGATAACCAGGCTTATTTTGTTGCAATGGGACGCATTTATGGCTTGTAAATTCAGATTTATAGACGCCATAATCATGCCTACACACCTATATAAATTTTGGGATGATCAGAAAAGGTTTATCTTTCACTCAGGAACACCTCTTTTGATGGTTTTCGGGGCATGGAAGGCTCAGATATCATACTAGTAGTGTCTAGAGTGAACAATAAAGTCATATGGACCTTATATGATCGAAAGACCTCGGGTATTTAATCTTCTAGGATGATCATTGACTGAATATGCTCAAAAAGTGGGGTAGTTGAATGTTGTAAACCGTAATGAGCATGTCACACAAGTTTGACCAATTTCTATATATTGTTAATGACTTGAGTTTCCGGCGTGGTTGTTTTTTGATTCATGAAGATACATCCTATGGAAGCTCTCTGAAATAATCCCGGATTTTTCTTAGCCCTAGCCCTTGTGCTCAATTGCATTTCAAGTGCCTGTGAAGCGCCGACCGGCCTGCAAGTCCGAATGTCAGTTTGCGACGAGAATTCGCAGATATGCCAACTCCAGACAAATGATAACCGACCCAATAGCACAGTATCAACCTTTTTCTACACTATATCAGCCCCTTATGTTCTCGGAGTCTGTAGGCCAAAATACGAATCAAAAGGAATTGATTTTAAGATATACAATAATAATACATTTTGGTGCACAAAGGTAAAAGGGGGCAAAGTAAATGTATAACAGAAAAGCACAGCTGCAGTAATATATGTGGAAGTGCGGGGGGTGTGCAAGGGCAATGTGAGCGGGTGAGCGGCACAGCATACGCAGAAATGCGCCCCGTGACATGCGTGGAGCGGCGGAAAAGGTAGGTAGCGCAGCGTGGACGGAACGGGACGGGAATTGGCATGTAACATTGTGCTGTTACCACAGGAGCAGGGGCCAGGGCGTGTAAATGGGGGGCGAGCGCAGGTAGCCGAGCGGTGTGGGCAGGACGCGGATCGGCAATGATGGGGCGATAATATGTGCAAACAATGGAGCGTGAGAAACTGGCAAGCCGGCAAGCGTGCCAGCGATGGTGGGCATCCCGCCGTGGCTCGGGTATTTGCTAAATATTGAAATAATCAATGGGTCGCATCAACAACGAAATCCACGTATTTGCTACCATCAAGACTAAGTGCCAGGCCCGCGGAGTTGTCCTAACCAACAGACGGCTGGAGTCGTGGATTTACGGTGCAATTTACCTGACTACATCCGTGTGCCATAGTCTAATGTTTAGGGTTACGACTCAGTGTCCAGCTATTCTCCCTCAGCACAGAGAACTAGGACATCGTGCTGGTTGGGTACTCTGGTCATTGCAGAGTAACACTGACCATGCGAGAGCATGGGAGAGTTCACTTTTTGGCTTGCAAAACAGGCTTGTGCCCGTGCCAATGGGCTTGTTTGGGCTTGGGCTTGGATTTGGGTGTAGATCAAAGCCCAAGCCCGGCAGATTGGCTTGCAAGCCCATTTGATGGCTTGCATATATTTCTTGTCCACCACAGCCTATCAGATCAATCTGAGTGGATAAACTGTCTTATTCCAATGGTTGGTACCACACTGAATATATAGGATCTAGCAATCCAATTAGGTGAAGATGAAGAAGGTTGAAATTAGAAAATTTGCGCCTAAAGCTCAATCTTGTTGGCCAGTTTGGCGGAATGACTTAGGAGACTCGAGGACAGGACACGCTCAAGGAGACGAGATATTAAATGGTCACTTCAGTGTAATTTTACTTGCCATGTTCATCGCAAGCTGGACGCAAGCCCATCTGCTTGTGCCCGAGCCTACACCAAGCGACGTCGAATTCAGGTATGGCACAGGCCAAGCCGTCAAACAGGCTTGCAAGCCGATATGCCAGGCTTGGGCTTCCAAAATCCCAAGCCCAAGCCCGAGAAAGTCCGTTTTTGCAAGCCGTTTTGCTCGAGTCCAAGCCTGACCCCCTCCCGCATCAAAACGACAACCGGTTCATGCATGCTGCATTACATGACCGCAACATGGTAAAATATATCTACGAACCCCCTGCGAACAATGCATGCACCTCATTTTGAACCTTCCTCATCTTCATCTAGCTAAATCGTTCCTTTCTAGGGTAGCCGAAGTTGTCTCACAATAAACTTGCGACTGGGCTTGGACTTGTGCAACGGCTTGTGTCACGCGTACCTCAAGATATTGCCCTACCTTCTCCCCTATAGTATTCACACCCTGAATTCCGTGCAAACTACACATATTCTCACCATTTGAAGTATCTCATATCCCTGAATGTCAGTCAGAGTCAAGGAGACAGTGATTCAACAAGAATTCCAATGAGCCGGTTAGGCTTGGGTGGGGCCGGGCAAATTCGCTTGTGCTAATGGCGTGGCTTGGGAAGCCGGAATTGTGCTGAGAAGTCACACTTGGGAAAACGGGCTTTTTTAGCACACCCAGACTCACACAATGTTCAGCACCATTTCCATTGACAAGCACGCGCTTAGGCGCTTTTCTTCAAGCGCCCACACCATTTTCATGAAAGAACTGTCCCCCCCCATCCTTTTTTTTATATAAAAAATCATCAATTTGCCCCTCGCCGCAAGCGGCACGTTGGGCATACTTCTACACATACGGCGCTACGTAGCTAGTAGGGGGGGATAAACAGTGTCTAACGAGTCCTCGAAAACGTGTCCGGCCGCCGACATCGGCTAAGTCGGACGGCCGCGATTTAGGTAAATCGCGCAGAGCCCTGTGAGGTAAGGTAAGCAGGCGGAGGCATACAGTAGTTGGGGTGTAGGCCCCCCGAGGGTGGGCGCTGGTGCGTAGGATATGGGGGGAGGGAATAAGTAAGTAAGCAAGTAAGTAGAGGGAACTGGGGCGGACGAGCGGTCGGGCGGATGCTTCTGTGCAGGGCTACTTGCGCAGGGCGTGGCGAGGGGGAGCAGGGAGTGATGGGAGCTAGTTTGGAGGGGAGGGGGGAGGTGGGTTGGCGCGGAGGTCCGCTTGGAGTGCCGCCCAATCCTCGAGGAAGCCGGGCGGGCCGACCATGTCGTTGAATGGGTCGGCGGTGCGCGAGTGAGTTGTGGGCATGCGGAGGTTCAGTGCAGCGAAGAACTCGCGGCGCAATAGGCGGTCGGGCTGGGGGTCTGGCATGGCGGGGAGGGTGCTGTGGACTGAGTGAAAGCGCCCAGTGCGGCTGAGATAGCGGAACAGGTGTGGCAGGAACTTGGGGTCGCCCAGCAGCTTGTGGAGGACGTGTGCGTCGGGTCCAGCGGTGCTGTAGAGTGCCTGGCGGGCGCGGAGGTGCTCGGGGCAGTGTAGGAGGTAGTGGGCCACCGACTCGTCGGCCTGGCGGCAGCAGGGGCAGATGGGCGAGTCGGCCTTGCGTATACGATGGAGGTGCTTGGCAAGTGGGATGTGGCCGGTGCGGAGCTGGAGGAGAAGTACTGCGTAGCTCCGTGGGATGGTGTCAGTGAGATCGATGTACGAGCCTCTCAGTAGGCGGGCGTCGTACTGGACGGTGCGGGTGTACCGTGCCGACCGTTTCCACACCTTCTCGTAGTCGGCCTTTCGAGCCGCATCTAGCGACTGCCGTACTGCGGAGCGACTCCACGGTAGGACACCGTGGAGGTTTGGGGGGATGTCCCGCTGGTTGGAAGAGTCCTGGTCCTGCGCCGCCCGCCGGGCTTCCTCGTCTGCACGTTCGTTCCCCGTGATGCCGACATGCCCCGGTGCCCAGCGAATCGTGATTCGCGCTTCTGGATGCCGTTGCTGAAACTCCCGTGCCAATTTGTGCCAGATGTCCCAGATCCAATGTGAGGGGTTCGGGGTGCGCGCGCGCGTCGCAAGAATCGCCGGCTGACTGTCCACTGCGATGGTGACTGGACCCCGAACTTCGGGGAGGTCCAGCAGTAGCGCGAGCGCTAGGCAGCCGCCAATTCCCTCGCCCTCGAAGACTGTGTGTCGCTCGTTGCTCCCCAGGTGAAGGCGCAAGGCACTTCGCTCGATGCCGCGCACGTAGAGCACTGCAGATGCACCGATCTGCTCGTCTGTCCCAGAACCATCAGTATATACACGGTAAACTGACTCGTCACTTTTCTCGGCGTCCTTTGCATCATCCTTTGTTGGCGCTATCTCCACTTCCATCGTCGATGCCCACGTCGCGGCAACGCAGACGGCGCGGATTGTTTCTGTTAGCGTAGGAGCCTCAGTTACGGAGCAAAAGAGTAACTGATATATTTATAGTCTACCTGTTAGCGTAGGACTACAAAGGAATTAATACGACGAATTTAAAGATGAATAGAAATACGTACGCCTCAGTTACGGAGCAAAAGAGTACTGTAGCGTTTCGACCAAAGGTTCAGGTGACGGGTGACGGGGACCCCTGAACTGAACGATTTTGGTACATGTGACGGTGACGCCGAGCGAATGAACGATGGTTTTTTTGAAGTCTTCAAAGGGCGCGAAAACGATTTTTTGAGCTACTCTAAATTTGACAAAAAATGGTACGAAAAAGTACAGAAAAAAGGCTAGTGTTCCTCCCAAGCGGGGCCTTGATAACGCCTCGCGGCAACCCTCCTGCGCTGACCCCATCTGAGGACCTCATCCGACTCTTCAGCCTCAGCATCAGAGGCCTCCGCGTCTCTCGACCGAGTGATTCCACTGTCTGCGGAATCAAGAAGTACTGTGCTGCTATTTTTCTGAGCGCTGGCGGGGCGGAGGCCCACGCCTTCTGTTGTCCAATCCAGCCTGATTTTTTGAAGACGTTATCGGAGTTCATTGGTAGACGATGTGGGAAATAAAATCGCTTTTCCTTTCCGTACATGAAGGCTAAATACAGTGCAAAAATCGCCCCATTTCCCCAAAAAAAATGTAAAGCGAACAGCTTTAGCCGGTTTCAAGTATCTCCTGCTCTTCCCCCTGCCCTGTCTGGTATTAAGTAGACAGTTAGACCATTAACCACGCCTCATGCACCCAAATACAACAGATCGGAGCCAGTTCACCCTTGCTTTAACAATTTTCAGTGCCTTCTTGAACCCCATGCGTGCGCGGATCGCCTTTGGCGAGCTCCAATACTCTCAGGAAAGCATGCACCTGCATTGGCGTAGTCCAGGAAGTCACTTGGCAAAATGAACAATTGCCAAGCCGGTGACGGCCTCGGTCAACCTCTGAACAACATAACCAGTGAACAATGGAGGTGACGGGTGACACCCCGTGAACCTTTGGTCGAAACGCTACAGTAACTGAGGCTAAGCGAATACCGTAAACTGTAAAGTATCGGAGTGACGGGATGAATGTAGGTAAGATAACGAAAGATTAGATATACTGCTAACAGTTTCCATTCTGGTCGGCTTGAGCTTGAAGTCGTGTATAAGGTCGTATAGCGGGGTGGCGTGGGCGCGCGTGGTGCGAGAGGCCTCCTCACGGACGGCGGTGTGTATGGGATTGGCTGGTGGACGTGTCACAAGCCGCAGCGCTGCCCCCGCGCGTGCTTTGTCGATGAGGTATTGGATCGGCCAGAGGTGGGCGTAAGCGTCGAGGACGTCAGTGGGCATCGAGCGGAGGGCCCCCGTGATGGCCAGCGCAGCGCGCCGCTGCACGGAGCGCAGCTTCTTGACGATACCGCGCTCTTTCCGCTCCGCTGGGAATAATCCCAGGATGGTCCTGTTAACAGCTGGGGGGGAGAGAAAAAGGTCAGCAGCATATAGCATTCGTGGGACGCAGACACCGAGGTAAAGGCGGCGCATGTCGCGTGCCCCGATGCCGCGGGAGGCGCGGGAGATGCGGGCTGTCTGGATGAGTCAGGCCTCGCCCTTGGCGAGAGCGGCCGCTTCTTGCTGGTGCCATCGTAGTTCGCGGTCTAGGTGGACCCCGAGGAGCTTCACGTAGGGCGCGGCCCTGATGGTGTGTGGTCCTAGTCGCAGATCGAACCGGGGTTCGGGGACTGTTTTGTTAGGGAAAAAGGGGTGGGGGACACGTCGCCGCGAGAAGCCCGCGACTTGATACTTCGCCGGGCCAAAGGCAGCGTTGTGGGTGGTGCCCCATTCGTTGATGCCACCTGGCCGCTCCATCATGCGCTGGATTTTCCGGTGAGTTTGAGGAAAGGACGGTGCGACCGCGATGACCGTGTTGTCGTCGACAAACACTACCCCCTCTTCGCCGCGCTCTGGGCAGGGGATCTCCGCAAGGGCTGCGTTGTAGATGCCGTAGAGGAATCCAGAGTGGGGGTCACCCTGGTCGAGACCGCCAGCTATGGCGAACGGCTCCGAGACGAAGTCACCGAATGCTAGCTTGCCTGTGCGGCCCTCAAAGCGGCGGCGGAGCCAGTCGGTGTGTTGGACGGGGACACCGCGCATCCGTAGGTCGTGATAAAGACGGTTGAGGTCCACGCTGGGGAATGCTCCTTTGACGTCCATGCCCCCATCCTTTCAGCGCGACAGGCCTTTCCCACTTTCCTCCAACTGCGCTCATTCTGGTTGGGATTAAAGACTCGTTGAAGTGCGAGGGGGATGACCAGGTGGACGGCAAAGCCGGAAAAATGCGTCAAACCTGGTATAAAGAAAGAGCGTAAGAGTAATGCGTCTAAAGTGTAAGCCCGACGATGAAATCGATCCCGGGAAACCACCAAAATGCGCAAAAATCAGCCGAAGGAAGGACTCAGAGGGGAGGAGTGGGGATAAAAACTCGACCCCAAAGCTCACCTTGACAAAACACAGTCGGCGCCGTCGCGGGGAACTGAAGTGCTGTGGTTCTTGGACAATACATTAGTTTGATTACTTGCAGGAGACGCCGGGACAGAGATGTTGTGAAATTTAACTGAGCTTTGGTGGCCTTTTGCGCGTTGTAAGCCATATCGGTGGATATTTGTTGAACTGTATATTACGAGATAGTTTTGATCACCCAGGTAATGATTATGCATATGAGAGTATCACCAAGAACTCTACAATATGTAGGAAGAAGGGGTCCCCATGCGGCGTGGCATTGGACACTCAAAAGTGTATGCCTTCTGGGTGCTAAGACCGCCATGCTGGGGAGAGGCGATGTGGAGATGCTGGTGGCAGTGGGAATCAGCGCCAAGGCCATGGGCACCAAATATCACCCACTTACTTACAGTGGTAAAGCTTGGTGTAAGCGAGCTTAAGTCAAGCCCCGCCACAAGCCAAGCCGTCCAAGCCCGCACAGCCAATTTCAAACTCCGCTAAGCGGGGCAAGCCGTTTTGGCAAGCCTAGTGATGGCAAGGTCCGGTTCGGAAATCGGTTCGAACCTGAACCGAACGCGAACCGGACGCCAGGTTCAGGTTCAGGTTCAGCTGATGCCTGAACCGAACGCGGGGTTCAGGTTCGCAGTTCACTCAGGTATAGAATATGCTGAACGCGTTCGGACCGCGTTCGAACGCCGAACGCGAACAATTTCGGGAACATCCGGTGCTTCGACGTAATTTATGTAACCCCGACTTCTTGCTCCCAATTCTCAAGACGACTATGCGACAAACTCTCCTCCCACTTGCTCTAGTGTTATAGTCGCGTCTAGCGGCGCTTAATAGGACTGGATGACTTTTCCTAGTGACCTGATGCGCCGTTCGATTCGCTGCTTATTCCTTGTTTACACTGTGCATCCATGCGTTATTCGGCGAGCTCGGGTCCTGGCTCACCTTATAGCACGATTTCTATTGGTTCAAGTCCGCTGGGCACTTGGGAATTATTTTTATCTGCCTTCAAGCGACCCAAAACCGTTCTTTTGTTCTCCACGCCAAGGCCGCCCATGTGCGAACAGTGCGCCTTTCTACCCGGTTTCTATGCCTCCAGAGCGACTCACTGCATGGAATACTCCTTGCAGTCCTACCCGCCTTTCCGCAGTCCCGTTTTTCCGGTAAGCGAGCGTTGTTGGTATGCGGTTTTTACACCATTCAGGTCAATTGTGTGTCGGTTTTATAAAAGCACGACTTTCAGCTTAGCCCGAAACCCCCAAAACACTATGGAAGAGTCTGGCCTTGGCTGTGCTCAGAATTCAGATGGCTCACTCCGCGAGGTTGCCGACATCGACGTGGACGATGAGCGACCAATTTCCGGCCCTTCATCAGGTGCTTCGACTTCCACTGCCCCGTTGCATCCTATTTTCACGAATATTCGGCCACTCGCTAAGGTGGCTGGGTCTCGTCGCTTCTCACCTCGTCGCTCTTCTCGTGCTCCCAAGCCCTCGGCTCGCGCTGCGGACCCCAACAACGCGGAATCTGTCTCCTCTGGCAAGCGCAAAGCCCGTGATCAATCCCCCGCGGCTCCCAAGACAGCCAGAAAGGTTCGAATCACTGCCTCGGACTCTTCTGACAGCGAATCCGATGCTCTGGAGGATGTTGATACTGAAGGCGACGTCACCGAGGGCGCAAGTGCGATGGATCTCGAGGAGTATGACAAGTTCAAGGCTATGGGTGATGCGGACCACGAACATGTATTATTTGTTCCCTCCTTTACCTATTTTGTTTTCAATCTTATCATTTCCAGGCTGTCGCAAGGCCTCATCGTACCGACTCCACCGCCGACATCAAAACCGTTTTCCATCGTCACAAGGGCCAGAAGGATCCTCAGACTGGTGCAATTATCAAGGAAGGCGGAGCCACTTGTTTGGTTTGCTCGTAAATTATTTCTGTATTGTGTCGAATTTTCACTGACCTCCGGAACAGACGCAAAGGTGTCACTGGTCAGCTATGCTTTTTAACCGGAAGTGTTTCTACCCTTCGTAGTCACATCGCACGGTAAGCCTTTTCTGTGTGTTGTTTACTATCACCTCTTTACCTCTCTTGTCTTGAAGGCACGAGGACCACTTCGAGGTCTATCAAGCACGCTGCAAAGCGCTCAATATCCGGATGCACCCACGTGCCATTCCGCAATCCGAGTCCACGTCCTCGACACAGTGTGTATTTTTGTCCTGTCTAAATTTTTCTCATTGCAGTTGTTCCAGAATTCAAGGTACATTGGATTCAGTCGTTGTCGTGAAGCCTCGACAGCCTGCATATACTCCCGACGGCTTGCGCGACTTCCTGATTGAGATGGTTGTGATGCAAGATGGGGTACGCATTCCACTTTTTCCACGTTATGTACCCTGCACTGACGCGGGTCAAAGGCTCTTTCCCTCATCGAGAGGCCCAGCTTCATCCGTCTGCCGCAGTTTGTGCGTCCAAGCCTGGACCCTCGGGACATTGGAACTCGCAACACACTTCGCAAGTACATTCTTGAATTTGCGGCAGAGGTCAAGGGCATTTTGCGGGTGAAATTTCAGGTGCACTGTGTCCCTCATGTTCAACGAAATAATACTCAGATATCCCCCAGAAAACTTAGGGAAAACACTCTATGAGCCACGACGGATGGACGGCCGATTCGGGCGAGGCCTACGTCAATATCAACAACCACTACATGAGCTCCCCACCCGACCGCCCAAACGACTGGGAAATTGTCACAGATGAGCTCGCATTCCTCAAGCTCGAGGGTCGGCATACCGGGGCAAATATTGGTGGCGCAATTTTGTCGACAGTCAACGACTACAAGCTGCGTGGGCGGGTCGGTTGGATTACGTCCGACGGCGCTGCTGTAAACAGATCCACTGCCAAGACTGTCGAACATGGCCTTGACGAGCGGGACGAAGGATGGACAGCTGCGGAGCACGATGTGATGTAAGCTCGTTTGTTTGTTGCAGAATCTTGTGAAATATTTCTACAGGTGCATTGAACATGCCGTTCATATTGCTTCGAAACACTTCGTCAAAGCCGTTGCCCCGACCCCACAGAAGACTTTGAACAAGAAACTCCCCACCATCTTGGATGCAGCGTGTAGCAGTGGGGAAATCGGCGCTGACGAGGTGGCCAAAGTTCTTGACTCGCTCGGAGGGGAGGATGACGAGCCGGACGAGTCTGACAACAGTGTGGACTCGGAGTGGACGGCTGGAGATGCAGTGGGAAAGATACTCGCCCTCATTAAACAGGTGTGTTGACATCGTTCCCATGCATACATTACTTCTAGCTGAATTCCTTTTGATTCGAATGTCGCCTCAAGCGCGGGAATTCTTCCGCAAATGCTGTGTTCAAGCCGATGTTCCAGTGCTACAACTTCTGCTCTGGGTTCGTACGCGTTGGGCATCGCTGTACAAGTGCCTGGATCGCTGCCTCATCCTTCGCAAGGTATGATCGTCCACCCTCGTCTCCGTCACCACTATACCATACTTCCAGGCCATCGACCTCTTTCTTAATCTTGCCGACGACAGCGACGAGGTTCCAGACCTGCGGGTGAAGGAATATCGCACCTATACCCTGACGAAACCTGAGTGGGCGAAGATCCAGATGATACATGAGGCCCTTCGAGTACAATATTTCGAGCTTTTTTTCTTTATTATCTCACCGTAGTTAACCAATATTATCAGGAGCCTGCTGATGTTACGCAAACTTTCTCGAGCGAACGGATGCCCACCATGTGGCGTATTATCCCTATCCTCGAGTTTCTCATCAACGATGGCCACTGTTACCCAGTTCGCCGAAATCCACAAGCCTCTGCTTGAGGGAGTGAAGAGCTTGAAAAAATGGTTCCATCGTGTCGAGGCAACGTCCACTGCGTATTTTATCTGCCTTGGCGAGTAATAATCAGGCGGTACTATTGGTGTACTAATCCCCATCAAGTGTTGAACCCCAACATCAAGCATGTTTATTTTAAAACTCGCTGGGGAGCCGCCGAGGATAAAAAGGGCATGAAGGGCCTCGAAGAAACCGTACGTGCCTTTGTTCCCATATCAGCCACCACTGAGAATTTACAGTTTGATCAGTATTATGCGGCAGGAGAAGCCAACAAGGTTGTTGAGATCACCACTCACACGCCCGCTGTTGCTGCTGCGGCGCCGCTTCATCGCTACGGCAGCTCATTCCTACTCGATGCGGTGCAGTCAGTTAAACAGATAGAGCGCGCCAAAGCAAACCCCCGCGACGAGTTGAAAGTTTATTTCTCATCACCATTGGAACAGGTCGATAACATCTTGCACCATTGGAGCGTAAGTGATTTGTTTCATCTTGTATTGTTCTCAGAATTCTAATCCCTTGCTAGCACAACACCTCGCATCCAACGCTTCGTCGGATGGCTCGCGACTATCTGCCGATTCAAGGTTCTTCGATAGCGGCTGAGCGCGCCTTCTCAAGCGGCAGTTTGACGGATACAAAACAACGGAACCGGCTCAGCACGGATCTCTTCGAGGCACTCCAGTTATTGAAAAGTGCGTATCGTAACGGTCGTATCAGCGCGGGGGAGAGTGCGGGCAGGCATATTGATGCCCTTATTGCGGAGCTGGACACGGATTTAGAGTATCCGGCTGCAGATGAGACTATGGACGATTAGAGTACGATATTTTGTTGTTCCTATATTACATGGAGGCCTGTTTTCTGTTGCACTGCGGAATTTCTGGTATAGGAGGCGGAGAAAAAGCGTTCGGTTCGGCGTTCGAACGCTGCTGAACGCCGAACCGAACGCGCTGAACCTGAACGCCGCGTTCAGGTTCAAGGTTCAGCGTGGGTCTGAACCGAACGCCAGGTTCAGGTTCGGGGTTCAGAGAAAAAACCTCTGAACCTGAACCGAACCGAACCTTGCCATCACTAGTCAGCCCATCGGACAAGTCTGGAGAGCACGGCACGGTAACACCAGAGAAGAGTTCGACCTTGATATGGGTTAAAACTTTTGGATAAGGAATGGGATGTGTGTGACAGTCTAGCATTCTTCTTCGCGTCGCCGTGCCTGGAAATAACATGGGAAAAAAATGGATGTGGCACTAAGTAGCAGAAAAGACCCGAGATAAATTTGACGAAATGCCCAACTGGTACCCCGAGCGCAATGATGCAGAAGATATTGTTGAGATTTTGAGAGAGGGAAGAAAGGCGATGATCTGAGAGGAACGAATTCCATTCGGGTGGATATGGAGCGGATAGATTATGAACTCCTTTCGGCCCACATACAAAGCATCTCTGGGAATCATGGTCGGTGTATGCAAAAACTTTAATGCCACATATTTTTGCAAGTGCGGAACCAAGAAAGGGAGATGGCTTTCGTGGGAAGGATGTGGTTGAGGGCGGCAACTTTGTACCACCAGTAAACACATTGCCCGGTGACAGTGGTCGGATAGACATATTTTACGAGAGCACTCCAGATCGGAGCAGACCCATCTTCTCGTTTTTGTCGGCCGTTCCACGACGTTGGGTATGGGAGGAGGGAGAACCACTGCTGATACTGAAGACGAAAAGTTGTCAAATTGGTAAGAGAATTGAACCGGAGGAAGTTGTCCAAAAGTTCGTCCACATGATCCCTAAAGGATTGTGTCAAGTAACGGATGCCGGAAACATATGAACCGATGTTGACATCCTTGCTCTTCACCGTGTTATTAATAGAAAAGACAGTGAACATAAGGTTGGGTCAAGAGTAGATAGGGGTAGTATTCTCAACGATGCTCACATGATGGGGTCGATTCCGGAACTCGTTCCGATCTTCCCGATATCCCAAAAAAGGATTCTGGTCAGTGATCAGTCAAGATCAAGGTTACGGAAAAGGATAGATATAAAGGGTTTGATCTGAAATAAAAACGAGGCTTGAGTCTGTTGGAGTTCTTTTGCTTCGAGGACCTTAACTGACCTTTGATTGGGCGCCGATCGAAGTTTGACCGACTCACGTTCTCCTCAGCCCATGCTACAATCAAACCCAAGCAATCACAAGCCTTCGTTCGAGCGCACGAACTTCTTCATCGGCGGCATGCTGCCCTTTCTCCACACCCCGAACACTGCATTTGTTCTGATTGCGGACCACGAACAACGCTTTGCTGATTGCGCGGATTCGGGGACATACCCAACCCAATCTAATATCCTTGATTTAGAATATAAGTGAGTAGCACACATATTTCACCCCAAAATCATATTGCAGAGAGGTAAACTATTTCGGAGAACACAGCTGCCAATCCTCCCTACACTGGCTGGTTAATGCATTCCTGCCAGTCGGTTCCACAAACAAAATGACTAAAATCTAACTTGGTCACCCCTTCAGAATGGAGAACCAGTGAATTCCACGGCAGACATATGCCGTCACGAAGGTATGGTGGAACCCAAAGGACATGTTCCGACGATGAATTCATCAACCATCCATCTGTAAAACGCGGATGGTTCCCCCAAATTTCCCAAGGTCGATTAATCTGTTTGGTGCAAGGTCAGTGTATGCAATGAAGAGATGGAATCTTTGCATACCTCCCACACCCGAATAGTTGTGTTCTCTGATCCGGAAACAATTTGCTTGCCATCGGGTGAGAAGGCAACAGAACAGACTGAATCAGTATGTCCTTCACAAGGTCCTGCTACCAATGCACCACTCTTGACATCCCAGACTCGAACTGTCTTGTCATCTGAACATGACACAAGATGAATACCATCAGGTGAGAACACAACACAATTAATTAAATTAGTGTGGCCCTCAAGTCGCTGAACCAGGATCCCAGTGTTGGTATCCCATATTACCACCACATCAACCGATACTGATGCAACGATTTCTCCATTAGGGGAGAAAGCAGCGGGAGAACCAATAGAATAGAAGATGTAACGGTTTTTGTTGTCAATTTCAACAACCCGACTACTGCCACCAGCTTGGAAATGCCACACGCTTAATCTTTGGTCTGCAGTTTGTGATAAAATCATCTGTTGGCCATCTGGCTGGAAACCTACACAGCGAACGCGTCCGGTATGCCCTTCAAACATGTCTGAAACTATGTCACCAGAGCTGGAGTTTACAACCTGGATCACATTCTCTGTGGAGCCCACAATTATATGGCCGCCATCTGGTGAGAATCCTATCCACCAAGGCAGTCCTTTTCAAGGGCCTAACAAGGCTACCACCGGTTTCAAGATTCCAGATATATAGGTTCCCCTTTGCATCACCTGATGCGATGTGCCTGCCATCTCCGGATATTGACACAGATTGGAATAATGAGACTCCGTCACCGTGCTGCAGTGGACCGATGACCAGGGAACCAGTTTGAGCATTCCAAACTTGAACTGTTCGGTCGTGTGACCCTGACACAATCCACTGCCCATCCGGGGAAAACAAAACAGATCTAACTGCACCTGTGTGACCTGCAGATTTTTCAATAGTCCCAGCAGCAGCGGCTTCAACATCCCAGATTCGTATGTTCATATCTGTTGCTCCGGCTGCAATATGCTTGCTGTTTGGTGAAAAAACAACAGAGCGCACACAATAAGCCCCAGTATGTTTCAGTGGACCTGCAACTAACTCTCTGGTCGTAAAATCCCATATATGTAATGTGTCATCCCAAGATCCCACTGCAATGTGCTTGCCGTTAGGAGAAAAGACAACCCAGGCGGCAGGTGGATGATGATCCTTAGAGTGCGATGGAAACTCGGCACTATGGCCAGTTGCAAAATCCCAAATCTGTAAGGTTGCACTACCCAAGGCACTAGAAACAATCCACTTTCCATCTGGAGAGAAGGCAACACAATTGATTTCTGTATCATGCCCGTTGAATGGTCCAGCTACCTGAGCTTGTGTTTCCATATCCCACACTCGCACAGTAGAGTCACGTGATCCGGATGCGATCTGCCTGCTAATGGGTGAAAAAGCTACGGAATTGACAGACTCGGTGTGTCCCTCAAATAGGCCAAGCATTTTGGAAGTCATTGGATCCCAGACCTGTACATTTGTTTTGGATCCACATGCAAGCCACTTTCCATCAGGCGAGAATGCAGCAGATTTGGGAGATTCTCCAAATGGTCCACCAATAGGGACCCCTGTTTGTGAATTCCAGACTTGCAAGGTGTCCTTGCTGGCAGACACAAGGTGACGGCCATCGGGTGAGAATGCAACAGTAGACAGATCTGAGGGGTGCTTGATATGCATGACTTCAGTACCGGTTTCTGAATCCCAAACCCGTAGTGTTTTATCTGTGGAGCCTGAGGCAATTTGTTTTCCATCTGGAGAAAATGCTAGTGACCGCACAGAGTCAGTATGTCCGTGTAAAACTCTGAGAAGTCCTGGCCAATTGCCACCAAGGGGTCCAGTCCAGGATAGTGTCTGCGGTAAGGACGAAGCAAACTGCTTGTAGACCAAGGATGCTTGAGGCGAAAATGGGAGGGCAGAAATATAGATATGGGGTGCTGCCTGTGCAATTACTGGGGAAAAAATGCCAAGGAATCGGATGGCATCTGCTAGAAGATCCTGGAGTCCCTGGTCTGCTTCCTGCAATGGGGGTCAGTCCCAATAAATAATAATAAAAGGCTGATTATGGTCTACCTCAATGCAGTTCTGGATGCTTTTCAGACTTTCGATGGCACTTGGCACTTGGCCAAGCAAACTCAGAACCTCAAGCCAATGGAGAAATTGATTATTCATGAAGCTCTTCAACTCAGACAAAATTCATCATCAACCTCTGTGGCACATAGATGGTGTGCCCAAAAAAGGCTGGCATATTTGAGTTCAGCCTTAATGTGAGTTGTGATCCGATCAGAGAGATCTGGAACATCTATATTGAGTATGTGTGAGTTCTCCAGTTTGCAAATGTTGAAGTGAAGCAGTGGTGAGTTGAGGATCTGCAAGCACCCCAGAACCAGAGACTTGGACTGGATTTTTGGATTGACAGACCAGGGGCGGCCACTGGAACGATCAGAGGTGAGGTAATCACTGAATGATGCATGGAGAATGCGAGCAGTGGTGCCAGACCTCCACTGCACAACACAGCCAAGATAGTACAGAATGTCTGCAGATCTCCCATTTCTGAAGGATAGGAGTGCATCAATTGTCTCAGCAGTCAAGAGTACTCTGCTTAGGACAAGTGCCCCCAAGACCAAGCAACCATCTTGTGCAAAGGTTGTGTTTGACCAATCTGCGGAGTGTAGAAGTGCCATCCTGTATAGCTCATCAAGATTGTTGGCCACCCTAGCATCCAGTATAGTTTTAAGTCTGTCTTTTGCATCAAAGCTAAAGCTTCCGATGAATTTGCATGAGGTGGAAGCCCAAATAAACAGTCCGCCAGAATAGTCTGCCAAGGTTTGAATGGTAGGCTGGCCTGGCCAGTCTGGTTCGAGGCTTCGTTGCAACCGTCTGATATCACGCATCCTTGTATCTATATATACAACAATATCCTGCTTTGTGGATCCCGTTGTAATGTCAAGTTGCATTTCCTTGATGTGTGGCTGCCTATGGAACTGACTGGCAATATCAGACCCTGGCCGACTGGTCACAAGAAAGCGGAAGACAGCTGGTAGTTTTGGGAACTCCATTACAAGCAGGGAAAGCAGCCCCTCACGGGAAGCAGAATCACCACATTCATCCAATGCATCCAGAATGACAATGATTGGCCCCAGGGATTTCCCTTGGGCAGCATTAAGAGGCTCCAGCAGAAGCTTCTTGAACTGTGAATGGAGTGGTGCAGTGACAATTGTTGGTGCTTGTGTCAGAGCAGTAGAAATAGCTGCTCTGAAATGTGGACTTGACTGGGCAATCCAATAAGCAAGAGTTCGGATGACCCCCCCGGGGCCACTGGCTTCAGGAATGTTTCGGTCAAAAAATAAGAAAGCCCCAAGATGGTTACGGAAGTAGTCAGAGATAGTTGTTGATATTGTACTCTTCCCAGATCCGGCCACACCATGAAGCCAGAGGATATTCTGAGTGTCCGATGGTGTAGTGAGCCACTCAGTGATCTCATCCAGGACAGCTTGACGTGTACCAGGGAGACAAGTACTACGCTCATATCCATCTACTTGGAAGGGGTGCAGGCTATGTAACTTGTCTGATTGCACTACACATATAATCAATACATCAGAATCTACCTGCAAATCAGGTACATACCAAGATACTCCGTATCATCCTTGATTGCAGCAGAGAAAATCGCAGTTTGGAGTCCTACCCCGCGGTCAAATTCATCCTTGAGCTTGAAGAATGCTGTGGAAAGGTCATCAATCTGTTGAGTTGTGTTGGTCCAATTGTTTCGAACAAGCCGGCCTAAACAAGCAGTTAAACAACAGTAAAATGATATAAAGGAATTTGTACCTCCAAACCCATGTCCTGTATATTCGCGAATGAATAAAGCACATTCAAATGTCTGCTCGAGGATTGCTGTGACAACATTGTCCAGGTGTTTGATTCGGTGGGACAGAATGTCCACATCTTCAACAAAAGCATAGACCTCAACCATTGTCTGGCCAAGCTCCAGGACCTTATCATCTGTTTCTCGTTGCTCCTTCACAACCTTGATACACCTTTAGATAATTTTAGAGTGATATAATATAAGTTGGCTACCTCATAAACAGCGGTCAAAATCTTCCATGCGGCCGTAGCATAGGGATTGATCTTGGAAGCCCGGTCAATTGAAAACTAGAAATTGAGGCAATTATTCGCACCGTGCTAAGTTTGTCTCCAATTTCGATGATGACCTCCAGCTTTGACATCACCGTTTCTATAGCTGACGAGAATGTGTGTGTGCCCGATGCCGCATTCACGGATCTGAACCCCCGGGCGGAAGCGATGTTCTCGGTGCCAACAATGACCCTCTTGACCTCCTCAGGTGTGGCATTTTTCATTCTCACTGACAAAGTGCCAACTGACTTGCCTTTGGACTTGCCCTCAACGCCAACAAGTTCAAGATCCGTGGCTAAACAAACCAAAATTAGCCTCGGCACAGCAATCATCGGTCGGGCAAATTCACCTTGCGACTTCGAGTCCACCGCGCTACACAGGCTAAGTAAGTCGCCCAGCCTGATATTGACGGAGCCGAGGGATGGATCCTTTAGCAGAGAGTCATGAAGGACCATCATCAGTATCATCGCTGACGGCTTTTCGGACGAGCTGTTGGTGCAAAGGTTCACGGATTACACCCCCCAAAAAGGAAGGACGGGACTCACATCTTGAAGTCGTGATCCCATGCGGGGTCGATTGTTCTCTTAATCGCTCGAGTTCGGCCTATCTCCTTGCCATCGAGGTATATCTTGACGTAGAGACTGGGCTTTTTGCCGTTCCATTGGATGCTGTGAGCGCTTTGAACTAGGATGCTCGAATGTCGGCGGAACGTGAAACGAAAAAGGTCCGACTCACCAGAGAGTAGGTGGGGGGAGCGACATGGTAGTGCCAGTGTAACGAGGGTCTAGCACGTGTGGTGTCGTATGGGTCCATGTGGATTATGGCAACCTAGTTGACGTGGGAATTCCCTCTCACGTTTTCTCAGCGTCTCAATTCGCGGCAGCACTCAGGAATCGGAAGCGTGTCCCTCCGTAAGACGAAGCACTCGGACCCGACGAGACCTTGCAACCAACCGTTGGCGGAGGAACTCCCGGGCTTCAGCCTTTCGGTCGGAGCGCGAAGAGAACCAAGAGTGAGACCGACTCGGCTGCTGTAAAAGTACAAAGTGGCGCAAGCGCATACAGTAAGTTTCACACCGTTTGACACAAATCAATCAAATCAGAACTTCTCCGCCCGGGTCCGGAGGTTGTCCAGTACCGCCAATATAAAATCCATTTGGACCGCAGACAAGGGGACTTATGAACAGTATCCAATTTGCTTGCAGAAAGCGTTGGCAAGAATTCGGCAAAGGAGAGCCGACTCACACGTCGTGCCGTCGCGGTCGGGTGTTTCGGCGACAGACGCTTCAAACTAAATTAATCTCGTGCCTCGATTAGTCGCGGTCCCAATCACTGAATCAGCGCATCGCATCGGCTCGGCAATACAACGGCTTGTTCGGTTTGACTTGAATACACACCTTCGGCGTTCGTATTGGACTTCCAGACGTCAGTACAGAGCATACTGCATATTGAATCTCCCACCACCTTGGATTCTGTGAACCTGCCCCCGAATGTTGTCGTGACGACGGTTTCCCATCCTCTTTGTATTTTCTCTCTTGTTCTCTGTCGACAAGAGCTTCGTTAAATTTTGTCCGGATAGGTACTGGAATGTTCCTTTGCTTTCGCAGTGTATCTACACCGCATCAACCAACAAGGTGGCGATGAGTATCTGTAATCCAAAGCGATGCGGTGGATAACAAGACAAAAATTTCCGAGCATATAACGTTTATCCTCGTTGGAACCCGACCGCAGGTAGGAGATAGACGAGGAGTCAATGGGAACGGCCACCGGGATCAACGCGGATGCACGTTCAGCTGATGCGATAGCGCTGCTCGCAGTGGGAATTCCGTCTGTGCAAACAAGGTAAAAAGGAGGGGGAATCGGGCTGGGAGGAGCGCGGCAAGTAAGACGGTGAATCAATGCTATCTCTGAGCCAGAGAGCACCACTGGGCGTTCGCCATTTCGAGGAAGAAGAGGTTCCAGCTTTCGGCGCCTGGCAGGTGGACGGAGAGGAAACGCCCACGAGGATCTTGATTTGGGTCCGCCAAGGTCCGCCCTACACCTGCATGGCGGTTCGTGCAACTTGAGAGAATCTACCGTGCACAGCCACTGCCACCGCCGACTGGATCAACATCTCGTGACCTTCGTGTTGGGTCTAGTCTCTCGCAGCCAGACTTCAATATGCCCTGATCTGGTACCTCGATATATTGGTCCGAAATCCGAAACTCGCTTTCTCTTCCTGACACCATCCCGCCTAAGTATCTTGTAAAAGATGTTTTCCGGCTCGCTTGGTGTTGAAGGTTGTCAATAGACTGGAAGCTATAAACAACGATGCGCGTGTCTGTGACTCAATCCTAACATCGGACGACTTGCTGTTGAGAAAGTGATCGGTTGCGCGCCGCTTTCCCCGAATTCCATATCCATCGCCTTGATACTGCCTGCCTACCCCCCCTTTCTGTCTCTCCACCACCTATTTATATTCCGCTTGTATCGACACATTACTTAGCTTTCCTACATCCCCCCGGCGCCTTCTTGTTCGGCCTCGAATATATCTGGTTGGCTCAAACTACTGCGTGACCTGATTTCCCACACTTGCAACCGCAATTTCTTTAGAATCTGTTCTATCAAGGCTGTGTAATCGAGAAGATTTTACTGCACCTACCTCCCGCCTTTGGTCGCCCTTGTTTCAGCGGCCTTGCGCGCCTCTTCATAGCGCTTGGTTACTTGGCCATCGATCCGCGTATAACTCTTGTAACTCGAACCCGTACGCTGGTTCCTCCCTACTCTTCCTTCTCGGTGGAAGGTTGAAGATTGACTCTCCTCCTCCGAACTGTGAACTATCTGGGTGGATACCCTTTCACTTGACTCGCCCGCTTCTAACACTGGATCTGGATATGCATCCGCAACGCAATATTAATAACGCTCGATCGCGAGTTGGAAAGCTCGACGAGTGGAGATCTATCGACCGTCTGTAAGATCCGGATCCCCGACAACCTTTACTGACGTTCCTGTCCTTTTCTAAAGCGCTTTTGGTATCCGGTGTCTTGCTATGCTCACTGACGCGATCTCGGCTCCGTGCTCTCGTCGCGGAGCTGATGCTTCATCTGGACTCGCGTGGGACTGCAGGCTTGAAACCCGAAAATATCTCCATGGACCGACAGGCGACAACACCCGAGATCGATTGGCGCTTTATCAAGCACCCATTCAAGCGCCATGGGCGGTAAACTGAGGACAGCGATTGATGCAAGCGGGGGGCGTCGCGAGCGCTGAAATGTGTCCAGGTGAGCCCTGGACGAGCCTGTGACGACTGTTGAGACCAAAAGACAGATTTTCAGCTCTAATGCTTTGTGCCGCTCGAATGGGACGGCAACTCGATGATCATATCAGTCCAATGCACCAAGTCAAAGAAGTATCCCCGCGGCTAAACTGAATGCATACAAGCGCACCAGTGAACGAATAGTGCTGCATATTTTGGTTTGCTTTTTTTCGCTGCTTGACCCCGAGAGTTGGATATTCGTGTCAGTGTGATCCATTCTCGGTGTGTATATCACAGCACGACTTTGCTCCGTGAAACTCACAACTCATTCAATATCCTCGCAATATCTGCATGAGGACGCAAAGGCACTGACCAATGAGAGCGGCATTAGGAGCTAGTGTTGGCGGAATTCCAGGATATTATTTGGGCTGGAGCGAGCTGCTAGTCGGTTAAAGTAATAGATTTATTATTGCTGGGAGCAGAACGTACATGTGAGAATCTAAAAACAACGCTTCAGCTCGGATATAACAGACAGAAAATGGCGCAGCACAGAGGTCTAGCAGTAACGGCACAATACACCAAAAGGACTGCGCGTGGAGGTCAAGAAGGACGATGGCCAGGCAGCAGAGGGACGTGTTGGGACACCGCACATTTGGCATTGGTCCGTCCAAGTCGAAGGGAAGATTCATTATGTCGATGAATTGAAGCAAAATCATGCTGACAACGTAGAGAAGAACACGTTGAGCCTACGTAGGCAAGGATAACTCGTTAGAAGAACATGGGAGAGAAAAGAGGTTACAGACGCACCGTTATAGAACTGCATGTCATCATCCGTGTGTCTTGAAGATTGTGGGCATTGAAACCCAATCCCTGGTGCCCGAACGTCGATGTAAATACACTGTGAGGCGAATATGGAAAAACAAATAATTCACGCGCAATAGACAACGCACTAATCACATACCCGTCTTCCGAAGACCTTGTTCTGCGCGCTAATCAGGCTTGTCGAGGTTTTTGCGATTCATGTCCTCGAACTTACAGAGGAGACCTGGCGGGGCGAGACGAACAAAGGAAGATGGCGACGACGAGCCTTCGAGCTGTCTGTACACTGGGACAATAATAAAAAAGGCAGTCGATGATTTTGAGGCCAATAGATCATTCTTGGAGCTCACAACTCATTCAATATCCTCGCAATATCTGCATGTAACATCAGGATCCTCGCAATACCTATATGTAATACTGTATCAGAAAACTCTCTACTCATGTTCAAACCCAGGTACATAAGTAGCACTAGGAACCCTGATTTCATTCAGACCTCCATGTATCATCGTGATCCCCGCGATCCCCGTGGATCCATGAAATGTGGTGTTTCTCGGCCAGTTTCTGATTGAACCCTCAGCATAGGGTTCTTGTCCAACCCTCCGGTTTCACGTAGTATTACGCTTTCCAGTTGCCCTTGCAATTGCCGAGCCGGTCCACTAGTGGAGTGGAGGAAAGATAGCTTAGATCATCGTTGAATCTAGAGAGGAACCTAATAAGGAGCCGCAGGAGCCATTGCCCCGATATATGGCCACAATGTCCTGCAACTTGAACGCGCGTCGTTGATTTGGTTGCAGACTTGCAGTCAGTAGTCCGGAGTAGTATGACCTCTTCCTTTGCAGCGACACTTAATCTTAATTTGTTGCAAATATCACAGATGGTTGGCGCACTCTGAGCGTTTCTCCAGAATGATGGCACAGACTGCGGTTGCAAGATTCTGGGTCGCGAACCTGGCGGGATCGAGCTGGGTTCAGGAGTGGGGAAGCCGGATGATTCTGTATTTTTCCCTAGATTCTTGGTGCGCATAGTTCAGTTCTTTACCCACTCAATATACAAGGACGCAGTGAACATCAGGATATGAGCCAAGGGACAAACGATAATGGGGATCAGTTTCACGGCCATCAATCTCCCTCGATCCATGCGGCTTGTGACGGTCACCATCACAATTCTGCTCTTCGCCACCATCCAACCGAACCATTGAGTTAGTTGTACTAGCCCACGGTTGGGCGCTCATGTATCTCAGAATGTGCTTTAAAACGGTACCCTCTCAATGCTCCTCCGTGACAAGCCATGACTATTCGCATGGATTTGCAAAGCGGCAGAAGCGCCGGAAAGAGAACGAACTCCACACCTCTGAAGAGAGGGACCGCTTGCCTGAACTGCAGGTATGGACTCCATGACCATATGGCTCCTGCCGCGAAATTACTAACACTGATATCTGCAGATATCTCAAGATTGTAGGTGACTTTAGAGCCGTTTCTTCAAGCATCTCATCTATTCTTCTTCTAGAAATGCGACGCACGGGTAAGTAATGTAACATCTCGGACTGGGTCTCTGCTCTAGCTCACTCAGACCGTTCAGCGCCCAGTGTGTGGTCCGTGTGAACGAATTCCTCGTCCAGAACCATGCAGGTACAACAACGCCGACCCGATACAAGAACTGGAGGGCGCAATGGCTCGGCTTCCCGGGCAGCTGGAAGGATCGCGTTTACCGTACTCCGCCCACCGTACGTTTTCGAGTATACTTCCGATATTTCTCACACAGATATTTAACCCAGAACCATCGTCCTCGTCTTCGTCTGGCAACTCGTTTGTGGACTTTGAGGTGACACGTCGATGTTGCTACTTTTTAGTGTGCTTATGCTCTTCAAATAGGAACCTCCGTCGCGATCCATTCAAATGCTGTACGCTACATGCTCACCATTCATGATCAGCAACTAACAATATTCATCTAGCCTCCAGCATTTCCTTCCCCACGCCTCGCAACTGGGTTTCTTTCTCGATCCTGACCGTTTTTATGAGCGCGCTCTCCTGTCGCTGCCGTTCGGAGACCCTCGAAGACCTTCACCCGCCCTCTTATGTGCCGTGTATCTTTGGGGAATACACTTCTCCGAAGAGACTCCTCCTCCGAACTTCTCCGAAGCCGATCTGCTCCACCGCTCCCGCGAATATGTGTCGTTGGACATATCCTCCCCAGTGCACGTCGAGCAATCATCCAGGCCCAAATTCTCCTCGGTACATACCTCATGCACAACGGATCCCTCCTTCAGGCGGAATTGTACTGCAGCGGCGCGGCAACTCTCGCCATTGGTTACCAACTGCACAAGATTCGCTCCGCCCGAATGCCTTCCGATGTCGTTGGCCAGCTTGCGGGCGATCCGGTCGAGGAGGGCGAGCGGATACGGGCACTCTGGGCTGTCACTTTCCTACAGACCAGTCTCTGCCTCGCCTTTGGGTCGAGCCGTCCCTTCTGCGTCCTCGAAACCCTCGGCCCCGAGATCGACGTTCCTTGGCCGTTGGAAATCGCGGATTACCATGCAGGTGTACTGCCGCGCGACTACCTGGGCCAACAAAGTATCAAGCACCTGCTGATCGACGACTCGTTTCCCGCGAGCCCGATTTATATGCTTCAAACCAAGGCATCAGTTTTTTTGTACCACGTTTCAAGAGTGCCGTGTAAGTGCATTTATTGGAGCCCATATCGAAATTTCATTTCATTTCATCCAGCTGCGGAAATGCACAGCTCGGCCTCGCCCCAGATGACCTCGTATCCGTGGTTGGACACCCGCATCTCCCTTTTCTGGCAATCCCTCCCTCCGCTGCACGTATTCTCGGGGACGGCGGACCCCTCTGCATCCCGTTCCCTCGCGCTCTCTCATGCGCTGGTCGCCGCTGCGGCGATAACACTGCACCAAAACGCCGGCGCGGGGGTCGCCGCCCAAGCCAAATGCGTCGCCGCGCAGGCGGGATCCTCGAGTGCCTTCGCCCGACTCTGAGGGATGGCGACGTCCCCACCATGCACCCCGTCGTCGGCCCTCTCTGCGCCATGGCCTGCAGCGTGCTGATGGCTGAGGTGCGCACCGTGCGCGCCTTCCGGCAGGCGTGGGCAGCGAGTCTGGGGCCCGAGATGATGCCATCTGCTTCTACGGAAGAGGACGCGTTGGTCGCCGGCGTGAGGGATGGGCTGGCGACGATGGGTGTGTACGAGTATGCCGAGGAGAGTGTGTTGATTGGTGTGTGGCCCCTCCGCGATGAATGCTGCTCAGATTTCTTGCTAATTCGCCTGTAGCGGAACAATGGAAACTTGTGCAGGAGCAGTATGCAACGCTGTAAACTTCTCGAACTCAAGGCGGAGAGCTGTTGGCGCGCGTTGGGTGAAGTAATCAAGCTTGAACCGATTCTCCGGGTCTTTCAAGTTCTTGTTCGAAATGGCACCCCTTGCCTTTGGTACTTTGCCGCGAGCACTTCGCTCTTTGATATTGTGATTTCAATGGAAATCAATCACTCCGACTCTCTTAGCCAGAAATGCTCCGAATGTAGTATTTATTTCTGATTTATTTCGGACCACGACCATGAGTCAACCACGAATAAGTATTCCTGAGCAAGCCAGATTGAATTTTGAACTTGTCAACTGGGCGCCGACATAAATGCACACACACAGCATCCACGCGCACACACAACAGCTTGTCCCGCACGGCTACATCCTGATGGCCAGAACCTAATATCTCTTTCGACTAGTATCTACCGGTTTCAAATCCTGGACGGTAGCCGCGGCTCCCCCCGGGCTGCCAACTACCAACCGACTACAGCCCCTACTTGCTTTCTCCAGGAGTCGAGCCAAGCGGCAAAGTGACAACAAAGTGGACATAGGAGGAAGAAGTCAAGTCTGGGAACTACCGGTTGGTGGGTATCATCCGCCAAGGGTTTCGCGTCGACTAAGTTGAAAGGTGAAAGCCTCGGCTCCCAGGCCTGTTTCATCCCTTGGCATTCAGTGTCGGGTGACACATCCAGGGTCTCCGCGACGGGTCCACCGAAACCTCATCTTTTTCGGGCACAAGATACATACACATCCAGGGATCTCCGTGACAGTTCGGCTCTCGGAACATCATCTTTGCACCATCGGAGGGCTATGGCCGGTTTGTGATGTGATTTCAGCGAAACCCTGTCCTGCGGATTCAACGGTGCTGAAAACGTACTCGTCAGCGTCTTTGTATAAAAGATGGGAAACTGGCGGCTAACTTACCTCAGTTTCTCTTTCCTTTCGCTCCTTCAGATACTGTGTAATAAGTGGTCTCTGTCCACCCCGATTTTGCGCACTGGCTAATGGTGGGTTTGGTTCAGTCTTTCACCTTCATTCCTCCCCTCGCACTCTTTGGCCTTTTCTCTTTCGCCAACCACACCATTTTATATTCTTCCCGAAAGCCTCTTTTTTGAAATCCGAGATGTACTCCAAACCAATCACCGTTTCCGTCGCACTCCTCGCCCTCGTGCCCTCCACATCCTCCGCTCCGCTCCCCGCACCTGCCGCAAGTGCGCATTCGGAACTCGAGGCTCGCCTCTCTTTTCCGTCCGGCGCGCTGGGAAGCATCATAAAATCCCTCGGCACCGGAATCCTCACCGGCGGCGCCTTTACTGGCCTTTTGGGTCTCCTCGGGGAGCACGGAGACAGCGATGCCGCTCCCGCTCAGAATGCTGCGTTAGTGTATCTTGTACTGCGCCGGATCCTCGTCTTACCATTAATTCAGACGTGCCCTTTTGGATCTCGAAACCCGCGGCGGACTGGGCGCTCTTCTCGGAAAAATCGTCGGTGTGGGCGAGGAGACCCTCGAGTCCGTTCTCAAGAAGGCCGTAATCGGCGGCGCCGCCACTGGTGTGGCCGTTGAGGGGGGTGAACGCCGTTGCAGGGAAGCAGCGGCGAGGTATCCCAGTCAGCATTGCCGAGGATGGCGTCAAGGCGGAGAAAGGCATCGGCAGCGTCATCGGCGATGGGCTGGCCTCTGGCGTGGGCTCCGCTGTAGGTGGTCTGGGCATTGGTGCCATCCTCAGTAAATTCTTCGGGTACGGCTTTCACTTCAATGCATCCTATCATAGCTGCTCGCCGCTGATGATGGATACCACCGCAGTGGTAACGACTCCGGCAAGCGCGCACTCGCCGACCTCAGCGACGAGGAGGTCAATGCTTTGCTCGAGTATGTTAGCGTTTTGCAGAATCACAAGCGCGCCCTCGCGGACCTCAGCGACGAGGAGGTGAACAGCCTCCTCGAGTACGTCGGTGACTTGCAGCACAGCAAACGCGCGCCGCTCCAGCTCGGCTCCGCAGGCAAGGGTATTTCTGGATTGGTCGCTGGCCTCGCGGCGACGCAAGGAGTGGAGGCCGCCATTGAGAAGATCAAGGACCTTTTCAAGCGGGAGATTAGCTTGAACGATCTGGATTGAACATGGTGAATAGTAGAGATTGAAATTGAGAAATACTTGTGGTTTGGGATATTGAGCATGCATTGAATCGAATAAATTATTGGGGCCTCCGACATTGGGAAAATAGTATTCGAACGGGAGTGGTGCGCTGAAAGCCGAAGGGAGCTGAGGTTAGCGGAGCACAGTACGGTCACCCAATACAACGCAATGAGATGCACAAGCGGCCGGTCAAGAGCACCGAGGGGCGAAACAAAGTTTAACCGCCACGAACATCACACAATCTACAACATAGCGTATCCAATTATGACCATCAATCGGTACAACATGTGCGAGGGAACGGGGGTACGTAGCCAATGTACTTCCCAGTCCAAACTCAACAAAAGCAAGTGCTGCATCCGTGGTTCATGAGAAGGTTTTCAACCAAACACCAAACACAGGACTTCCTCACCGGTTGTCGGAAGAAATATGAGTACTGTCTGAGATCACCTTTGAGACTTTTGACTTGAGAACGATGGAAAAGCGGTAGTGGACCTCCATTTCGGCGGGTTCAAGAAAGGTGTCGGCATCGATCTCCGGCTCAAAAGGGTGGCGGTCGACTAGAATACCGATTTCGACCGACACCAGGTGCGGGAGGGGCGGCAGGAGAAGCGAAATTTATTTAATGTAGTCGCGCGGCGTGAAAATACGCTCGATTGGCGTCTGAGATCCGCATCCCTCCCTGTAATCATAGTGATGAATCTTGTATTCATGTAGTCGGAGAGTTCGCAACTTGGTCAGCAAAACCAACGCCCCGCGATATTCAATCTATTTAGACTTCTGTCGATCTACGCGGACACGAGTACGCTCCATGGGTTTGCCAATGCAGATATTGACATCAATATTAATGAGGTTGGGCGATGCAGAGGACAACTTGTCCTTTAGTTTTACTGCTTCAGCGGCATCGTCCACCGCATCGATCTCGAGTTTCGTTAGATGGAGGTTGTTGGTGAGGGGCACGGCATGAAACGATGGGAAAATCTGATCGGAGCCTACCCGATGAAGGAAGCTGATTACAAGCGTTTCGAGCGGTGGCTGGCAGTCACAAATGAGGGCGGAATCCTCGAACGAACCCTCGAACGAGCGAAGGCAGGGAAAGGAAACTGAAAAGTCTTTCAGAAGGTCTGCTCCCAGTAAGGTGAGATGCAAAAGAGTAAGGTACGATGCCAAGAAAGCGAAGAAATTCGGGTGGGGGCGGCGCGTCAGGATCCGTCCCAAAGTCCTCTTGGTACATCTCCACCGATATGTCAAGCGTCGTCAGAAGAGGGAGTTGGATGAGATTAATTTATGTATGCGACACCTGCCATGAAACCCACTGACTTGTTCTCCGGTAGAGGGATGTCATCAATACCAAGAGCTTGAGACCCGATAGTACGCGCATTTGCTCCGTTTTTAAAGACGCTCACTGATGAGTGCAGCAGAACTTGCACGGAGATCCAAATACAGCGAGCTGTATTCCTCTCCTTATTTCCTTTTCCCGTATGAAACGATAGCATATCTTTAGGGTAGCGACTACTATACATGTCCGACCGAAAATTTGTATCTTTGGCGACGGTTTACAGGCGCTTCGGAGTAATTTTGAAGATATTAAATTCCCATCCTCTTTACGTTTTCCCTCGCCCTCTCTCGGCAAGGCCTTGGTGGAGTGTTTGGTTTGCTTTCGAGCTGCCAAAGCGTTTTACCCCTATGTTGGTTAACCGGCTTTGTAACCGGCGATCAAACAACAGGTGACGTTACATAATACAGAGGCTCTTGTCTCGCTCACCCACAATCCACAATGCCACCCGTCCAAGTGTCACTGAACCCACTCTCAGTGCTATCCTCTCATCTCCTAGCTCTATTCTTTGGCTTCTCATACGTTGGGTCACTCTACGCGGTAAAAAACGCGAGGCTACGCTTCTCGGAAACGCGATCAGACGCGCACCATGGTGTGCAGCCAGGCAGCAGGGACGACCCTGCGGTCATTCGCGCACGCCTGACGGCAGTAACATTCGCCACTCTGTTCAATTGTGGCGTAATCTACGCCCTCGTCGCCCGTTCTACACCCCCCTCCGTGAGATTCTTCAAATTTGTTTTCACCCGGCGCCACTTACTTACCTGCGGCCAGTTTGATCGCGCCTTCGCCAGCACGCTCACGATTCTGGGGGTCCGCTGGCCGGACAGTATACTCTCCTCCCTGCAAACGCCGCTGTTATTCCTGGGGCCGCTCTACGGCAGCTATCTCGCTGGCACTCTCCCGGGGCAGTCGAGATATTCGCTCGATCATCACTTTGAGATGTTTTGGAGCTGGGTTGGGTTCCGGAACTACAGCTGGGTTTGTGCAGCACGCTTTTCAATTAGCAGTTTTTCCTAATTGACGCGTGGGGTATAGGGTCCGTTGACGGAGGAGATCGTGTTTCGGGGCGTGTGTGCTGGCTGTGTACGCACTGGGGGGCGCGGCGCGGTGGAAGATGATCTCGTTCGCGCCGCTTGTTTTTGGGCTTGGTGCGTTCTGTTCCTGTCCGCTGCGTGTGTTTGCGTATTTCGTGTCGGGGCATCAATGGGATGCAGGAGTCGCCGCAGGTGCGTTGGCACTGCGGGTGGGTGTGCTTCTCGATTCTAGACTCAACTCCAGCGTATGGGCTGGGCTGGGCTGAAAGAGCTAGAGGAGTGTGCTGAAGGGCAGTTGGTTATGTCGTCGTTTTTTTGTGAGCGGCGAGAGGCGTCGTAGGAGGAGAGAGACGAGGCAGCTGAACCCGGCCGCCGTTTCGTCTGGCTGGTGGCGATGATTTTGTGGAGGGATGTTTACGGGGCGCGCGCTAGGAGGCGGAGGTGGGAGAAAGACAGGAACGTTGCCATGGAGAATGCCAAGCTAAACGCCCTACATCGCTGCCCGCCCACAACGCAAAACTCCTCCCACTTCGTTCACGTTCTTTTCTGTATATGTCGAGGTCGGCTCACCTCTGCCGGTTCGCTTTATTCCTTTCCTTTCTTTTCTTCTCTGCAACCTTCGGCTTCACTACTCAACACTGACTCGTCCGTCGTTGCATTTCAGCGCACGTCCACCACGCGTGGGACACGTACAACCGCTACGGGCGGACAAAAGACGCGCTCAGGCGCGCGATGCTGTCTACTCGTATGTCCTCTCCCTTCTATCTTCTCTCGGTACCTCGCCACCGATAACTGCAACCGATGATATATTATAACGCTAACTGCACCCGACAGTCTTTCAAACAGCATATACAACTCTCTTCGGCGCCCACACGTCATACCTCTTCCTCCGCACGGGCTCGCTGCTCCCGCCCCTCGCAGCGCACGTCTTCTGCAATATCATGGGTGTGCCGCAGATTCAGAGCGAGATGAGGAGGTTTCCGGAGCGAAAGCAGAGTAAGTCCAAGTTATCTGCGCGTTGTCCCCAATTTTACTTATTACACCTGGGCACGGCAGTTATCATCGGTGTCTATGTCCTCGGCATCGTGCTCTTCGCGTACACGCTCGGTTCGTGGACGGACGCACCCGCGAGCTTGTATTGGCGCGCGCCGGAGGGGTTCTGGCGGGGCGCGGTTGGGCAGCCCGCGTAGTTGTGTTCGTTGGAGTGTTGTGAGGTGTGGCGGTGTGTGACGGCCGGATCCCAATGCACCCGTGCTCATCGGGGATGCCAAACGATCCACAAATAACCTACGTCGACAAATAGAACGTAATCAGAAAATCTGATCCCCCGCCGACCATTAAGCTTAGTTACTTAACACCAGACCACCGGATCCCGCTTTTAGGCCCAGTCAGGCCCGATGTAGAACCTGCAGGGTGGAATTATGTTGCTTGAAGTATTTCTGGCCTGTAGCTGCCACAAAGAGAACAGATTTTACATTATTGCAATGCTGTTCGAAGTCTTCAGGGAAGACTAGACTCTTCACATGTTCCAGGTCACTGGAGCGTAAGGTGGGCTTCATAGGCCGGCATTTGTTCAAGAGACCAATGGAGCACAGATTGAAGTTTTAGATTACCATCTGGCCCGCTGGTTATTGGGGCACCGGGCACTTTTTTGTACCCGCCACTGCACCCGACCTATCGGTATAAAAAGCAAGCAGGTAACACATAGCTCCGAAAATGCCTCGTCAGCCCACCGCCGAAATCCGCCTGAGGAATGTCATTGAATGTCTGGAACCGCTGGTCCCCTTCTTAAACGAGCTCAACTTTGCATTCGGGACCCCATTCTTGATTGCAATTTCGAACACGACCCTCTCCTTGATTACTGCCGTTCAGGTGGGGATAATACATGTATTCATCACTGATTTTCATACGGGTTCCAGACTATCAGAAAACGCAAAGATGAATGTATCTAGTTCATGGAACACATTCGTCAAGTGGTCTATGCTATCATCAACCTCCACACCAAATCAGAGACCCCAGGAAGGCTTGAGCTGGCTACATTGGACCATCTCAAAAAATTCACCGAGTGCCTGCTTAGCCAAGGATCTCTCACATATCACTAATTGCTTTCCACAGCACCATTCACAAGATACACACTTTTGTTGAGGCGCAGCAAGAAGGAAACCGCATCAGTAATCTTTTGCGCTACAGCGAAATGAACGACCTGCTGAAGGATTGTCGTGCGGGAATGCAAAACGCTTTGGAAGCGTTCAAGGCAGGATACCGATGATTCCGACCACCTGATAAATGGACTGAATACTCGACAGATTGAATCCGAGGCAACGATTTTAATTGACACCAAGAAGATGCAAGAAATGGCAGATGACATGCACCAGGATCTACTTGAATTGATTTCAAGTTTTTCAGACATGATGACTTCAGATAAAGCCTCCTCAGTATGTGGCTCTTGTTTATAATCAACTCTTACATTGAACTCCGAGTAGATGTACAATACACTGAACAGCTCCCAACTAAGGTCTGATGACCAACCACACCTCATACCAAGCACTGACTATGTATGAGTAGCGCCCAATCCTTTGCTATGCTCCCAGCCAAGCCTAAAATATTTCATGGGCGGGACTCAGAACTCACGGAGATCATCTCGATGCTGGAACAAGAATCTCCAAGAATTGCAATATTGGGAGCAGCTGGCATGGGCAAAACAAGCCTTGCACGAGAAGTCTTACATCACGCAGATGTGGTTGCAAAATATGAGGACCGTTATTTTGTTCCATGTGATTCGGCAACCTCCAGCATTGAGGTTGCTGCCCTCATTAGAGCTTACATTGGTCTCAAGCCTGGAAAAGATCTGACAAAGCCGGTTCTTGCGTACCGTACAGAAAGGCCAACTGTTCTGCTGATTTTGGATAATTTGGAGACGGTCTGGGAGCCTATTGAGTTGTGTCAAGGAGTTGAAGAGCTTCTTTCCTTACTCACAGATCTACCTATCTCCTTGATTGTGAGCATATTCTTGTTCCAGCATTGACACCCACCAATTCGCATGTAGATCACAATGCGCGGTGCTGAACAACCTGCCAAAGTTCGTTGGACTCGGCCATTTTTACTTCCCCTCAAGCCATTATCTTCTGATGCGGCCCGACAAACATTTGGAGACATTGTTGATGAGTTCCATGAAGCAGAAGATATCAATCAGCTTCTGGATCTGACTGACAACATGCCACTAGCAGTGGCTCTCGTGGCTCATCTTGTTGACTATGAAGGGTGCCCAAATGTGCTTGCCAGATGGGAAGTTGAAAAGACTTCGATGCTTTCTGCTGGCTATGGGCGTGTATCTGATTTGGATACATCCATCAAAATATCCCTTTCAAGTCCCCGATTGACCGCTTTGCCAGGGGCTATGGATCTATTGAGTCTCTTGTCAATTGTCCCGGATGGGCTCTCCGATTCGGAGCTTCTGCAAAGCCAACTTCCCATCACAGATTTGTGGGCATGTAAAACCAGCTTGCTAGGTACTGCACTGGCCTACAATGACGGGAAAAGGTTGAAATCCCTTGTACCTATCCGAGAACATATGAAGAAATTTCACCCGCCAGCACCATCCCTTATAAAGCGTGTCAGGAAACACTTTCATCGGGTGTTGGACTTGTACATCATGTATCAAGGCCGCCATCGTGCAGATACTGTCACTCAAATCACTCCCAATGTTCGGAACCTCTATCATTTACTTCAACAAGAACTACACCCAGACAATCCTGATCTCGAAGACAGTGTAAAGTGCACTGTTTCTCTGAACACTTTCAGTATGGCAATTGGGCTTGGGCGGACTGGCCTCATAGATCAAATAGCTGCACTACTGGGGCCGGAGGATCATTCACTTCAGGTACATGTCATCACAGCAGTGTTCAATTCACTCCTTTTCCGATCAATCCCCAATGCGGAGACACTTGCTGCTCAGGCTATGTCCCACCTTCAACATGTCAATGATCCACTTGCTGAGGGTGAGTTGTGTTCTTTCACTCTATATCTATGGCTGTCCTTACACTTCCGCAGCCAAATTCTATCGTGCATTGGGCTATTATCACATGTTCCAGGACCGTGTTCCCCAGGGCATAGATTACCTTGAAAAAGCTCTTGAGCTAGCAAGATCTGCAGATGACACCACTGAACAAGGGAATATATTGAACATGCTTGCCTCTGCTAGATGGCAGATTGCAGAGTATACTGTGGGCTGTGCACTTGCAGTCGAGTCCTAAAGATTCTGCAAGCTTGCCTCAAATTTCTATTTAGAAGGACAAGCATTATGGATTGAGGCTGGCTTTTGGGTTACGTTCGGGAACTACAAGCATGCTTTATTCTTGCTGAACAGTGCGAGGAGAGCGTCTCAGCCTGTGTGGTATGTCTGGGGGCAATTGGGACCTGTCAATATTGAACACTGAAGGAGAGACATACCTGCGCAAATCTGAATATAATGAGGCCCGCAGCATATTTGTGAAAATATCTCAGAGTACTTCACCCCGGCAAGATATTTTCCGACATGCCTTTGCCCTCCTTGGTATTGCGAAGGCTGATACAAGCATCGGGTTAATTGGAAATGATGTCCAGCACAATTTAATCACTGCAAAGATGTTGTTCAGCAGCATTGGATATTTGGGTGGGGTCAACACGTGTGAAATGCATTTAGCAAGTCTAAGGCTTGCAGAAGGGAGTCATTCAACTGCAAAGGAAATGTTTCAACAGTGCCTGAAATGGTCTTGGGGAAAAGACATTCAAGTTTCGACTTATTGTCTGGGAGAAATGGGAAACATTGTTAGCTGGCCAATCACTGATTTCGATTGGAGTTCTACATACACATTGATCTATCTGTCATTTGCATGCAAATCGAAGCATACATATGATGTGTATAATGCACTCTGCTGTGTAGGGGATTTATTTCTTTTGGAAGGCGATGAAGGGACAGCAGAAAGCCTCTTCAATGTGGCCCTACAGGGATTCACCGCCATGGATGTGCATCACAGCAGGGCTACCTGCATGCAATGCCTAGGGGATATAATGAAGAGGCAAGGGAATCTGGATAAAGCGGAGTTACTATGGATGGAGGCTCGTTCATTGTTTGAAAGATCAGTTCAAGCCAAAGCTGTTGCACAAGTGAATGGACGGCTTGCCACCATCCGAAAAGATAGGGAGTGACATGTTCTGTGGTTCTCAGCTCAATGTTGTCACAGATTCCATGAATCTGGCAATAGTTGAATTGTGTTGTAGGTTGTCAGAGTGTAGATATATTTATTGTAAAACTGTACTTTTACAAATGCATATTTAATGTTTCAGAGTAATATGCCCGGAGGTAGCAGCTGGCAGCCACCACTGGCCACTGCGCTGCTGGACGGTGAAGACAGTGCTTGACAGTTGTAAGGGCAACCTTAAGCTCGGCGCGGGGCGTGGAAACTAGCGGGGGAATCCAAAATATAAATATGGGTACTATAATACAGGAGCGGGAATACTATGCACCTAGTGGGGTGGGGGAATCCGAAGAGAAGAACAGATGAGGATTCCCACGCTAGGCGAAACCTTATATACTAAATGGTAACTACCCAGTAGCATGTGTCCGGAGGTATCTACAGTGATCCCGGGCCTGGTCACATAGCACGTGCCAGTGAGAATGGGTGGACAGGGAGTTATCCGGAGGATTAGTTGGAGAGATATCCAGAGCGGAAGCCAGAAGGATATCCGGAGAAGCCCGGGGAAGGTTCGAAGCGGGGGCTCCCCTGACAACAGTGTCCATCACAGCATGGTGCAGCCAAGTGTGCCCATGCTGGGTCTCCAACTGGGTTGTTTTTTTGAGAACTCCAGTTGGACTCAGAGAATGTGAGGTAGCCAAAACATGGCTCCCCGACAGGAGCCTGAGTAGATTCGTCGCAGTAAGTAAATGTGAAGTACTGAAAAGAGAATATAAACGAGGTATGGTGAAACGAGGGCTGGGGAGGAGCACTGGAGGTAAGTGAATAACTAGGGTGGGTAAATCACAGAGCTGTGTGACATGTAAAGACTATGAGCACAGTTCCTGGGGGGAACTGAAGCAAGATGTAGCTTACCCAGTGATGCGTAAAGACTAGCATGGGATATCTACAGGATCACTAGGACTAGATATGAGAGCCGACTTGTTGGAAATCAGCCAGACTGGAGCAGGCACACATCAGCGAGCAAATGTATGCCAGTAATGGTGAGAGGTGCATGGACACTGTTGCACAATATGGGCCGGATTCAATGCAACAGCTGATCCAGACAGGGTCTCAGACTCAGCCCGAAAGCACAGCACCATGCAAGACTCACCTAGAGCGAAGAGAGGGAACAGGAGAGACTGCTACACAAACTCACTCACATACACTAAGTAGAAGCTGGTGGGACCCAAGCAGCCTGAGACAAGGGGGAACCGGGATTTGAAAAACAGATATAGGGTCAATTTATTTTCCTCAACCCTCGCCGGGCCCCCTCTCCTCCCCCACCCCCCTTCTCCTACCATATATGGAAGGAGTTTCTCACCCCTAGTCCCGGACCGTTCTTCCAGGTCAGGTGCATCGTCACTGACCAATTCAGCCAGAGTACTTCAACTGTATTCTCAGCATCCTCACAGCATCCTTGTGCAACATTCCAGTGCAATCTAATTCTTCTGGGGTTACTACAGCTACTTAATGGCCCACTTTAGTTGGCCAGAACCAAGCCACTATTTGGAATACTACCAGCCTTTATTGGCTTCTTAACAGCGAGCTTTGGCCTTCCATACTCCCCCAGAATCCTCGAAAGGTTACAGAGTTGAAACCCAGATGCGAAAAAGACCTGGATGCGAAAAATATAGAATTATAGGCTCAATTTTGATGTGGTTGATCCTAATTTTTTTTGGAATACTCTTATAGAGATAGTGAACAATCCTACACAGTCAAAGAACCCCACGCCAAACGTTGGCGAGCACAAAAAATTGAAAAGGCCCTAGAATCGGAAATTTGTGGCTGTATCAGATGTCTTGAGGAGGGTATCGTAATTGTGAGTGTCTGCCACATTTCCCAGACCTGACATTGTGCATGCGGGGGCTTCAGCAGTCCCTCTCTCCCCTCACAGTCACAGATTGGCGTGAGAGTGCAATCAACACATGTATGTGACCCAATTTTTCGGATCAGGGTCCTTCACCAAAACAGGTCACAAAAACAATGTGCTCATGCAGCACAACTATTCACCGAAGAAATCTAAAAATATTTGAGCACACACTACGAGGGTAATAGTATTGCATCCCTCGATTTTGAATTACAATTTTTTGCCTTGCCATTGAGGAATGCGGAAGAATTTTCTCTTTGTTGCATCCGGGTTTTCAACTCTGTATTTATAACCTCATTTGCATCCCTAATAACATATATATATATATACTTTTCTGCCCTATCTGGATGACAAGGAACACTCTGATTTGCTCTCCAATCCATCTAACACTGACAAACACAGTTTTTAAGCCTTCCAAGGTCTTTTATAACTGACCCTACAAAAAAAATTGGCCAACCCCAGAGCCCCCCCCCTCCCCTTGTGCCACCTCAGGTACAAAATTTTAATGCTGGTTCCCCCTTGTGAGACACCATGCATTGGCATGCTATCAAACATTTGACAGCAGCAGTGAATCACATCGGCCATTCACAGGAATGCCTGGAGGGCAATACTGTCAGCTAATGCCTAGGCTCTCACAGCCAGATGCTTCAATATTACTGAACTCGTACCTCATTATATTGAAGTCTGTTATTAACCATGGGGGTCCAATCAGGGTAAAACCTTGTTACATAATTTGCACCGCCACAGGGTGGTGCCAGCCATCACCGCTTCTCTTCCTTTTGCCTCCTGATTTCTCTTGGTGTTTGTGCAACTGACACTGTTTTCCTTTAGCTACAAGAAAGAGAGATTGAGTTATTTCTAGAACCAGTTTTCAGACATTTCTGACGCGGTAAGGATCAGCAGTTTCTAGGTTGCAAATCTCTTGAATGCCTCGACCAGATCACTTCCTTCACGGACTATGCAAATGCCCTTGCACACAATACAAAATTCGAAGCACAGGTCCAGAAGGATGTAGTGGCCATCTGTGTCGATTATGCTGCCATTGTGGCGCTCTCCATCCGGCGAACCATGGGAGCAATGGAAATCACCATATCCAAGAACAGCGACGGTTCCTTCAATATGACTGACGTTCTTGTTTTCATGAAAGGTATTTCTCAACACTTTCCATTCTAGCTTGAATCCAAATTTCCAGTGACGGCGCAAGTTGAATTCATGACACCCTGTGTTCGCTACTGACGGAATTCCAGAACATAAACACCATGGACATGATATTCCCGGCATATCTGCTGTTACTCTATGTCAATCCCCTGCTTTCCAAGTACCTTCTGGTTTTCGAGACAGGCCTTGATTTTTTCCACCAAGTTGGTGCCGCTCCGTTGTGCATCAGTGATTGATTTGCAGCAGTAGGCAAAGGCTAAAATTTGCAGTTTTGCAAGTTCCAACACCTACAATGAGTTAGCAATGATCTACATGCCACGAAAATAGGGCCATGCACAATATTGTTGGCCAGTCCTTTCGTTGGTGTAACGACAACTCCCACAGGGCTTAGGCGCATACATCGTCCAGGGGGATAGAGAGCCGGGTTCGTGTTGTACTCCCAACCAATATTGGGACCGAGAATGCTGCTGATTTCCCATCGCCAGTTGCCGTACAGCAAAGAACATCATCTCTATCACAGGAATCACCTTCTTGATGATAGTACCAATTGTTTTGCACCCGAGTTCATCCTTCCAGCGGATTCTGGGTGTCATGGAGGTGTCGTGTCATAGGCTTGGGCTGAATATAGATAGAACAAAGAAGAAAACATGTCTAGTGATTGTGGAAATCGAACGAAAGAGCGAGAGTAAACAACGCGACGGGGACGTGACGACAGGCACCGCCACCGTGGCGGTGCAGATTAAGTAACAAGTGCTTACCCTTTTTTTGTTTTGTTTTTGGAATGTTTGAATAATGCTACTCAGTCTGCGATGCATTCCAAGAGCATCCGCTGGTTGAACTGGTAATTAGTCAGTAGAGCCAGAAAAGTGTCCAGGAGGAAAAACAAAATTAGATGTCTCGCTGCTAATCTCCTTGCCTGAGCATGTTGCCTGGCCTTCTTTTAATGTTGCTCTCCTCTGTGGCCTACTATACATAATACAGAACCTCAGCCTCGACATGCCAATCACAATTCACACTATCTCAACATACCTGGCGAAAGTCCTGGTTTCCGCTCGCAATCTTTACGAAAATAATCCTCTCAACCCGAACTACCAAATTATCAAGTCTGTCATTGCTAGGCTCCAGGAGAGAACCGGAAGAATCTCATTCAAGACAGTGGAACATAATCCTGTGCAATGCCCACGAAATCAGCAATCTATACTGACAATTGTTGATACCGATATGGACCTCGTGTTCATGTCTCCTGGTATGCTGTTGAAATGTGGATCACAGTGTCTGTTTACTAAAGTAAGCAAGTCCTTGAATAACAGCTCATACTGGAAAGGTACCATGACAAACCTAGACCGGATCTGATGCTGCATATCAGATGAATTCTAGTCTCACTTATAGTCAGACCCCACGAGATTCATGATAGTCGATGAATTCCCGCTACCTTTAGGTAAGGGTTTTAGGGCGCCCTATTTTAACTGCCTGGTGAAGATCACATTTTCATTACAAGGACAAACAAAATTTCGTCATATCGAATGTGTCATGCTTCGAAAACACAGCAGTAGAGAGTTGTTCAAACAGCATCTCGACTCCCACTCGGAGCCATTTATCATCTTTCTCCTGGCTGTTTTTGTGATGTTTTTTGGTCCAATATACAGATTGTCAGTGTCCAAATCCGATGTAATGAATTTGTCATTTTGGTTTCGTGATTCAACCCTGCCGCACACGGCCATCAGTTGCCATGTGAACGCGACGCCTAAATTTCGCAACTTGCAGTAAATCACATTTCGTCATCGGTTTTTGCGTAAGCTCTCTCATTCTCTGCGAAATTGCGTCTAAGCTCGTAATTCGGTTCTTGTAAGCTTGTTCCGCAATCTCCATTCCGTGTCCGTGTCAACGTGGCAATTTGCCGACACCCTCTTCCTCTCTCGTCCCACCATGTCATCCATTGCCACCTTCCGCAACAAAGGCCTGTCAACTTCTTTCAATGCTGAACTAGAACATTCTGCACTATCTTTGGACTGGGTTATGCTCTCTGGCATCCCTGCTGCTGCCTCCTCAGTCTCTGGCCTTTTGCCCTTGCCTTGCGCAGATGATTTCCTTCGCCCTATAAATGTTGACCTCATGATAGCAGCAGATTTGCCCTCTGATCTTGTTCTGAGCTAACTTCTTCTCTTTGTTAACTAACCCTCCATAGCTCCCCCTAATATAAGGCACTGATGAATCTGATGAGGATGTGCCTGCTGGTATGTTTCTCCCTGCAGATCCCTTCACCCGTTCTCACTCTTTCTTAGCACACTTTTTTTCCTCTGTATGCCACGATGCTCCTGCATCAGGGTGCCCGTCTAATTCTACTGCTGCCCACGGGCACATCCCCAAACCTATATCATATAACATCCTTTGGGATATTTTCACTGCCCACTATCAAACCCATTCGCGTATTTTTGTATTTCATTCTGATTTATCAACAATACAATGTGCTCTTACCCTACACACTGTGCCCCCACCATGATATGAACCTTTTGCAATGCTGCCATACTTTAATCTACAACCTCATTTCAGGTGCGTGTGTCAAGCACAAGTCTGATGTTCACCCTAGTTCAAAAGCCGATTGTTCTGCATGTGCTGTATTAGCAGAGGAGTTTGATTCTGCGGCATCTATGACTGCAGCAGTTCTAGACATTCTTCTTACAGCTGATGTGAAGAAAGTGTCAACCAAGAGTCTCTGCCATGTCGCAGTTGTACTCGACATCTCTCCATCTTGGTCACATAACCTTCATTTCAAAATCAAGGCTGCTATGCGCAAGATCCTTCCTATGTCTCAGACTACTTGTATAGAAACCCGGCCGTCAGGTTCAGTTGCTGACTTTTTTAACTCCTTCGAGGTCCATCGCCGGCCTGTTCTTCTTTCCCTTGCTGCTCTCCACTGCGTTGATCTTCCTTCCAAGCCTAGTGTCGATGATATCCGCAAAAAAAATTACTCCACATATTCTCTCCAGTTATTGTACTCAGTTATCAGACTCGCATCTGCCATTTTCCCTTCCACCAGAGCTCTCGTTGCCTGACTGTGCAGATGTATGCAACGAGTGGGAGGAAAATAGTATTGATCTTGACATTCAAGTTCATATTCTCACTGCTGTTTATGGTAGAAAAGCCTCCCCTAATTACATCTGCTGTATCCTCAACACTTTGAATATTGAACACAATCCACATGATTCTGTCAAGAACTACCGGAAACAGCTCTGTTCATATATTTTAAGGTAGCGGACAGACAAGTGCGGTTGCCCCACGTGATGCATTAGCCTTATTGGGAAGATTGTTAAGATTCACTGTAATCGACCTGTTCTCAGATTAAATTAAAAATTCTGGCTCAACAGTTCTGTGTGAATGTATCAGAAGACCGCTCCTAAATATTTTGAGAAATTTCGGTTAAGAAATGGGGGAGGAGTTCCCAAATGATCAGACATTGATGGTATTCTCCGCCCACATCAATGACACTTCCCAGCCACATCAATTTAGGAACTCGTCCCCCATTTCTTAACCAAAATTCCTCAAAATATTTAGGAGCAGTCTTCTGATACATTCACACAGAACTGTTGAGCCAGAATTCTTAATTCAATATGAGAACAGGCTGATTACAGCGAATCTTTAGCAATCTTCCCTATAAGGCTAATGTATCACGTGGGGTAACCGCACTTGTGTGTCCGCTACCTTAGCTTTGCACAAAGGCAAATAGATTGAATGTGAACAGCAAATGAGGGCTGATGAAATACTCGACATGCAGAACAGCTGAGCAAGATCCGAGATTCCTGGCCTCAGCTCATCCCTCAGTCTTTGAAGGATAAAATCATCCAATTATTTCGCAAGATGACTGCGTCCGAAGCTCTCACAACCTTCAGCCGTGCTTCGTGCGCTGAAGCTGTTCTGCATTGTTCCCACTCTCAACCAAAGAATTCAACCCGGACATTTTGAAACACCCTGACTTGGCAGAGAGCAAGGACCTTCTTCTAGACAGTTACAAGTGGCTTCATCCAGACTGTGTTCCACCGCCAATGCCTTTCGATGAAGGTGACTTGAAAGATTTGTTAGTTGATCCTGACGGTATTTCTTTGCCCTCTAATGGCCCGCCCACTCTATCCTTGTGTTATGTTTACTATTCGTTGCTGAAGAACAACAAACTCCCACCATTATCCCTGGCAAATAATTATTTCTTGGTCGAATTCCAGACAAGCTCAAGAATCTCACCATGATTGAGGAGGCGATGATTGCCTGTTGCTGGTCAAAATGTTGGATTATTCAACTACGAGAGAATCAAGACTTGATTCTGACAAGTACACAGCACGGCATTAAAGGCCACATCATTATTTATCCACAGCAACCTTCCAAGATTGCTGACATCTTGCCGCCCTCTGTTGAAGAGATCACATCTCCTCGTCTCCACCTACACCAGAATGGCTCAGGGACCATGCTAAACCACCTGCCGTGAATGCGAACCATGTGCGAGTTGCCCTGCGAAATTCCTATGTTGCTCATGCCCTCTGCACCCTCGACTCTGGTTGCGAAGCGCACTCGAGATGTTGATGGTGCATTTGACGACCTGTCTCCATCCAAGAAATCGCATCCCGACTAGAAGGAAGAGTCCTTTGTTGTCCGTTAAATTTATTTACCACTCGCTCCTTAATTTTGACACCTGCCATTCGTTTAGTACTGTTTCCTCTACATTAAGATTATTTACCACTCTCGCTACTTAATTTTGATATCCGCCATTCATTTAGTACCGTTTTCTCTACGCACATAGTTCTACTTAATTTGGTGCCACTAGGGTAATTTGACGCGCAATTTAATAGTTTTTAGTAATGCGAGTGCTATCTATAATCAATCTGCCGGGTAGCGGGCCCTGCCGCTTGTCGGCCTTACCCGCTTTATCTTTTATATGGAGTCTGATTTCGTTGGCACCTGTCAACAAGGACCTCGGTTTTGATGCCACACGTGATTACTTCCCCACGCACAAATTCGGACAATCTCATCTCACCACAACCTTGGGCACCAGTAACGGTCTCCATCGCATACAGATAGCATTCCCCTACCCTTTAGCCGTTTTCCACAGGAAAAATTGGCAGAAAATGCGAAAGTAGGATCAATATTTGTGTTTCTTGCATAACAGCAAGCTGTACCCCAAATATTGATTCAAAAATTGTGGAATCTACGCAACATATTCATTCAAATAATATCATGGGTTTCCGGACTTCAAATTAACAGGAGGACACCCTGAGGAGGGTGAACTGTGAAGCTCGACCCAATTTGGGCGTGGGAAATGGTCACGTTTCGCATCAAAAAGCGAGGGTCCTTGTTGACAGCTGCCAGTAGATTCAGACTAGATGAATTCGGGTTCATGCCGTCTGACAAGGCAATATGGACATCAATTAGATCAGCAAACATACACCGACTATCTCGTAACTTCCTGTGGAAATGCATCCACAATACATTCCGAGTGGGTTCATTTTGTGAACACATCCCAAACCTTGAGATCATCGGCCAATGCCCAAACTGCCGAGTGACGGAATCACTCGAACACATTCTGCTCGAATATGATGTGCCTGGTCAACGACAGATCTGGAACCTCACTGAGAGGCTTTGGAATATGAGGTTTCTCACTGGCCAAAACTTAATTGGGGACTGCTTATTGGATGTGGTCTTCAGATTTAAGACACCCAATGGGTCCTTGACCCATTTCAAGAATAGATTCTTCACAATTTTAGTCTTAACTGCAATGCAACTTATATGGAATCTCCGAAATGAGAGAGTACTTGAAACACACAGAGCAGCTTCAGATTCAGAGATCCACAACAGGTGGACAACCATAATCAACTCAGCTCTGAAACGAGACATTCTTCTCACAGACCGAATTCGGTTTGGAACTCTTGCAATTAAAAAGCAAGTGGTCCTAAATACATGGAGTGGTGTACTCCTGGATGAGGATTCCCTACCGGATGATTGGACAAGATCAAAGGGGAATTTAGTGGGTACTGTACTATTTCGATCAATTCGCGTTCGACTCGGAATTTTTGATACAATTAAAATCCAAAAGAAATCCGACAAATTGAGAAAAAATTATTGCCGCAATAATAAAAAAGTGGGTGTGATGCATGACAACGAATTGAATGAAATAGTACAGTATACGGCCCATAACTGGAAAAAATGGAGTAGGATAAACCAAGGCCAAAGTTCCACACAAAGGCTTGAAACCTGAACAAGCGCTTAACCTGATCGGGGCCCCGCGCTTAACAGACTAGCCAATGCCGACCACTGCCGATTAGCTGGCTGCCGTCACGATACTGATGATCACGCTGTGACATTTTGACTTGCTATGCGCCTTCAGTGAGGCTTCTCCCTCTCACTATTCCCAAGCCATGGTCGTCGCAAATGAAGATATGACCGGCATCTTGAATACGACACTGATGTTGCCTCCGGAGCTAGAGAGGGCAATCTTCGAATTCTCGGCCTCCTCCGATTTGCGGTGCATTTTGACATTGCTTCTGGTCGCGAAACGTGTCAGGACATGGTAACGGTGCTCATAATTGTTTTTGTTAGTTGTTGAGCTTACGTCTTTCTGCAGGATGGAGCCCCTGCTATACAGGTGTCTCTCCGTCTCCCATAAGGACTTTCTCGGACACGATGATTGCGACTTGATTCGCATGTCGAGCAACGAATGTCTCAATGTCCTCGATTCGAAACCGGCATCGTTTCTCCGGGATCACGTCCGCCATCTCGCTTTAACCAGCGTTCCGCATGACACTGTAGCGCGCGCTCTCTCCAGCTTCACCGGGATTACCACTCTGGCAATCTTCCAAGTATCCCCCAACCCCTCAGTTCTGCTCCTCCTACAGGCACTGCCGCTCGTGCGTCTAGCCGTGAATATAGAGCAGCTCCACGGTACTGAAGGGGGTCTCGACGCCTCTGCATTCCCACGCCTGACGCACCTAGAGACATTCGAGTCTGATACGGGGCTGACCGCTGGGGCTCTGGCCGGGCTTCCCTGTCTGACTCATGTATCTCTTTCCTGGTTTCCCCAGGCTGAGCCATCCACTTTTCGCGATATTCTTACAAATTGCAAGCCCCTTGAAGTTTTGGTCCTCGGCGTCAAGAACAAGGAGCGGTCCGAGTCGTACGGATATTTTGCGGACGACGTCCGGGCTGTGACAGAAATCAGCGGCAGATTTTTGAATAATTGGGAGACGGGCATGGTAGGCGGAGAGGATTTCTTTTGCCCGAGCAGAAGCATTTGTCCAGAGGCGGCGGTTAGGGGAGATCCCAGGTGAGGCTCGCCTGCCACGATCCTTGGGAGATCCGACCAATGACCCAATTCCGCAGCGTCGCAATATTTTATACCGCCGGGTTGGCGTGCGCACGGAGAACCATCCAGTCCCAACTGATGTTCGACGAGCGAGGTACGAGCTTAATTTTGTTGGAAGCGTCCATCTCAGACTTGACGTTCAGTTGTTTCAAACAACTCGATGCTGCGCAGAAATAGCCAACAGGGAAGACGTTACCCGCCACGCACCGAGTCTTGCTGCCAGGAGGCATCGAGACGAATCCGTCCCCAAAGTGATGTTTGGACCGGCTCTTGGGAGTAGATTTCGGAAGTGATTTTACAGCTTTGTCGAAAAAGAACTAGTATGACATCACGCGCCTCCTGCTTTGACCGCTACTTCCATCACTCCGCTCTCCCCTAGATGACCACTCGTCTCGCTCGGATGCAGCTGGGAGTACTGAATCTCTGATCGACAATTACTGCTCCATATGTTGAAGGAATTCTTCTGAAATTCTCCTGAGGACGCACAGCTAATGCACACCGTCACATCTGTCTCGGTGTCTGATTCGACCACCTATCAATACGGAGAACTCTTCGGTGATCTATGGGCTGCTAAGCATCTGTCGGACATTGGTCGGACATGGAACGGCCGGGTTTTGGTAACATTTCAAGCGATCGTCTCGGGAAAAAATAAGAAGTTTCGAAAAAGAGGCATATAGGCTGCAGTGAAAAGATCTCCTTTATTCAGCCATCCTGGTAAATCATTTACCTCGTCGACCATGTTGGAAAGCAACGCTAATGACAATTCCCCACGTGACGACACGTAGATCAAGTGCCACCACAAACCGAGTGATATTCGCCATGGGCGGGCGTCTGCGCGGATTTTGCCACCAGCAAGCAAAAATCCCTCTGGTCCCCTGACAAGAGAATCTTCAAATATTTAAGCTTTGTGATTCGAGTTCTTTTCTCTGTCGCCCGTCATGGATACCAAAGACATAGAAGCCCTCGGCACCTCTTCTTTGAGCACTGTGCTCGCTTCTCCCCCAGTTTCAGCCGACTCGGATGTTCTGCCGCTGCGACGCCACTTCACTTCCGCCAGTACAACGAGGATTAATCCCCGCTTGAAAATCCCGGGCGATTTCCGGACCCTAAGGTTGTTCTTACCCTCCCTTTTCGGTAGAAGTCTAACGCTAATCTACTCTCGCAGCATCCACGTTACAGAAACTCAAGAGGGCGCCGAACTTGCGAACGCCAAGGCAAACGCGAAAGGTCAGTCACTGCCTGAGCTGTCTCGAAGCTGCTGAATTGCATACGACAGATCTTTCCGCCATTATCTGGCACACCCTCTCGGTCGATGAAATCTGCACCCGCCTTGGCGTCTCAGACAAGCGTGGACTGGACAGGTCCATCGCGGCGCGGCGCCTTGCAAAGAACGGAAAGAACGTCATTAGCAGACCGCCCAAGAATCTCGCGCGCAGGATATTCGTCTATATCTTTGGGGGTACGCGGGTTTCTTTGTCTCCAAATTCTAACTAAAGCCGGGTACAGGTTTCGGAAGTCTTCTCATGGTTGCCAGCATCATCTGTTTCATTTCATGGTGCGCACTTGCTTTCGCTTCCCCAGTCCGGTGTCTGAAGCTGTTTAAGGCGTCCACTGGGCGACCCGCATCCTGCTCCTCCGAATCTTGCTCTGGCAGTTGTTTTGCTTATCGTTATTGCGATCCAGGCTGTCTTCAACGCGTGGCAAGGTCAGTATCCATCTATCCAGTACCCTTTCGCGTCCCGTCTCATTTCTTGCACAGATTACTCGACCGGAAACGTCATGGCATCCATCGCGGGTCTGCTGCCGACGGATATTCTCGTCACGAGGGATGGGGAGAAATTCAAGTCCGTGTCCTACCTTCATTCCCTGCGTTTGGACTGACGCCTCCAATCCCACAGGCTTCCTGCGGCAGACCTTGTCTTGGGCGATATCGTCACGATCACCCTCGGTTCCAAGGTCCCCGCTGACCTGCGCCTCCTGGACGTGTCCTCTGACTTGCGCTTCGATCGGTCCATACTGACGGGCGAAAGCAACGATATCGCTGCCACCGTGGACTGCACAGACAAGAACTGTGAGGCTCCATTCCTCCAGTGTTCCTCGGATGCTCACTCTTCGTTTGAAGTCATGGAATCTCGCAACATTGCCCTCCAGGGAACGCTCTGCACCTGCGGAAGCGGGGTCGGTGTCGCGGTCGGCCTTGGCGACGGGACTGTCTTCGGAAGGATCGCGAAGCAGGCGAGCAGCGAGCGGCCCGTCCGCACGACACTCGAGATTGAGATCTTCCGCTTCGTGCTCATCATCGGTGCTTTGGCTCTCACGGTTGCGACTTTGATTGTCAGTGAGTAGTTAAATGCCAGAGTGAGGACTGAATCTAGCTGATTTTGTTTCAGTTTTGTGGGCGGCCTGGCTTCACCCCACCTTCCCGGGCTTCATCTCTGTGCCGAACCTGTTGATAGACTGTGTGTCGGTCGCTGTGGCGTTCATTCCCGGTACGCCTCGGTCCCACAGACTATGCGACAAACATATTCTAACCTTTTTGGCTACAGAGGGCCTCCCCGTCTGTGTCACGCTATCCCTTACGGTCATGTACGCCTCTGACAACCGTGTCTCCCACTCATCCTGACCCTTCCTTCAGTGCCCGCGCTATGCGCTCCAACTCTATTCTGTGCAAGTCACTCACGACCGTGGAGAGCCTGGGCGCCGTCAACTTCATCGCATCGGACAAGACGGGCACGCTGACGCAGAACAAGATGACCGTCGTGAACGTCGCAGTAGGCCTGGCACGCTCCAGTGTGGCAGATGCGCGTATCCTCGCTGCACAGCCGGGGACCTCGGGTAGCGCGATTCGCGAGCTGGTGGCGCTAGCGGGCCTCTGTAACGATGCGGCGTTTGAGCCGTCGAAGTTCGAAGAGGCTTCGGATGATTGCAAGGTCAATGGTGATGCTACGGGTCCGTATTCCATCTTGTACCCCTCTCGTTGTAAGAATGAACGTCATTCTCTTTTCCAGATACCGGGCTGCTACGCTTTGCGGAGAGTGTTATGCGCACGGATGATCTCCGGGCAGGTTGGATCGAGACGGGGAAGGTTTCGTTCAACTCGAGTGAGTTTTGTATTTGTTCACAGCACATCAGCTGCTCACTAAAACGCCGCCAGAGAACAAATTCGCGTTGAAGTCTTTCACAAGAGCCTCTGATCATCCAATGCACTCCGAGATGCCGTTTGCCACAGTGGAGAAGGGAGGGTACTTGCTTGCGGTGAAAGGCGTGCGTTACAGTTCAGTTGATCGCTTCTTTCCCATTCCAACACATTTTTCAGGCGCCGGACGTCCTCATTCGTCGCTGCTCGAGTTTCATGGACCCGGAGGGCAAGCAGTGGCCGCTCAATACGGATCTCCTTGCAGGCATCTCGGCTATACAGGAGGACTACGCTGCCCGTGGCCAGAGAGTACTCCTGCTTGCCAAGAAGACACTGGATCGTGATGTGTCTGAGGGGCACGTCGATGCAAACTCTCTTGAAGACTACCTGCTCGCCACGAACATCGACTTGACGGTCGTCGGCCTCGTCGCCTTGGTAGATCCTCCACGCCCCGAAACGGAGGAGACGATTCGTGTGTGCCGCAGGGCAGGCATCCGCTTTGCCATGGTTACAGGTATTTATCCACTGTTCCTTCCGCTGCCAAAATTATCAACACATTTATCTTTCAGGCGACTTCTCACTGACGGCTGCTGCGATCGCGCGTCAGGTTGGTATAATCACCACACCAGACAATGAGATCAAGCATCTTGCGGACCTGCCCCTGAACACTCCCCTCGCCAACATCCCCGACTTTGACGATAACAAGGCTCCCGATGCTACTCTCACGAGTCTAGTCCTCAGTGGCTCCGAGATGATCACGATGACGGAGTCGCAGTGGAAACAAGTGTTGACCGTGCGTGAGATTCTTCCTGGCGCTCAGCATTTGTTAATTTGGTTTGTGTTTGGCAGTTCGACGAAATTGTGTTTGGCCGTACTAGCCCTCAGCAGAAATTACAAATCGTGCGTGCGTTTCAAGGTGGGGGGTGCACTGTCGCCGTGACCGGCGATGGAGGTGCGTCCAAGAGGTCCATACACTGGGCTCCCGTTTAATGCTGTCCTCCTCGTAGTGAATGACGCGCCTGCGCTCAAACAGGCGGACGTCGGCGTTGCGATGGCCGGGGGCTCCGAGGTTGCGATGGTAGGCTCTCCGACTTCTCAACATGGCGTTCGCAGCTAAGTCGGTTCCAGGAAGCGGCGGACCCTGGTTTACTTTCCGATAATTTCTCGACTATGATCACCGGGATCGAATACGGCCGTCTGTGCTTTGAGAATCTACGCAAGTCGATCTTGTATCTTCCTCCCTGCTGGTCCGTCCCTCGCCTTTTGCGCTTTTCGGAAGAGGGTGACTGATGGGAGGCTAAATAATATAGGCAGCTTCTCCGAGCTCATCCCCGTCCTGCTCAACGCCCTCGCGGGTGTACCGCAGGCGCTCAGTAGTATTCAGATGATCATCGTACGCCGTCCTCTCCCGCCCTTTCCCTTTGAACGATGCTGATTTTAATCTAATCCCAAGATCTGTGTCGTCACAGACGTCCTCCCCGCGCTCTCACTCGTCTACGAGAAACCCGAAGCCGATCTCCTTCTCCGGAAACCGCGGAACCGCAAGAAGGATAGGCTTGCGGACGTGAGGCTCCTCGGGCATGCGTACCTTTTCATCGGGATCCTGGAAACGTTGACTTCGATGACGGCGTGCGCACACTCTCCTTCAAAACCAACCATGACACTTATCTTTAGTTGGCTCTTATTATAGTGCCTTTTTATTTCGGCTTCCAACGCAACGGCGTCCCCTTTTCCGCGTTGTGGCGCAAATACGGCACTTCCAGCGTCGACCCTGCGCTCCTCGCCGAACTAACCAACCGCGCGCAGTCGCTATGTACGCATGCTGTTTTCCTGACCATAGTCCTTGCTAAACTCGGATAGATTTCTTCAACCTCGTCATCATGCAATGGTTCAACCTACTCTCGACGCGCACGCGCCGGCTCTCGCTTTTCCAGCAGAACCCCGCGGGTTCCTCGATGACGCGCAACGTATACATCTTCCCCGCAATGCTCGTAGCCCTCGCGCTTGCATGGTACGTCTCTGGTGCTTGTCAGCTCCGCATGAAAATAACGAATTAATCCTTGGTTGTCGCAGCTTCTTCTCGTACACCCCGTGGTTCGAGCACAATCTTCCTCACGCGCGGCATCTCCGCCGAGTTCTTCTTCTTGCCTATGGCGTAAGTGTTTCTTCCCCGCCGATCTGTGGTCAGCAACTGATCTCATCTCATTTGGCGCACAGGTACGGAACCGTCCTGCTCTTCCTAGACGAAGCGCGAAAGTGGTGGAATCGCAGTCATCCGAAGTCGTGGCTCGCCCGGATTGCGTGGTGATTCGTGCGCAGGCGCCAGACCACATTAGCAGTATGGGATGGAGTGCCTTTAAACAATTGAACGGAGTATGTTATAATTACTTACTGAGCTCGAGCTGCATCATAGAGGGCGAGCAATAACAAATGCCATACATTATGTCGTACTTATACACTATAATATGTCCAGTCCAAGCGGGGGCCCTCACCGTACGTAATTGAAACTTGAGCTTCAGGTTAGGTTCAACTGTGAAATTGTGACAAATGTGAACGCTACGCTATGTACTCCAACAGAGATACCGAACATTAGCGCCATCCGCTCCTCTGTTGGTGACCTTGGCGAACAGGCACGACGAAGACAGACCTGATGGCAAGCCCCCGCCTCGTCGGATTTGCCGCTGAACCAGATGCGGGGGAGATATAGTGCACGATATTAACGATGAACCCGCCCCGCACAGAATCACCGCGGAGCGGCGTGAGCTTGTTGTCAGGGAGGGAGGGCTCTCAAGAACAGAGGCGGATTGCAATCACAGAGTCGAGGGATTTCGGCAATGACTGGTTCCAAAGTGGCTAGACTATATTATTTGAGGTTCATCGAAACCCCAAGGTCCCGCCCGGTCCAGAAGATTAGGCGGGCCAGAGGTGGCTAACTGACTAGAGTCCTGCGTTTGGATCATCGTTCGATGTTGATGAGCGTCGTGTCAGAGTATTGAGTAAAGAGATGGTCGGGTGCAAGAAGCGCACGCAAGCCGCTCAAACGAGTTGATGAGGTCGCGAGACTTTTTCGTCTTTGCCGCTTGCTGCACTTGCTGCTCGCCGACTCGATTCTCCAGGCGCGTCTTAGTTGATTTGCGGGACAGATGAAGGAAGCCAAGGTTTGCGAGCGGCGACTAAGTGACTGGCAGTCCTCCGTTTGGATCGTCGTTCGACGATGATGAGCGTCGGGCTATCGTCACATCAGAGAGTTAAGTAAACGTCGGTATATTGCTGTAGGTCAAGAGTTCAGTGTCACTGTAACCGTTCTCTTCAGACTGAAGAGATCGGCTACAGGCTTTGGATTAATACACAACCCACACGACCAAACACGTCCCTCGGACCGACTCGTCCCCGTCTGGGCGCGGGGTCCATACTACAACATATATATCAGAGCTCTGCGGTCACCAGCTTTGACTACGGGTGAATGGCCGGCAAGGGAGATGCGGAAGCGCAAGCCGTTCAAGCCGAGTTGATGTGTCCCGTCATAGTCACGAGACTTTTTCGTTGCTTCTTTGCGTGCGCTTGCTCCTCGCCCACTCGATTCTCCAGATGAAGGAAGCCAAGGTTTTAGCAAAGGAATTTCCGTTTCTCTAGCTGAACTCCCTTTGATTTCAGCGCAGAGGCGGCCTCACGCAAAGGGTACTTAGAGCCAAGCCGGATCGGTGGGTGATCTTCTTTTGAAGCCCTTGTGCCTTGTCAACATTAATGCGGGCCACAGAAATGCAAAGCCGAGTCGGAACGTTTCCTACGACGTTTCAGAGATACCTCCTGAACTTTGGGCGGCCATCGCGACCTTTGCGTCCCGTCAATGTCTAGCCCGTCTCTGTGCAGCGTCCCACGAATTTTACTCCAAATTCTCACCTCTGCTCTACGGCAACATCTTCGACCCTCCCCTTACCCAAGTAAAATCATCGGCTCTCGTGAAAACTCTCAGCGAAACACGAGCGCCCTCTGGGCGGCCACATTTGGCTGAACAGGTCCAGCAGCTGAAGCTGACCTCTTGCATCGCGGATATCAAGGCCGTTAAAAATTTACTTCAGAATATGCGTCGTCTCATCCCCGGTGCCGAATTGAGAAGCGGATCCGTTTTACGAGTCCTCCATTGGCATTTGGCGGCCGGTGTGCTAATATTGGTCCCTCGACGGTCCATCTGTTCTAACACGTTATCCTTTAAAGGTTTAGACGAGCTGGGAAAGATCTTGGGCGCTCCGGGGCACTTCCCGAATCTCAAAGAACTTTTTGTTTCTACTACCGGAACAAACAACAACTTCAACGTACGTGTATTGTTCAATCTTGGAGTCTAATTTTGTCGACGAAACCCACAGTTTATTCAAATCGGAGGACTTGAAGTTCTAGGAGTGACGTTTTCACTCTATACGTATGGTCAGTACACATGACTCGCTTCTTATTGTCACAGATTGACGACCCTCCTGCAGATAGAGAGTATGAGGACGGTGACAAGCTGTGCTATAAGCTTGCAGAGGCTCTGCAAATGTTACCATCGTCCTCCCCTCTTCTCAACACCCTTCGGTTGAATCTGGACATTGCCTACGACGAGAATGAATTTCCCTACGATGGTTTTGCTGACCTTGTGGATACAATCAATCTTATCCATCTCCCCTTCTGACGACACTTGACATGTCTGTGGAGATTGACGAAGAGGAATTTGGGCTGGTGGATCCTGACACGCCACCCCGCCCGAATTTCTCCGCTTTCTTGGCATTGCACCCGACTCTCTTACACCTCACCCTACTCGGAACAGGCCTTCCGAAAAACCTCGCAGCCTCCTTTCCCTACCTTCGCTCGTTCAAGGGTTCGTTCGATGAATCCGCCATCATCTGTAGCTGCCGTCCACCGCTCGAAACGCTTGTAATCGGCTTCGTCCATCGCATGGGCTCCGATGATGTTTTCCCCTCGCTTCATGTCGTCCCACTCACGCATAACTTGCATCTAACGAAACTCAAAATCGATGCGGTAGATTATACCGATGAAACGGTAAAACTCACGGACGAATTATCCCCGGCATCGTTTGCTCAGCTGGTTTCATCTTTCCCTAACCTCATCGATGTCGATGTCTGCATAAACAAGCCCATGGTGCGTACTCCTGCTCGCTTAGACATCGACTGTGCTAATTGTCCAAATAGATTCAGTATCGTGGGGTATTGGTTTTGCTGACCAAGTTGCGAACTCTCCGACTACGCGAATACAAGACTTATCACTGCACCTGTCATGACGACTCATGTTACGAAGACGGCGAGTGTTACGGCCCCAAGAAGCCGATCGAGAAAGTCTTCCCGCCGCGCGGTTACATTACAGAACTTTCGCTTCTCATACCGTCTCTGCCACACTTGGCATCGGTCGAAATTAGTATTCTAGGCGACCATATACCCCCTGAGCCGGAGGCCGATGAAAACAGACTTTTTGAACCCGCTGAAATCGAGGTCGACTACCACTTTTCCATCAATCGCAAGTCGAGAGACCCAAAGGTGATCTTGGAGAGTACCCAGATTTCTTCCGACAACCGGTGAGAAAGTCCTGTGTTTTTGTTAAAAACTTGCTCATGAACTACATATGCAGTTCTTGCTTTTGTTGAGTTTGGCCTGGGGACCCGTTCTCTACACGCATGTTGTACCGATTGATGGCCATAATTGGATGCGCTATTTTTCAGACTGTGTGTGATGTTCACAAGTCGACGTTTGAACTAGGTTCCGACCCCGGTATTCCTTTCCAGCCGCTCCACCCGCCCATCCCATTGTGTTATATTGGGTGACCATACTGTTGTTGAAATGGTTCAAGCCCAGGAAGACATTGGGATAAGGATGTACCAGGTGAAGGCCAGGATATGTGCCCCAGCTGAACCGGTGTGCAACAGAAATAGTACGTAGCGCCCCCTGCCGCACTCGACTCTGCTCTAAATAGCCGGTAGGTGTAAGCCTTGATTTCTTCTTTGAGTTCCTTGCTCATTACCTTCCAACGGTAGAGACTTTGTGCAAACTGACATTCGATCCTGAAATATCGCATCCGGGACACGGCAGAGCTGAAATCGGCATTTTCCGTTACTCTCATCAACGGCATGTTCCCGGCTATACTTGAACCATTAAGCCAAGAACAGACTGCACCGCAGACTGCAGTGTGCCATCGGCGGTGACTTCCTCAAATGTAGTCCCCAATGGTTCCAGAAGATGTATTTCCGATGTTCCAAGGAATAAATGCTATGGTTCTATTCGCAAAAGAGGCCCAGTATTGTCCGTGTGATAATGTAGCAGATGAAAGATCAATGATATAGTTGGTTCAAGCATCCGAATAGCCTTTCTTGTCACTGAATGGCGGGTGAGTCAGCGGCGCAGAATCGTCGTCGCGTACGTGAACAGGGACATATCGCGGCGCACTCTGGGATCGCGCTGAACCAACCTCCCGGCTATCGCGAATCAACCGAACGACCGCGAGGGCAAGGATACTGAGCACAATGAGGAGGTTCGCAGCAAGGAGGCCAATGATGACTGGGGCGTGATTTGCGAGGATGGAGTCGTTGCTGGATGGTGTCGCGTCGTTGGCAAGATTTTCAGCGACCCGCACACCGCTCGAGCAAGAAGATCCGGGTGGGGTCGGATTCGCAGGGATCCCTGCCGACGGACCGTCGTATATGTGGACCAGATCGGCTGGGCCGAGTTCCGGAGCGCTCCCGGCCAGGAGTTCTTGACGAACAATTGCAAAGTCCGTAGCCGCTTCCTCGACATCGGTTTGGGAAGAGAATTGCACAAAGGGCGGCGTAGTAGCATTACCAAAGTTATATCTGCCAAGGCATGGTCAGCGGCGGCAGTGAGCGAGCAAGGGGGGAGTGTTACACGGTGTAGATGTTGCGCAGGAAAGGGTCCCCATACAGGACATCTTTGGCCATGCCGCAGTTGGTGATGGTGTTTACGCAGATGGTTCGGTTGACACCGTCGCGTCCGACGTGAGTATACATTGCCGTCAAATCCAAAGGGTGAACGGGATATGAGTTGCCTCTGCCCAGGACAGTTCAATCAAATCACCAGGAAGCCCGATGTCGAACCACGTACTTGAAGTCCATGGTGAGATTCAGCGATGCGTTACATGGGACGACCCAGATATCCTGGTCTACTCGAAAATTGCGGCTGGGGATCGACGAGTTCTTGGAAAGCACCGCGCCGGGAATCTGAGAGTATATGGCCTCCCGTATTTCTGGCCGCGTACAGACGCCCGGGTTACCGGTGTCGAGACCGATCAGAATGTTACCACCCGGTACCGTTTTGTCGTTCGCCACCAGGGATAGTGGCCGGCCGTTCACGGAGAATCCCTTGGACAGAAGATTCCAGTTTGTCTCGGTAGGTGGGTATACCGGGCGGATGGGCTCATACTGCACGCTCTCATAGCGGGTGGCGTATTCCGAGATATGCAGCGTCGCCGGCGCACTGTCGCGCGCGTCGCGTTCGCGGGACAGTGAGAGCGCAAAGAAACGGCCTTTGTCGGGGTTCATGTCGAAAACGTTGCTCAAAACTGACTTGCCGATGGTGGTGCCATCCTGACCTGCTTGTGTGAGCGCATTCTGGATCCCAACCTTGGGATTATCGAAGCCAAGGCCAATTAGACCGCAGTCGCCATGACCGCACTGATCCAATCCAGAAATCTAATCGTGGTAGTCAGTCAGCGGGGGAATGAAACAAATAGGCATCGCGGCCACCTGGGTTATGTTGATGAACGCTGGGTGTGCGGTCAGTCCTCATTTATCGATATGGCTTAGTTTGTTCATACCTTGCTTTGGTATGACGTGCCCGGCCAAAGAGACCTAACACGACGACGTATGAAGTTGGTGGGTTGCAGGACAGACAAGGACAGACCTGAATCAACCCAATTGTACCGTTGATGAACGGAGATCCATCCCCGTAGTGAATCTCGTGAGAGACACCGGTGTCTTGGAATGTCCCAACGCCGCCTCGTGGGTTGAGCCTAGAATTCGATATGTAAACCAGGCCAAAACATATCCAGATTTGATCGCACCACATATCCGTACTCCCTGTGTCGAGGGTGACATTTATTGCTGGGATTCTTGGTCAGAGCGTAAGTAATCATTAAGAATTTATGGAACAGACATTGGCCTCCGACAATCACTGTCACTATATACTGATGAGTGAAGGAATCAGCTATGACTGTGTCGATCAAGTCCACTGAGCAGACGTACGCGGAGGTTTTGGTCATTATAAATTGTATTTCCGAGACTTGGCGCAGAAGGCTGTTGATCCCGCCCATTCGCTGCAGCGAGCCACGGTTTAGTTGAGAGGAGAAGAATAGACGGTAGGGCCGCAGTAAAAAACATGTCAGAAGAAGAGAGGCAATAAGAATCTTTTCGTTTTACCGTTTCTTATATCCCGGGCCACCCAGATATGCCAAGCGCAGGTGAGTTTCAAGGTACCGCCGCGGCTGGGAAGCGCTAAGCGATGCCGTGGCTGTACGGCATGGTTGAAACATCGAAATTTTTGAAGAGTTCTTTGGAACACTGGTTGTGTCGATTGAGGATTTGAATTTCTGCGAGAGTTCCTATGTTTGAATCTGGAAGGAACACACGAAGCGTGCAAAATTCCTGTACATATGTATGCGGTTGAAGAATCCACGCCTTTGGAACGAGTTCATTTGCCAAAATTGAGGAAGACCATTTCGATGCGTTCCGGTGACATGTTGAACTGAAATTCAATCTAGGAAAGACTCTGTGTTAGTGCCTTGGAGGCCAAGGCACTAACACAAAAGACGGAGGTCGTTTGAAAACAGAAAACAAAATTAATTCCACAGCTTGCGTTGAATACAGATATAATGCAAATGCTACGATATTTTTGCGCTCGCCCGACGTTCCTCGAATTCCATTTACAGACCAGCGGCAGCCAACAGCTTGGGATAGTTCGGCGTGCCGAGACCCTGAAGTGAAGAGAGGAGGAATGAGTGATTAGGGAAGACTGAAGAAATAGAGGGTACACACCGTGACGGGATCCCATCCAGCACGGGCAGTGAAGCCCTTCGCACCGCAGCCGGGGTTGCTGCCTGTGGTCACATCGTTCAGAGCGTCGGCGTTGGCGTACAGCCACGGGTTGAGGAAGCCGAGGGGCGGGTTGCCAGCGGCGATCAGTTTGTCATTGATCAGGCTGATGACCGACGCGAAGATGGGGGAGGAGCACGACGTGCCGTCGACACCTTCGGTCGAGCCGCTGGAGACGATCTGCACGTTCTCGCCCTGGGCAGAAACGTCGGGGTATCCGCGTCCGGTGGTGTTGAAGAGGCCCTTGTTGGTGGTGGTGCCCTGCGCCTTGAGGAAGGCAGCGACGGCGTCGGACTGGTAGTCGGCAACTGTCGTTCAATCACCGGTGAGAAAGGTTGCATACAGAGAGGGGGAGGAATGGAAGGCGAGGAATTCCAGAAGGGTTGAATCGAGGGAAGGAGAAGCAGAAACATAAGAAAAAAAAACATACCACCCCAGTAGTTAGAAAATCCACCGCTGGAGAAGGTGGAGGCGGTCTCGGGAGAAATCCCGTGCACGCTGCCTACCGCAGTGAGACTGATTTCCCAGTCAATATAGGACACATTGCACGCAACGGGAGGCTCACTAAGGGCAGCCGGCTGGGAACGCGGCCTGGTACTTGGTGCAGGTCTGCGCCTGGCCACCCTCCACACCACCGTCGCCGCTGGCGAACAGAATTGAAGTCCCGCGGGCACCGAAGGCGGCGTACGCCTCGCAGAGTTTACTGTAAAGTGACATCAAAATAATGAAGTAGAGAGAGAGAGAGATGTACGGACAACGCAAGCGCCTTGGACATGTCGGTCTCGTTCTCGCCGTACGAGGTGGTCATGACCTGGGGAACATCATCTTCGTCTGAGAGGAAGTTGACAATGTCGAGGAAGCCCTCGAGATCGCCGTCCTCGAAGTCCTCGCCAACAGAGACGAAGAAGACGGGGACACCGGTGGCGACACCAACGGTGTATTGGATGTCGAGGTTCTATTGCGTGCGTAATTTGTTAGTGTTCATGGATACAAGAAGAAGAAGGGGTAACGCACAGCCTCGACACCGGCCTTGCTGGAAGTCTGCGAGTTGGAGCCACCGTCGAGGGTCTGGAGCTTGAAGGTGGTAGCGGAGCTGACGTCGGTGCGGAACTTCTTGAGGAAGCTCTTCAGGTCGGCCGAGTTGGCGAACTGCTCGATGAAGCCAGCAACAGCGATCGAGTTGGAGGACTCGGTCGCAGCGGTCTTGGGGATGCCATAGAGGGACTGGAGGCAGGCCGGGGTGATCGTGGTGGCGCACGACGCAGGGGTGGCGTCGGTGGAAATGCCAGAGGAAGTCTTGGGAGCAGAGAGGACAGGCTTGAGCGAGGTGGGGTTGTTGAACGTCGAGGCCGGGCTGTAATTAAATAAACACCATCAGTTGAAATCCATCTCGCTCAATCAATTCTGTGGATACGCACTGGACAGCGGCGACGTGGTCCGCTACCTCGGAGGGGAGGGAGTAGGAGAGCGTACGAGCATAGGTCTTGCCAGAAGCGACGTGCTCGAAGTTCTCGTACTTGGCGTTGAAGAGCTCGTTGGCCTTGGAGACGGGGACGCTCAGCGAGAGCCAGTCACCGGCAGCCGACGACTTGGTGGCGGTGAGGCCGTGCGAGTCGAGCCAGGCCTGAACGGCGGAGGCGGCGTCAGCAGTCGGGGCGAGGAAAGCATTGACCTGGCGAGGAGAAAAATCAGAGTGAGTTCAAAAACTATAGGGAATCACGCACCTCATCCTTGGAGAGGTGGTTTCCGTAGTTGGAGCTCGACGGGGTGCTGACGTCGTAGAGCGCCTTCTCAAGCCCGGCAAAGTCGGAAGAGGCGAGCGCAATGCGAAGGTTAAGGGTCGTGGAGTCGGCGGCGGGGCCGACTTTAGAGAAGCCCTGCGGCACGCTGGAGAGGCTGTCCTGAACGACAAAGTTCTGGAACGCAGGTCCGGCGGCGGCGAAGGCAATAAGCGAAGCGAAGAAAAGAGAGGTAACGGACATGATGCCGGAGTCTCACTAAACAATAAGATTGAGATGGGGAACTTCCTGCTGAGCAGAGTAGCTTTTATGCTTCTACAGCCTTGGATACCGTATCGTGTCTGGCCGACGCCATACGTGCTAGAGTGGGGTGGCAGCGTATGGCTTGCACAAGCTTGCACGCGACGGCATCAATATTCCATGTGAGGAGAGGTTGGAGCGCGACAGAGATCGGCAAAAGATCGGCAAATGGTGGCCCGGATGCCCATCCATACTGTATGCTGGCTCTTCTTAGACAAGGTCTCAAGGTGAAGAGCTGTCGGACTCGCGCGCGTCGCCGTCGAAGTGAGGAAAATTTGGGCAGTCAGAGCCCAAATACCGCTACTCACTGGTATTTTTTTTGATACGAAATCAGTGGTAGCGCCGGAAACTCGTGAACGGCACGATGACACACCACGATGACGGTCTGAGACCATGATAATTGAAAGTGGACGATAAGCAGGGTGCTATTAATAGCACCCCCGCGTTTGGTTGCTAAGAGCTTGCGGTGAGAGCATGCCGCGTTTCATCACTCTGAACTTCAACCTGCCTGAGCCCGCCTGACCCACCTGATTCGGGGAACAAATTTCCCAGATTGCGCGCGACTGGAAAGAGATCCTCGATAGAGGGTTCGATTGATAATGATGGATCTTCGTTCGTTCGAGCACGCCATAGTCGGGTGAGTCGGATAGAGAGGTACGGTAGGGATTTTTGTGTAGAGCTCGTGGCTGAGAAGGCCATTATTTCGTTAGTTGCAGACAACGCCGCTGGCGAGACTTACTGAGGTGAGATGGTGGAAGTGCAATCACATGCTGTTGGGTCTTCGAGGATCTTCGGTTCGGCCGAGATGACCGAGGGTTCGAACATTTGGAGCAAAGTCTGAGTGGGCCACCCGCTCAGCAAGCAAGATTGCGACAGAAGACGCTGCTTTCGAGTACGTTCAAGGTGTTCACTTGTTCCATTGTTGTATTATGGATATATAACGGATGGCTTCGAGCTATTCTAGGCAACGAAGAACCCCGCGCGTGTAGAAGATGTGCAGGAATGAGCCCGCACGACGCACGAGGACCCACCAAGCTACAGAAAACGTATGCTCATTCAGTAATACATAGTTGTCATGCATGGATGTACATAGCTGGCATGAGTATGTGGGGGAAAGGGAGGTACCTTGGTCCCGTACCTTGCCGGGCGCGCAGAGTATCGCGTTATAATCAAGACGGCTCGAGGATCGCGGGCCTGGAGGGCTTCAGATGGTGTTTAGTTTTCCAGACCTCAGTATCGAAGGGTGGGTGATTTACTCACTAAAAGCCTCTTTTTCGGTGCACAATGACCGAGGCTTCGGGTTTTTCCTCATCTACCCACACATATATCTGGACTCGAATCCTATACAAAACACCAATGTGCACGGAATAGTACGTCCCGCACGCACCTTGAAGTCGTTTTAGGAAAGGGTCGAATGCTATCCCCGAGACTCGGCGAAACTCGGGTGCGACAGTCTTGCATTCTATCTGACTCTTAGGCATGCCAATTGACTCAGACAACTTGAAGGAGGCGATAGGCACGGGATAGAGATGCCCGCTCTTCCTTACATATTCCGGGTCATGCGAGGCGGCATGCGTGCGCAAGAGGTGATGAGGTATCGCTCTAATCGAGGACGGGTCTGATTCCGGTCAGGCAACGAAAAGGGCGAGGGAATTCTGAATTAAGCAAACAATATCTACCTAATTTATACAAGCTTCGGTACCGTATTTTAGGGTGAAGGGTTTAAGAAAATGCCAGGTAAAGTAAGTACGAGTTGGTGCGAATCACCTCGTATTGAGTCGGAATAAATTGGTGAATCATCTTGAAGTCAGAGGTAAAGTCAAAGGAACGAAATATACCCTTGCCCTCATTATTCTTGAAGACAAGATCGAATATCTGAGACATTTAGATGTATTTGGGAGGAGGGCGGTGAAGAGTCGGGCCGGACCGGGAACTGCCGAGCGGGCGATGCAACAGTGATCATCCATAACTTTTTTAATTTCCGACACAACCTCCCGTGAGAGGCACCATGAATCAGGTGCGAATCAAGGAGAGAACCGGACATAACTCATCGGCACGGACAGCCATACTATTCACAAATGCAGGCAAAAGATCCAGCCAGAGATACTGCTCCCTCTACCGAGTAGAGTATCCACCCATCGTGTATAATGTAAAGGGTACATGATCTGAACGCGCATACACGTCAATGGAACCAACCACAACAAAACAGCTTGCACTTCTTCGGCATCAAGTGTCCGCTCACACTGAACGCTATACTCTCTAATCTACCAGCCCGCGACATCAACCTGTCTGGCAAGAGACGCCGCACTACTTGTCGAATTGAGTACGAGGTCTGGAACTCATAGCCCAACCGTGGGATGTGCGAAATCTGGAGTTTCATTGCAGGAATCGAAGACACTGAGTTAGCTGGGCAGAGAATGGAGGAGCGATAGGCGAATCGGCGCTAATCGGTGTTGATTGCCTGTGGTCGGGGCTGGAGCCGAAGTTGTATCCTGCTCATCTCACTCGAATACAGGCGGATTCCTCCCAGTGTGAGCAACATACACCTACCTAGTATCTGTGGGTGTAATATAAGAGCATTCTGAACTTCGATAGAAGGTTTTTTTTTTCAAACCTCGAGTTTTTTTCCGAAATGAATTATGCGACGCCTGAAACGTCATGCCCTCCTGCTCAACCGTAGGAAACATGGAGAAAGTCAAGGTTTTGGAAACGTACTTGCGATATCTTCGTCTCAACTTACTCCGCCGATTTCAGCGGGGAGAGCCGAGGCGAATCGGTAGGTGACTTGTCGGTAGCATGGACGCCATTTGGGCGACCACATTTGGCTGAACAGGTGCAGCGGCTGAAGCTGACCCGTTCGATCGTGGATGTCAAGGCCGCTACAGATTTGCTTCATAATATGCGTCGCCTCATTCCTAGTGCCCAACTGAGAAGCGGATCCGTTAAATCTTAAGAGTCCTCCATTGGGGATTGTTGACCGGTGCGCTGAGTCTCTGGACCGTCTATTGCCCTGGATTGCTGTCGTTTAATCAGGTTGAGATGAACTGGGGAAGATCTTGGGTGCCCTGGGTCTCTTCCCCAATCTCAAAGAACTTCTTGTTTGCACTCCTGGGACGAACAATAACTTTAACGCGCGTTGATTGTTTTGTGACAATGAACTCCATTAACGGTACCATAGTTTATTCAAACCGGAGGAATTGAGGTCATAGGACTAACATTGTCGCTTGATATGTATGGTCAGTGAATATGGCCCGCCCCTGAATTCAGAGATTAATGAGACTTGCTAGATGCGGCCTATCAGAATGCCGAAAAGCTGTTCTATAAGCTTACGGAGTCTCTGCAGATGTTACCATCGTCCTCTCTGTGAAAGTCGAAGTCGCATGCTAGGGTGAGTCACAAGGAAGTGTATTCGGGGCACGGGAACACGAGCGCGGGGGATACAAGAGACAGGCCGAATATAAAGACAAAGCTGTGTGACGGATAGGGGGGGGGGTAGGTAAGGTAACCGGGCGACGCGGCGCACGATGATCCCATTTCCAACACTCTCCTCTTCTCCACACACTGCGACTGAAACTGCAAATCTCCTTCAACGAGAACGAGTTTCCCTACGACGGGTTTGAGGACCTCGTCGACACCATCAATATCATTCGTCTTCCTGTCCTCACGACCCTTGATATGTCTGTGGAAATGAGTCCGGACCAAGGGGCATTTCCCGGGGATGTCGACATGGCTCCCCGCCCGAATTTCTCCCCTTTCTTGACACTACACCCGAATGTCACCTTGCTCGGCACACAGTGGCTTCTCAAAGATTTCTCAGGACTTCCCCGCCTTCGTACGTTCGAGGGTTCTTTCGAAGATTCCGTGTAATGGCCAGAAACGCTGACGATCACCCTCATTCATCTAGAGTGGTCCGGGGACATTTTCCCCCAGTTTCATTTCGTCCCACTCGCAAACCACTTGTGTCTAAACAAGTCCGAAGTCGCTGCGGTGGACGACACCGGATATGCGGTAAAACTAACGAACGAATTGTCCCCGGCATCGTTGGTTCAGCTGGTCTCGTCCTTTCCGAACCTAACTGATCTCGATGTCTGCATCAGCAAGTTCCTAGTGCGTACTCAGTGAGTGTAAATGGCAGTTATCCAAAATTCCAATTAAGATCGAATATCGCGGGACGTTGGCTTCATTGACAAAGTTGCCAACTCTCCGATTGCAGGAGTACAAAACATATCACTGCACCTGTCTTTGCTTATTTCACCAAAGTGGGAAGTGTGGTAGACCCAAGAGGCCGATTGAAAAGGTTTTCCCGCCGCGCCAGTACATTAAAGAACTTTCATTTCTCTTGCGACACCTAGCTTCTATCGAAATTATTATTCTAGGAGATCATCTCCCCCCACTTTCGGAGGACGAAGACGAAGACATAGATATATTCAGTTACGCCGCCTCAGTGGAAGTCAACTACCGCTTTTCCGTGAACCGCAAGTCGACAGTCCCAAAGGTGATCTTGGACAGTACTCATATTTCTTACGGCGACCGGTGAGAAATCCTCAGTTTTGTTTGAAAACCTTCTCATATGCGGTTGCGAAGCTTGAACTGGGAAGTTCATTGACTGCGTATAATCGTTCTGTCCACACATTGTTTACCGATTGATGGTCGTAATTGGACACCCGATCTAGGGCATCAAACCGTCAGTATTACGCGTACGGCGTAATTTTTACGCCGTATATCTGGTACGCTACGCCCTTCCCGTGCGTAACGACCAGAAACGAAAGGGCAAACGGGACGGTTACGTACGTAACGTCCGTTTACGCGTAATTTACGGGATTTTGCAAGAGTTTTCACACATCTGATCGCAACACGTCGCCCTACAGGATCGATTGAAGCATGCAGGAGATCGGTAGGATATAACTGAACGTGATTCTCTGAGCCCTACGACCCAGAATCAAGATTGAGTACCTTCATGAGAGCTCAATGTCGGTCTCAGCGGCGCAGTTGAATTGTTTGCATGAACTGAGACATGTCGAGATGGCTAAGCCGATTGAATTTGGGTGTAGCCTGTCTCGGTAACCCAGACGTTCCACAGTGATCCTGTAATCTAATCTAGTGCTTCGGAATTGATCCGGCGGAGTTTAAATAATTGATAAGGAAAAGTGGGGCGCAGATCACAGTGGAACGTCTGGGGCATTTGGTATAGCAACACCCCCCATGGCGTCACACTTTCTCTGTCACACAACCTTCAGAAAAGTGTCCTGTGGACCATGAGAGGGCTAACTGACGGCCAAAAATGTGCTCAAGGATGGAATATATAAATATAACATAGTCCAGTTTTTTTCCAGCGCAGTTTGGGTCAAAATGGCGAAGAATGGCATAAAGAAGGGGTCAAGTAGTTGGTGTTTCAAATGGGGTACACAGGCATAGAAATGAGCAGTAAATTTTCGGAAAAATTGGAGGGCTATTTAGAAGAGGCAGATGGGTTAATATGGCCAGCCTTGAGGGCAGAAACGCGGGGGGAAGAACGGGGAGAAGGGTTGTGACGGGATGGGGGGTGTTGCTATACCAAATGCCCCAGACGTTCTAACGTGATACCCGTCCATCTTTTTCTTATCAATTATTTAAACTCCGCCGGATCAATTCCGAAACATAGATAAGATTACAATCGGTAGGTGGTCTTGTATCACGATAGAATGTCTGGGCCACCGAGACAGGGTGTAGCGGCGTGTTGGCGGATCTCAAAAGAGCTCGGCAATGTGATACGTGACGGCCATCAGATGAAAAAGGTGTCGGCATCGCCGGCATGGGTCGAAGCCGTTTACGCGTAAACGGACGGTTACGGGGCAGCATTTACGCGTCAAGCTGTAGCGTAACCGTATCGTATGAGTGAAGCAACCAGTCCGTTACGATACGGCCCGTAACCGTCTTTACGGCCCGTAACTCCGTAAAATTTACGGACGGTTTGATGCCCTAACCCGATCTTGTAGAATGTGTGATGTAGTGGTGGTCAAAATCGGGCCTGAACGAAGACATTTAAACCTCAACTTGGACGCCCTGGATCCCAATACTGTACTTTTTCGTTCAAATCGACAGGGGGTGTGACGCGTGACCCGTTTTACTTGACATTTCGGCAGCCGCCGAATTTTTGCGTGACACCTCGAAAATTTCGACATTTGAACACAAAATTTCGTCTTTTTTGCACTTTTTGGGCAGTTTGGGGACCTGCGTGACCACCTGGAGATTCGACAGAGGCCCGAGTGGCGCGTGACATCGACCAAAGTTCGTGATCGACGGGGGGGTGCGTGACGCGTGACTACCGATTTGAACGAAAAAGTACAGTACGGCCGAAGTGACAAGTTCTCGTCACCTGAATGCGTCCCCCCAACGTGAACACTCACAAGACGCGTCTCCAGCCGTTTCTAAATAAGATAGAACGTCCCGCCATGACCGTCAAGCCAACGTGTTCGAAATCGGTTTGACATGACAAAGCCACAGAAAGCTCCTTCCCTTTTGCTCGGTTCTGAGGTTGGCGCTCTGGCAGTGCTTCTCGTTTCCTCATGGCCGTGTTTTGGATGAAAGTAGACTTCCCACTGCGTAAGTAAATGTTCGCGCATCCTCTTTCCGCATTTCAAATTTGGGACTCCGCCGGGAACCGCCGACGATCAATCACATGACCGTGACGAACCTTCGACTCGAACACGATGTCGATGATTCTGCGAGTTCATCTGCTTGTACTCAACGCCTCTCCTCCTCAGGTCAATTCAACCCCTGATGTGTCAATCACTCCCAAGCCACTCCAAGAGTCAGGCGGTCAAATATGTCTGCCGTGGTCGCGACGGTACCTAGCAGCCATTACCGCAGCAGGACGGACAGTGCGTACTTCGTTATTATCGGGAATGGGTGGTCTAGGTACAAGTGTGAACATGCACCTCTTCTCCTCCGCCTTTTTCCATTCTCTTGGTCGCAGGTCCCCATGTCGAACGTCCGGCTGTCCCGTCACCGAGCCCGTTATCATGAACAAACTTGTTCTTTTCGTCGCAGCGTGGTACCGTACCACTGGAGTTTACTGCAGCCGCTTTCTGAACCGACTTCACACCACCAAAAACACACTCATGTTTTCCGCAGAAAACGCTATTTCAAGCTGGCGCGATCAAGATTAAAAAACGACATTTCCGACGGCCATACATACACTGCGATCTGCTCCGAACTCTGAATCGTGCAGTCTGTATCTGACATCCATCAATTCAGACCCATAGTATGTTTTCATGGCTTCTATTCGAATGCGTATTCACCCGTTAACCTGGTGCTGTCGCATTCTATCCATTTACACGATCTGTGGGACGAACCAGAATACAACCAGCCAAAAATAGGTGAGCACTCAGGCGATATTCATAGAATACAATTACTTTCTCATCCTGCTGCTATAATTTGCGCGCCGTGTGAAGGCCATTCAAACCCGCGATGCGCACCCAGTCACAGGGGACCAATCTCGAATGACGTGTTACGAAGGTTCGTTGAATGTCTCCTTCGCAACTGTTCAATCCACCCCACTGAACCATTCTTTCGGTCCCGATGAAGTGGATCTGCGTACGCGACTCATCGCTATTCTTCTACGTATCATGGGAGAACCACAACCGGATGACTCTATTAATATCTGAATCTTTTCCGGTTGCACCGGTACATCCAAGAGATTTAACTCTTCCGGCTCACCGCCAGCGAAAAATGGACTCTGTGGTTCACATCCAGTGTGTTGGTTTACCGTGTTCAAAATTCTTATTGACCCGGGCACATATGACACGGACAAAGTTCTGAACTGTTCCAGGTCATACACCTACGACAATTTCGTAGCCCAAAGAGCGAACGCCCGTCGTTCGCCTTCAGCCACTCATTTTTGTCGTGTCCAGATACTTGCTTCAAAGCGGGACTTACAGTAGTTCCGCGTCCGTTGTTAACGACGGCGATTGGACCCAAGCCAAAGGTTTTTTCTCAGCCAACGAGCACTATCACCCCACGGTTGTCGGGTCTTCCAATGCTGCTCGGTAATGACTGACTCGTCTTTCTGCCCGGTACTGAGAATAGAACTAGCAGGAACGAGATAAAAGCCCCCAGAGAATGGACTAGAGCTAGCAGACACCCGCGTCTCTCCTGTCTCCTGTCATGTTTCTGAAGTCTCTCTCCACTGCGCTTGTCGTCGTTGCAGCAATTCGCTCTGCTTATGGTCAGACCTACGCCGCCTCTCTCCTTGCTTGTTCAACTTGCAACAGGTGCTTCTACCCCTAAGAAAAGAGCAACATGCGCGGGCGGGCAGACTGTGACGAACGAGGCTTGTTGCGCCTGGTTCCCCGTCCTGGAAGACATTCTGCCCAACCTATTCGACAACGAATGTGGTGACGATGTACGCTTGCTGTTCCGGCCATCATTTTCTACAACTCAAAACCCCTCAAGGCCCATGGCGCTCTGCGGCTGAGCTTCCACGACGCGGTCGGTTTCTCCCCCTCTCAAGGTGGAGGGGGCGCAGACGGGTCCATCATTGTCTTCAGTGACACCGAACTAACCTTTCCCGCGAATGCTGGTCTCGACGACCCGGTACGCGTTCAACAATGTTGCTGAACCGGCTAATTCAACAATAAATAGATCGACGCCGAGGTTCCTTTCATTCAGGCCCACAACGTGACCCCCGGAGATTTGTAGGTCATCTTCTTTCGTCGAGTCAGATGCATTTATCATGTTCGTAGTATCCAGTTCGCTGCAGGTACACGACTCTCACAACTTTGACTACATTTTGACTAATTGAACCACAAACTCAACAGCTGTCTCGCTCAGCTTGTGTCCCGGTGCTCCTCAAGCCGGTTTCATGATGGGACGGCCAATGCCTGTCGCCCCTGCTCCGGGTCCGGATGGTTTAGTGCCTGAGCCATTCGGTACGTCCCTCCATTATTTGTACTCCGAATCAAAGTAATATCATCCAGACAACGTCGATGTCATCCTCGCTCGTATGGCCGATGCGGGTGGCTTCACCCCCACCGATGTTGTCGCTCTCTTGGCTAGTCACTCCGTTGCCGGAGCCGATACTGTCGATCCAACTGTGAATGCTCTCACGAACAGTGAAATTATTTTATGGCTCACATTTTCGTCGCAGATACCTGGGACGCCCTTTGACTCGACTCCCTCCGTTTTTGATACCCAAGTATTCATTGAGGTTCAGCTCAGAGGCACTCAATTCCCTGGGTACGCGGGTTAAAATTCTTTCAGCAACTGGTGTTTAATTGTCTGAGTAGCTCCCAGCCCGGTCAAGGCGAAGTCATGTCTGCCGTGGCGGGTGAGCTCCGACTCCAGTCTGACCACTTGGTAGGTGTCGTTGTATCCATCCACTCGGAGTTCTGGCTTGAATTTCACAACAGATGGCCCGCGATTCTGCAACGTCTTGTGCTTGGCAATCGTTCGCCGGCAAGTCTATGGCTATTAATTCTAAGATAAACTTGTACTGATACTTCAGTAGGTAATCTGCCAGCCGTGCAGACCGCGTTTACGAAGGCCTTCAACAAGCTCGCCATCATTGGACACGATCCCGCGAATCTCATCGATTGCTCCGACGTTATTCCCGCTGCGCCTCCCTTGCCTGCCAATGCTGGCCCCCACCTGCCTGCCGGACAGACTCAGAATGACATAGAGCAGGCGGTGAGTACGCTACAAACAGTTTGAGTTCGATCGCATTAACAAGATTCCTGCCAGTGTGCGACGACTCCGTTCCCCACTTTCACAGCCCAGCCAGGACCTGCAACCACTGTCCCTGCAATGTAAGTAATTTGAGTTGCCTGCTGAACGGCCCAGGGATCTTACTTTTCCCAAAGTCCGCAGTCTTAAATTATCAATCCTGTTTTTGATGCAGCCTCCACTCCGAGGCTTGGAGTACTAGTCATTATAGCGGCTCGTTTTTCTCTCTCTCCTGTGTACGTATATGCGTGTGTATTACGTGTTTGAATGTTGAACCTGTCTAAACCCGAACGGACGATCTGGCACTTGCCAATTTCGTGTGAAATCCAGAAACCGTGATTTGTAATATGTTTGGTTCGAATTGGTTTGCCTCGTGGCCCACACGTGGACCGTCTGCTCGGCGTCGCTCTGGCTTTGCTCTGACTAAGTCCTAGCTATCTCTGCATTCAAAGAACTTCCGGAGATCGAATCCAGTGCAATCGATGGACTTTGTCTCACCAGCTCTACCGCCCGAGCTGGAAAGGCTGATTTTTGAAATTTATGCCTTGGCTCATCCAAGATCGATCCCCAAGCTCATGCTCGTCGCACAACGGGTCAAAGAGTGGTGTGTTGAAATTTTCAGTAGATGAGCGAAACCGCACTCACTTCTCATGTAATGCAGGGTTGAACCTTTACTCTATCGCACGATGGTCGTCGAATCCGACCAGCCACTGGCTGGACTTCCCACTTATGCAGCTAATGTTGTCGTAGCCGCTATCCGAGACAAACCGTCTTCATTGTTTATCGCGGCAGTCCGCAATCTGTGTCTCTTCTATTGGAGTACATACGACACCCAGGCGATTCTAGCCGTCTGCACCGGCGTAGAAAATCTCTGGCTCCCCGGTCTCGAGAACAATCGGAAATTAATACCTCTACTCGCGGCCCTCCCCATCAAACAACTTTATGCGTCGTGCTATCGAATATTACGGACACTACCTCCCACACATCGGGTGTTTTCGCGCCTCACACACCTCGAACTCGAGGATTTACTCCCCGTTTCGGTTGACTGTAACTTCCTTGCAGGAGCTGTTTCGCTCCTCCCGCGACTCACACATCTCTCGTTCAACTACTCCGGCCTCATTCTCACATGTCCCCGGATCTTGGAATCCTGTGCCACCTTGCGCGTGCTGGTTTGCCTCAATTCATACGTGATGCGAGTTTACGACCTCGACGAGCTCGGTCTAACTCGAGACGTTCGATTTGTGGTTATGCACGTAAGAGGGTACGTGGAAGACTGGTATACCGGGACACAGTCAGGCGAAGACTATTGGAGTCGGGCAGAAATTTTCATTGCAAAGCGGCGAACGGAGGAGATAGATCGTACGTGTCCCTCGTTCCACCAGATGGATAAATAATCTCAATTCGTTGACAGCATTGCGATTTGAGATTCCGGAATGAATATAGTCATCTTCACGGGCTTTCTCCGATTCCTTCTTTGGTGTCGGAATACCCTCGCTGAAATGTAAATCCATTGATCTGGTCCCGACTGAACGAATCTGTTGTGCCAACTCGTTGAGCTCGAGAAAGGTAAGACCGGTTCTTCAACTCGCCGCACATGTCAGATGCACAAAGTTAAAATGGACCTGAGCAAGATCTTGAGGCTGAGGGGCCGCTCTGTGTTTTTCTTGGGAATGGCCTGGCAAGGCCCGTGGCGAGGTTCACCATTCTATTCGTTTTGCTTGAGTGGTCGGCTGCGCGGAGCAGGTTGAGGATTACCGAGTCTCTGGTCAAGTATGCGAGTTGAAATTCGAAGCACTGATTACTGCACGCCCCTATTACTGCTCCGGAAGTAATGAATTATATTTTCTCTCCAAACTTGTTGTCCTGCCTAATCGTCACGGACTGTTCTTCCGGAAGCTCCATTCGACCCCTCAACCAATCGCCTGCGTCATCGTACCAACGGTTGCCTCGATAGTTCAGGCCGTGCAAATGCGCGAAAAACTGATGGTGGTTGAAAAATGGAATAATCAGACTCAGTGAATGAGGACGGAAAGGGCGTGAATGAATTTCGGGAGACAATGAAACACACGTGGGGAGACAATGAAACACACGTGTCGTACACCTCCCACCGCGCGTTCATCCAACCATCTTCACCCGTACCATGGTCAGCGATGATGGCAATCAGCGCAGAAAACACCTCGTCCATGTATTCTTCGTCCCACAGCCATAGTCTACGTCCTCCACAACATTCGTGCAGCACTAGCCGGTGGAGCCATCCACGTGTCGATAGTGAGGGCGCAGGGTCGAGGAGCTCTCGCAGGGCATCGTACGAAGGTGAGATGAGTATATACAAATCCCGACACAGGGACACAACTGTCAAAAATCAGTAAATCCGACACATCCAGGAAAACACGCACGCAGATCAGCAAATCCGACACATTTCGCCACAGGCGACACGGTCTTCAGGAAATCCGACACGATTTCAGGAAACCCAACACACCGCTCGGCTGTCGTGGCTTGGCAGTGGATGCCGTCGCTATTGATCCGCTACCCAGCTTCCTTCCCCCCACATTCTCGCCGCCGCAACGCCACGCAATGGCGGAACTCGAAGCGATTCTGACGCGCCTCCCTGACACGGTTCTGGAGCATTTTCGGGATGAGACACATCCCTCAACCTTCCATTCGATGCAAACTAATGTTCTGGAGTCGTTCCCCACAAAATTTGCCACCATGCATCCGCAATCGTTCTCCGACACCGCATGGGTCGACCTCGATGAGCTCAAGGAATGGCAAAACACTCCGCGCCTTATGTTCCGCAAACAGCTGTAATTCTTTAGCCTCTCCACAGAGATCTTAGCCACCAGTGAGGAATAGACTGGGACATTCGGGTTTACGACTGGTTTCTGGTTTCGGCTCGTTTCCAATCAGTTTTATATCCGCATGCGCAGATCTAGACCGCGGTCGTGCGAACCTCGCCCATTCTTAGTCTCCCCTAGGCAAACGCATCAACAAAATTGAGCTCGTACCTCGCTTGTTGAAGCCCATTTTTGGGTTCAGAAATTTTGTCGAGAAAAATCAACCATTCTCTATCTTGCGGAATGAAAAATGTATTCACACATGACTCCAGCCCGAATCGAACGGAAACTCTGATTCCCCGAGGCCGAAGTTGAACGCAAGCCCGAACAAGAGGACTACTGGGCCTTGCTGTGTGTCTTGAGCAGACTCGGTCTCCTCGACCTCTAATCTCTGGAAGTTGGTGTTTTCTTCAGCCAGTGATCCATCAGACACAACACGATCGGACGTCTTATCCAATAGACTCTCGAAGTCAGATCGTCTGAGAAAGAAAGAAAAATTGCAACCCGCCGATTCCACCTGCCGGCTGTGCTACCACGATGTTGCCAAAAGAATCCTCTCCTACTGACGCACAACTGGGCCCCGAATCGAACGGGCGCTTCTCACTCTCGGCCTCCGTTCAACTTCGAAGGCCCAAAACCGTGCCGCTACTGAGCCTTTCTCGGCCTGCTTTACAGCGCTTTGCATAATTGATGACAGTCGCCGTCAAAAAAAAACAAAGAAACAAACTTTTGATATCTTGTGTTCAACACCATTTCCCGCCCCCTGCACGGTTTCTAGTGATTTTTTGAGGGTGCAGGAGTGATTCCCATCAACCAAACTCCCATTTAGCGCTTTTGAACCGCCGAAAACGGATCACGGCACAATTGGCGCACCGTTCGGCACTGGATCAAATGGTACGTACTTCGGTTCTTCTTCGCTTCCCGCTTTTCAGCTCCCACTGGTGTCTCTCGTCGACTATCATCCTCTACCATTTGTCCTCGAACGATACCATCATGCCTGGCCGCGTCGTACAAGCCCAAGTCAAACTGGCTGCCATGAATCTTTTTGAGCGGGATATCCTACCGCTTGCCGACATCCTTGACATCGTCGGGTTCTCCGAATCTACGTTTTGGCGCACGAGAAAGCTCTGGAGAGAGACAGGATGGGTGGAGAAGCCTAAAAGTACGATGTCTGGGCGCCGCAGACTTCTCCATCGCGATGATCTGGATTATATCTTGAATCTTGTCCGAGCCCGCCCAGACTGGTTCCTTGACGAGTTGCTCCATCTTCTCCAGCACAATCGACATATCTCTGTTCATTTCACTACTATCTTTCGAGAGCTCGAACGCTTGGGGATGTCGAGGAAGAAGTTGAAGAAAGTTGCGAAGGAACGCAATGAGAAGGTTCGGCTAGATTTCATGCGGCGCATCGCAGAGTATCCCGCGGAATACCTCGGCTTTCTCGACGAGACGTCCAAGAATGACCGCACTTACAGCCGAGGATATGGACGGGCGAAGAGAGGCAATCGCGCGAAGATGAAGCAGGAATTTGTAAGGGGGACGCGCCTCACAGCAACAGGGCTTCTGACGGTCGACGGGATGCTAGCAAACAGAGTGGTGGAAGGCTCAATGAAGCGCCCTGATTATCTCGACTTCATTGAGCACGAAGTGGTACGAATCTTTTACCATGTCTCACGATCTTCTCATCTGTGATGTGCAGATGCCGCTTACCACCCCTTTCCCCGGCCCATTGTCTGTCCTTGTGATGGACAACGCCCGCATTCACCATGGCGATGAAATCCTCGAGCTCGCTGAAAGATTTCGTGAGTATAATTTTTTTTTTTGGCCGATATGCGTACACACAAAGCCTAACATCACATATAAAGGTGTTCGTATCGAATTTCTTCCTCCCTACTCCCCCGATCTCAACCCCATTGAGGAGGCATTCTCGAAAATCAAGGCATTCATCCGCCGCCACTCCGACATTTTCCGAGCATCAATTGGTGCTGCACTCATCTATGACATGAAAATTGCGATGGAAATAATCACGCCCTCTGATGCTGACGGCTATTTTATGCATGCGGGTTATTTCTAACTGTGTACAACATCAATTTATCAAGATATAATTGCATTTGTATTACAGTGCGACTGGTTCAAGCGGGTTTACATGCAGTAATTGATGAGTTCAAAAAAAGTACAATCGTCGTCCTTCACAATGGCACCGCCCACTGCCGTACCGCATCCTGCAGCTCAGCAATGTCGCCTGGCAAAAACTCCATTTTTCCAAATCCATCAGACGGATGAAGCGGAATGCGGATGCGTTCTTGTACCGGTTAGCGGTCAATTTCTCCAAGATACAGTCATCGAGGTTGTACTGGATACAAAACATCGAGATCGACATCGGCTCGCCGGGCTGTGTATTCGGGGGAATGAGCATGTTCGGTTCATTGGCATGATGCGGTGGAGCGGCGGCCGCGGTGGGAGCAGGGGCTGGGCGAAGGAGATCCGCAAGTCCATCAAAAGAGACGTTGATCGTAGGCGCAGTAGATACGGGTTGATTTACTGCATTAGCCGCGATACACTTCTGTAGAATCGAAGGAGGGGCACGACCACCGTTCCCTTTTCCGCTGAAGATTGCGTGATTTGGCGGCGTATCGGCATCGGCATCGCCCTTAGCCTACATCATATTGAGATCAGCACCAGTCAGATCAAAAAAAGGATCGTACCCAGGCGGCAGCCCACAAATTGAAGTGAGCATGCCCCAGTGCAATGTGCTGTTTCTCTTCGCCTGACACCCAGCAATAATCGCTCCCATCGTCCGCGTGACAGGTGTATTTTGTGCGCAACAGTCCGATCTTGGCGTTGATTTCAGCGTTCGGTGCGGAAATGTCATTTTCGGACGGAATCTGATATTCAAAATGAAGGGACATCAATCATTTCAGATACGCGGCTCACCTTGGACTTCTTCGTGTCTTTTTTCTTCTTCTTCTTGTCGTCCTCGGTGTCCGATACTTTGTTGTCGTTGTCCTAAGCGGATTCCATCAAATATCTGAGTGATTAGTGGAAGTCGAGAACGAACCTGGAATCGCACTACAGACAGATTGATTTTGGGATCTTTACACTTGATTGCAGCCGCTATCATGCATTTGTATGCTTTCTCGTCGTCCAACTCGACGTAGTTCGAAACGTGCCGCGGAACCTGAAACTCGATCTGCAGATCATCCTCCGCCGATACGACAGCCACCTTCGCCAATTTGGCGAGTTTCGAAAAGAGTTTACGTTCAAAGCGGTAGTACAGAGTGTCGGAAGGCATCTGCATTAGGCCGCAAGCGGTCGGTTCCCGCTTTTTGAGAGGTTTACGCATCTCTTTCTGGCTGTATAACGAAATGTTGATAGTAATCTCCTTCGGTGACGCGGGATTGTCTTTCTAACATGAGACGTACGTCAGAAAAAGTGATGCAGGGATGCGGACCTTTTTTTGTGGCTTTATCTTGCTTTGCACGTTTTCTCTGTCGGTCATCTTCACTGCCCTCATCCTCGTCACCCTGGGACACATTGTTGCTCTCATCGGGTTCTTCTCCCTCGAATTCACCACTGCTGTCGTCGTCCATGTCGCCAAGCAAAGTAATAGATGTGGAACGTCCCAAAGAAGAATGATTGTCAGACAAGCTTTTGGTGTGGGAGGAGAGCTCGGGGTCGTCATCGGAGTCGGAGGAAATAGAGATTTTCGAGTTGGAAGAAGAAGCTGAAGCTTTGGGGTGGGAGGCAGAAGAAGAAGATTTCGTGGAGGAGCCAGGAGTTTTTACTCCAGAGTCCGTCTTTTTACGCTTGCCAAGGGTGGATTTGGGACTTTCCGAGGCTGCGAGAGCGCGTTTACTGGGCTTTGGAACCCTGTTCGAGGTCCTACGCGGCGACGCCATTGAGGGAGGGTCAAATGGGAGCTGAAAAGCGGGAAGCGAAGAAGAACCGAAGTACGTACCATTTGATCCAGTGCCGAACGGTGCGCCAATTGTGCCGTGATCCGTTTTCGGCGGTTCAAAAGCGCTAAATGGGAGTTTGGTTGATGGGAATCACTCCTGCACCCTCAAAAAATCACTAGAAACTAGTGCTGGCCAAATATGACTTGGGATTGGGCCTCTTCGAGGCGGGTGCTGGACCTTTAGGCAGGGGGTAAACACTAAGTCAACATCCTCACAAAATACACACCATACCAGCTTTTTGGCCTGAGGCTCAACAAATTATTTCTTGATTTGAAGGACTTGAAACCATTAAATTGGATAAGGCACAACGTGGAAATACTACCATTCTCTAATGCAATGAACATGTTATCTGTACAAGTGCATAAGCAATTGATAAATATGCGGGTTCAGTGCCTGAAAATTGGCAGAATTACCAATAAAACTTCAGATCCACAAAAGATGGGGGCTTCCACACTGGGGCGTGATCCCTGCTTTACAACCGTTTAATCTGTTGCACTGACCTGTTGTCTAGAGGTCAAGCCATTGGCCTGGACTAGTGGGTTAAAACAAAAATTCAATTCGGGTCTCCGGGTTGCACAGGTCAACAGCATTTTTCAAGTCTCTCCCCCAATTTTTCTGGCAAAACAGGACCATTAGCATCCATTGAATGGTTTACCTGCTCAGAACTCCATTCCCTCAGTGGGTACTATTATTTGACTCGATCTTTGTGTTGTCATGCTTATGCCTAGAAGGGGGACCAGACAATTTGACAAGACTTTTTGCATAATTCTCACTCAGACGGACAGCTTTTGCCTTATCAATTTGGATGCAATGGCTGTTTGTAAAAGAAAATGCCCTATTTGTTTGCGACTTTCACTGTCAGAACCTCTACAAGTTCAGGTCACAAAGTTGAACCAGTAACCCAGTTACTAGTCCAAGGCACACCAGGTCAGTAGCCAGAGAAGTGGTCACAGAAAAATTATTCAAGAACATAGACACATGTTGCCAACATCACATAAAGCATCAGGAGCCCAGAGGCTTAGGGTTTCGTACGGAGCTCAGAATCAATCACCTATTCTAGAGAAGCACGGCGGGTTCAAGTTGTGTGGCATGGCCGTTGAACCCAGTGGATACAGCACATCACAGTAGCCAGAGGGCATGGAGGAGGGAGCAATACAACATGTGAGGTATTGTTCGACCACAAGTTCAAGTTCAATTTTGCCCGAGAAGGCCGAGGAATATTATTTCGATTTATGGTGCACATCAGTAATCTTCCAGTGGTGTGACCTGTGACTGAACTGGTGGTTGAACTGGTACTGTATACAGTACAATGCACGGTTATGTTGCTGCCTCTGCCGGACTAGAAGCAGAGACAAAAGCAAGGAGTGTGGGCTTGAAGTATTTACTCGGGCTCGAACTTTGAAGATGATTGATCGGTAAGCTTGATTGACTAATCGACGGATACTGTTCCGAACATAAAGCAGAAATCACTAATCACAGAAAATCGAACTTGGAGAATCCCTTCGGTCCCGGGGATGAAATGGGCTTGTACCAGGGAATTCAGGTGGGTAAGAAGTTGGAAAACATATCCTGGCATTTTGATTTATTTCTACGTCTTACCCCACTTTCTTTCGATCTATTTTCGCAATGACCAATGTTGCCTGACTAAATCTGTTTGTACATGTAGCAAAAAATGGCACGAAACCCAAGTGCCCTTTCCCGTAAGTAGCCGAACCTAAAGGTCCAGCAATGAATACAATACGCCAAATGGTGTATCGTATTCATATTCATATCGTATTCAGTGCTCCGGGCCCGTATCATATTTTTATTGTATTGTATTCATATTCACAAGGTTGAATATGAATATATTTTGAATATATCTAAATATATTTAGTCGTCGTGAATCTTGATGAAATCCATGTAGTTTACGCCCTGGCCAAGCCCCGACTTCAACCATTCCTTGGTAACAATATCCACGGACGCCGTCTCCGCAGTCATGGATGACCGAGCATCCGATAGCGTGTGCTTCACACTCGAAAAAAGATGCTCAACGGAAATGCTTACGCCAGGAATTGCAAGAATATCCTGCGCAGCACGTGCCATGTATTTCAAAGTGCCCTGATTTTGCTTCAATAAAATTGAGCACCGTATTCGAGGCAAAAAAAAAGCGAAACTCACTTTCCACCAACCCAGGGGATCATCGAAATCCGGTGTTACAGGAGAGATGTTACCGAAATAGAGATCAACCCCGTTCCCCCCATCCTTGGTTAAGCCCGGGGAGAGATACTTCGCGAGAGGACCATCCCGTCGGCCAGTGAGACAAGAAGCAGGGAGACTATTTATGGCCGCGAGAAACTTGTCCAAATCTTCTTGTAGGGAGGTCGGGGACATCTCCGATATGTCCATGGGAAAGTGTTCCGGTGTCCTGTGAGAAACGCCCCGGTTTTGATGCAATCCAGAGTCCGCTACTATGCAGCAGCCTGATGCCGGGAAGCCTTGGCGAAAGATTGAAAGATTGGCGAGGCTCAGCGAGATTCCCGAGAGTGAAAGATGATGGTTTCTGATGGCCGAGATCGGAACTTCAGGTGGGTCACTGTATTCAAATATATCTGAATACGCCCGGCCCCGTATCGTATTATATTCATATCGTATCGTATTCATATTCACTCATATTCATATTCAGATGATCACCCCGGGGTCGTATCGTATTTATATATATTTGAATATATTCAAAATATATTTTTCCGTATCGTATTTTTGGCCAGCACTACTAGAAACCGTGCAGGGGGCGGGAAATGGTGTTGAACACAAGATATCAAAAGTTTGTTTCTTTGTTTTTTTTTGACGGCGACTGTCATCAATTATGCAAAGCGCTGTAATCTCGAATGAGTGCTAGAAATTAAATTTCAAAAGATGCAGAAAAGGCTCTGACCGGCTTCCCAGACGAACAGACCTCAATCACGCGAACAGATGTCAAAACCCGTCAGATCATGAGCCCCGCGCGGCGGCCGACAGACCCGTGGTGTGGTTATTTCAGGCGTTGGTTATGGTATGGGGAGGATATATATACTGATGGAGCCAATAAGTGTCCGAGGAATGATGCAGACTGAACACCCACTCGAGACCTCGATCGTCTTTACTGTCCTGTCCTGTTGTTTGAAGTGTACCGTAAAGCGGGTCCGGAAGAAGCCCAATTCGGCCCACCCACCCAAGTTGAAACGAAAAAAAAAGGAACGGAATACGAGCAGAGCAGCATGGGTCTCGGGGGGTTCGAACCCCCGCCGCGCGGACAAGGGCTTGGATGTAACCAGTGTATAGGTCCCGCGCGGCGTCGCAGACCCCTTTCACAGAAGATTGGATTGGTTGAGGTGTCGACTGTGCGCACAAGTTAAATTGTTACGGTGACATTGAAGGGCAGGATCTGTATAATACACTCACCCGGATGGTGTTCGTTGAGTAGAGCGAAGTCGTTAGTGACTCGTTACGGGTACTAGATGTTGCAGTTGAGGTGTAAACTCTGCTATTCAAAACATTTTCTTGACAACGCAACTTGGTCGAGATGATGTAGCTCTGCTATCTGACGACGAATTCCTCCCCGGGATTCGATATTCTGGGTCTCTTGCTCTGCGTGCCAGCACGTCGTTGGCAATCATAACGGGTTGTTTGTAGAGTTACACCCCGCAGAGAATCGGGTCTGCCGTGGATTTTTACCAAGGTTTCAGACACGGAGACCGGGTTGGGTGACGGTGAGACGAGCCTGCTCCCCGAGACTCCTTACGAATGGCCTGACAGTGCTGCGTCCCACCGGTAACACCCCCAGAAGTGCAATTTGAATCCTGAGCGCTGAGCGCGAGATCGCCGTCGTGAATGCCGACAGTCTCGTGAAAGAGAGAAGGCTGGAGTCCGGCGGTCACCCGGTGATCATGCTCAAAGCATCAGAAGCGTTTACACAAGCCTGGGCGAGATGAACAAAAAAACAGCATTGCAGTGGCTGGGAAACAAATTTAAAGCAGCTATACGGTAGTCGGTCGCCACCTTTCTGAACAGCATATCTAGTTCGGGTAGCAGCAGAAGTAGATGGCTCCGGCAGAAAAGATACTCTGTAATCCGAATCAGCGGGACCCAAGACAGGAAGAGGAGTATTACGCACGCCGGTGACGATGTTCGCGGAGTCGCAGCGCGTGTATTCGCCCGAGTTGGGGGGAGTGACCCGGACGACGGTATTGCCGTTGCAGGTCGTGTGCGCGCCGCCGAAGCCGGGGGTGCCCTCATAGTCGCCGCACAGGTCCCCGGGAAGGACGCTCAGGTCGTGCTTGACGGCGGCCTGGTCCCCTGCGAGCAAAGGCCTAGTCAGCGCTAACAGTGGCTTTGGTAGGATAACGAGACGTACAGCTGCCGGCTGGAAGGCACGAATGTAACATCATTCAGTAAGTTAAGTCTCACACCCTGGAAGCATCGAGGAACTTGCGTTTGGTGATGAACCCGAAGAGTTCACCGCAGACTGTGCCGGTTGTGAGTCTAGTGGTTCATGGTGAGGGGGAAAGATCACTTACTGACGTTTTTGCCACTGAAGGAGCAGAGCTGTTCAGCCCCGATACCTTGTAACGAGTCAAGAGATCAGTGTCGAGCTCGGAAGAAGAGTCAGAATGAACTCACCAACACCACTGTTGCCGCACTGAGCCTGAGCACCAGCGACGAACAGGAGGGTTGCAGCGAGGACGGAAGCTTTTGCGATCATTTTCAGAGGGCGGGATATGGGATCAGAGAAGAGAAGGGAGAGGATAATATTTTGGCCCACCGTTCCACCCTTTTATATATTGGACGGTGGGAAACGCCGAGCCTGTGAGCGATCGGGTGCAACGAAATCAGAGGAGCGCACCACATGATGAGCACCGGAAGTACTGTACCTCTTCGGTTAATCGAGCAACGAGTCCAGCAACAGTCCTGCAGAGTACTTGCAGAGAACTTGTGGAGTGTGCAAAAGTGGACCGCGATCCCATCACCTCGCATCAGCGGCATTAATGCATCATCAATTCAAACAAAGTTTCAACAACCTTGCAAATCCAAGAAGATCCCAGCACACCCGGGAAAGCACCACATGATGAGTACCGGAGGTACTGTACCTCTTCGGTTAATCGTAGCAACGAGTTCAGCAGCAGTCCTGCAGAGTATTCTGCAGAGTATTTGCAGAGAACTTGTGCAAGTGGACCGTGATCCCAACACCTCGCATCAGCGGCATTAATGCCTCATCAGTTCAAACAAGTTTCAATACACCTTAAATCCAAGAAGATCCCAGCACACGCGGGAACGCACCACATGATGAGTAATGTACCTCTTCGGTTAATCGTAGCAACGAGTTCAGCAGCAGTCCTGCAGAGTGTTTGCAGAGAACTTGTAGATAGGATAGGATTAAGATAGTTGCCGGCGCAAGGTCCCGCATCGGAGCGGCTGGTGTGTGCACAGTCATCAGGAAAACCAAACCATGTAATATGCAGCGCTTGGAGAAACAGATGTAGCTATGGAATTACTATATATCACTCCATAGCAGCTCACAGCAGTCCATAGCATTGCTAGGCGTTGCTATGGCCCGCTATGGACGCGGTTTTCCTCATGCTGGTATGACTAAAACGTAACGCCGTTTTTGCAAGGATCAAGCAAGGATCTTCAGGAATGCCCCGCCAACAGGAACTCGAGTTCGGCATTGACGATGCACAGTTTGAATTTCAATCCGAATCTCGTTGATCGGTGATCAATTGTCCGGTTTGAATTTCAGCTGCGGGCATGAGAGACCGTATACTATTCGGCTTGCGGATAATGCCATCCGAAAAGTCACATGCAGATGCGTCTCAAGTACGTCTTCAACTTGTCTCAAACCACATCACCGTAATCTCCGAAAGACGGTTTATCTTCAGTTTACTCTTGGAATCTGATAACTCACAAAGTCGACCTTCCCGTGGAGCTGGAGCGGGAAATCTTTGAGCTTGCGGCCAGCGCAGATGTCGCGACCGCGTTGCGCCTCGCGGTTGTTGCGCGTCGTGCGTAGGTTTGATAAGTAGGTTTGCAAGATATTCACTCCTAGGACTGCTCAATTCTCACGCCGGCTAAAATAATCCCACGTCGGCTAAATAAAATATTCTAAGGAAGCCAATCTTGAGGAGAGAAAAAGGCGAGCGCTCTCTCTTGGTCGGAGTTTGAACAGTATTTTATTTAGGCGGCGTGGGATTATTTGAGAACTCAGCAGTCCTCTGAGCGTCTAGGGTTGAGCTGATTATCTATTCTAAGGTCGTCGTTGCACACGCACTAGAAGATAGGCTCTAAATGCAATACGCGTGCACCGTGGTTTGGGACCGCACGGCTAGAGCCCAAAGATACCAGAAGGCATCGAACCAGCCAAACATTTCGACCTGAGTCCTTCTTCGCGCGCCACGTCAAAAGTCTACAGATCGGGCACTTATCCGAACAGGAGCTCGTCATCGTGTTACCGGCCTGCACAGGCATCTCGGAGTTTGGGTGGTAGGCGAGCATTCTCACCCCGCTTGTCATGGCTGCACTTGACCTCCTCGCACTCCGTCGCCTCTCCGTAGACCCCTCCTTTGACTTTGCGCGCTTGACTACTGCGCCGATGTTCGCAACTATAATGCACCTCGACATCTGCTTCCACAATTACTTTGGCCAGCAAGTGTTGCCCCCGCTTGTGCGCTTCTCTGCCCTGATGCACTTCTCCGTGCACCATAGTCTGGTGCCGTCGCCGACCTGGTGCGATGACGTTCGGAAGTTGTGCCCGCGCCTGAAGATCCTGCTCCGTTTCTCCGATAAACTCTGGCCTGCGACAGCGGCATGCGGACCTGCAAATTGTCGTAATGCAACAGCCCGTCGGGGGCTGGACCGCGCGCTGGGTGCACGACGCCTGGGCTGTGGCCGAGAACATCGTACGTGAGCGTCGGGGGATCGCTGCTGTGGCGTCAATTTTAATGCATGATTGTTTATTCGGCTCACTTTCGACACAGCGGAGAGGAAGGCGACCGCCGATGCTTCAGAGCCACTGTCATAGAACCGGCCTGTGTCTAAGAACATTGTCTGCGAGCGTCAGGAAATTGTTGTTGGTGCGTGAATTATAGTGGGTGAGCTGTGATTTGACTCACTCCAGCTCAGCAAAGACGAAGGTGTGCTATAAAGTAACTTGTAATCATTGCTCATGCAGGAAATCGATGATAATGGCATTTGTTTGAAGTCGCTGTCGGAAGAACATGAAACTTGACTGATTATTAACAGAGTTCGATCTTTTAAAATTTAGTCTTGACTCTTGCATAGTGGCCGGTGTTTTATTCCGCGCCGTTCACATCATGTAGGCTTGTACCACGCTGACAGAATATATATTGGAATAGGGTCGAGACTCTATCGTTTCATACTTGATTGCGAATAACTTCGAACACTGCAGCATACTCAATTCCCTAGTCGTCGTCGTCGTCCTAAAACGGGTCCCCGCGCGGTTTCGGCGGCGCGTCAGCCTAGAGGATCTGCAGAAAGTCGTCCCCGATCCCCGCGGCTGCCCTCGAGGTCATCTCCGCGTGGTCGTACGCCGGCGTGACCTCGACGATGTCGCAGCCCGTGGAAAGGCAAGTATGTATCAGTTCAACGCAGAGAACAATATTAAGAATCATTGCATACACGAAATTCAACCCGGCAAGACCGCGGAGGATGCGTTGAAATCGCGGGTCGTCCATCCGCCCGCCTGAAAACGACAGACATCAACAAAAACCAATAAAATGGTGCGATTCTTACTTCCGGCGTACCAGCTGGGCGAGATTTGCATAGGTAACCAGGTTAGTGAAGACGACAGGTTTTATCTAGTACTTACTCGCAGGCGCCATTCCGGGGTCTGGCGGGTTACTCAATTTACACAGGGGGCAAAAGAGGGGGCACCTGTCATAATGGCATCCCAACGGCATCCCACCTGCCCTTGCTGAGTCTTTGTCACAAACTTGACGGGGAATTGACATAATAGACAGGTTGTGCAAAGCCGCACAAGCCGCATGCGGCTTCATGCGGCTTTTTGGCATTGTGCAAAGCCGCGGGGAGGATTTCAATAACCCGAACCCATAAACCCACCGGAAATGACTCATACGAATGTCATTTCAAATGTTCTGTCCATGCGGCTATCCAATCAGATCCAGCGAATATAATGATTTGTCCTTGAGTTTCCGCGTTGATTCCACAGCACCTACAAACTGAATGACAAATGGAACAGCCATCCCATAGTCTAAAATACTTCCCTCCACTCAGCAGGTTCACTGAAAGTTCAACCCTTCCTAGATGAACTCAGAAAATCTCCGCGGCTTTGCACAATGCCCAAAAGCCGTGTGCGGCTTGTGCACAACCTGTCTAATGATAGTTGCCTTTGTTTCCGGAACAACCGGCATGATCTCCAGATTAGGCAAAGGTTCCCCATGTGCTGAAAATATATTGAGTTGGAGGTATCAACAGTTCAGCTGTGATTGTGTAAGAAAATTCTGTCTTCAAGTGCAGAGAGTTCAAAGGCCACCATACCGGACAGAGTCTTCAGCTGACTTAAGAAACTGTTGGGTTCCAATTGTGAGAAACAATATTTATTTACAACCTCTATTCAGTGTCCAAAAAACCACCATGTGTGGTTTCAAACTCTGCTGATTTGTAATAGAGGTGGCGAGCAATCAAGCGATCAAGCTGATCAACAGACAAACCACCGAGGTACGAGGTTCTTCACGTTTGTAGCGTCTGTCTACGAGAGACTAGCCCGCTGATGGCTCCATCGGCACCGCCTTTTGCGCTGCCTCTCCGTTGATTGATTGATTGGATCATCGAACTTACTACTTAGTTGGCATTGGACAAACTCGAAGAGCAGAGCACACATTCCAAGTTACCCAGATGGGGTGCTATAGCCTCTCGCCAATCTCTGCTTCTAGCTTTTCCAGTGGCCCGGCGAGCACCAGTGAAGTTTGAACGTCAACGGCGAGCTCATTTGCGAGAATCACCTCAACGTGGGTGGCTTTCTAGCCCTGGGCTCGTGGAGTGCATGTTTCTACCGTCGAGATGCGCTAAGCGCTCTCAAATATTTGAGATCCGGTCTCTAGATTCCACTGCGGTGTCCATTCTCCTTCATATGGACCAGTGTCAATGCTATTGCGGTCAGACGACAACTGGATTGGTTGATGCATTGTAAGTGCTCCATACAGCGCTCCGTCTACCTCGCGCTGATTGCCGGGAACTCGACAGGCCATAGTGGGGAAATGATATATCATCGGAAATAGATACGCTTCCCTCGTGTTCGACATGGTATTGTTCGTAATCATAATCGTGAAGCCAAAGTACGTCTCTGCTCCAGGTTGCCCTTGTATCAAGACGGTGTGCTCGGTCATGCCGTTAGAGCATGTCATAGCAGTCGAGTCGGTGCAGGAGCTGGAGTGATCGTGGACCTCGAAAAATAATCGTTTAGAACAACTCTTTATTTCTGCTTATTGTCATTTTAAAAAGGGAGACACACACCTGAGAGCGAGATGTATGGAAAATTTGAGAAGTCGACTATGGCAATCGAATGAAACATCTGACGCGCAGAATTTTGAAGCAGGTCCGGCATTGACGGCTAGAAGAGGGTTCAGACCAATCGCGTACTGTGGTTCTAGCTTGCCTGTCATCGGCTGGAATTTTCAGGCCGCGCAAAGGTTCGTTCCGGTTGTCAAATATTCAGGTAAGAATGTCAGAATTGGAAGAGCACATATACTCGGCCGTATGAAGTATGGGAACCCGACACTAACGGAGAATAAACTTGACACAGGGCGCGCCGCCCGTGTAGAAAGTCCAAGCGAAGGTCATAAGGAAGGAATCTGGATATTTGGAATCCACATACACTGCATTTTGGCAGGCTCTGGACGCACATTAGCCGATTTGGCGAGGTCCGCGCGAGGTGACCAGGTCGGTCTGGAGCTCGGCAGATTCGTCTAGGTTCGGCCCAGCTTTGGCGAGGCCCCCGGACCGACTTCGCGTGGACCACACCAAAGCTCAGCTAATGGGGTCTAGGCTCGGCTCGAGGAATTGTCGAAATGCAGTGATACGGCGGCGACAGTGAATTCCGCATGTCTGTCTAGACGAGAACTAAGTCATCGGTCAGGCGGTAGCGGAGTCTCAGTCTATGGTCTTGCGCGGCCCGTCGAACCCAGTTCAACCATGACTCAACTTACTACGTTTTCCTCATTCATCTCACAGAAAAGTCTGACCACCAATTCCCAGTAAGCTCCTCGAATTTCGTCCAGTTCACGTCCGTTCTAAATGACACTAAACATAAGCAGCTTCCTTTCCCCGCATTCACCGGGATGTGATTGTTTGCTTTGTACTTGATAGTAAGACTCAATACAAAAGGTGGCAAGATGCACGCTGTCGGTTATTCAACCGAATTCAAGTCTTGCATTCCATGTGTCCAAATACAATAATAGGTTCTTCAGGTATCCATCCTCGTCCTATAAAAGCGGCCTACCCAGCACGTCTTTCTTTACAACCAACACCCAGTTCGTGTTATTTTAAATCAAGATGTTCGGAAAGCACCTTGTAAGTCTTATACCTCTCTCCTTGTAACCCTCAATCCTTCTCCTCACATGTACTCATTCATTAGACTCTCCTCGCTATGCTTGCGATCTCTGCGTCCACGATCGGCGGTCAAAGCGTCACATTTTCCTGCAATTCCGAGGGGCTAGTAGGTGACTGCGGAGCTTTCATCACCAGTTTCTGCACGCAGATGAATCTGATGACGGTATTCTGTGTTCTCCTCCACTCAATCTTGAGCATGTTTTGACGATCTCTATCCAGTTCAGCTCAACTGAAAGTGGTGAAAGATGCTACGATCTCGATGTTAGCGCCGGTTCCAAATGCGAGTCGAGTTCCCCTTGTATTCCTGCCTCTATATTCTGACGTTTTCTGTACAGGCTCCCTCACTGCGTTCTACTCGGGGCCGGTCAGCAGCTCCGCTGGTTCCCCTAACGTCGTCAATTGTGAAAATACTCTCCGTAATATCACTGACAACTGCCCAAGGGTGCGCATGCTTTCGACTCCGTGTCCTCTTCCTCATTACTTAATGGCCACAATACAGGGAGGTAGCGGCACTGCGGGCGGCGTTTTCAGCTGGAGCATTGACCCCAATGTTGGATTGTGCAATGTTTTTACCACCACTGTCTAGGGAACGTTGATAGAATCATTTACCTGTCATCTCGAACATGGCAGTATATACTGATCCAGGCATATGGTAGTACGGTTGTATCGTCATAGTCAATGTGATGCAACGTTGATCTGCAGTGCTCAATTTAAGTAGCACAGCCCAAGAGAATTGAGACGAAAATGGCATGAATATGAATTCTCCAATCTCCAAAAGCTTTGATCTATGCGTTTCTCTGAACTCCTCTTCTCTGCTCTTACCTTCCTGGTCGTGTCTTCTGCGGCGCCTAGTATCGAGATGGCGGGTATTAGAGCTGAAAAGTTGTCCGACGTCAGCTTCGCTGCTGTAGAATGCATGGGCTTTATCACGTCCCCTGTCCCCTCCGAACTAGTTGCGTTCTACCTAATATCGACGGCGAACGCTGACCCTGGACCGTATCTGGACCAAGGGCACGACGGTCGACGTTGCCTTCGTTGCTATTGGTCTCGTCCCTTTCGTCGTTCCTCTCGCCCCGGGATGCTACCCCCCTGAGCCTGCCTATCATCGAGAACGTCCTCTTCTGCGAGCAATATCTTTGTCGAGGGCCAAGACTCGGTCGCTCTCTTGCCGTATGGGCTCAATTTTTCATCCACGTATGGTCGTACTCATGCATTTCCAAGTATTACGGATTGTACCGGACCTCCCCAGGCGACCTTCAGTGGCTCTACGCTTGCAATTAACGTCTCCTCCGACTGAGCTATCCGCACGAGCACCCGACCAGTTCCCATCGCAGTCGTCCAGAGTCATCGTTCCCAAATTCCAACTTGGTGGTTTCCGTTCGTAGTACTTGGTCTGCCTTAATTGTTATTACCGCGATAGCCGGAATCGTCGATTTTTACTGTTGCGCCACCGAACTTCTGAGCGTTCATTTGCGTCAAATCTGCGTTGCGTTTGAGTACGCACTGCAAAGCCCGTATACTTTATATTAGTGTATGCTTATCCCTGAAAATCAGTGCGCAGACATACTAGATCTTAGTACACCTATTGGAATGTAGTATGTAAATCGTAGTACGGTACTGAATTAAATCAGTTCTTCTGCGAACTTCCCTCTGTCAAGTCTTATTCTTCCATAAGCGTAATATTCAAGTTATTCCGCCGAATGGATATCAACAACGCGTTCTATCGTCATCTGGGAGCCCGACTCATGAGCGCAAGTTTCCGTGGCACGGAGTCGAATTCGGTGAGAAGCTGTGTTGTAGGCGTGAAATGCATCACATTGTGATCTCTGTTCGGGACAAACTCGAAGAGCAGAGCACACATTCCAAGTTACCCAGACGGGGTGCTACAGCCTCTCGCCAATCTCTGCTTCTAGCTTTCCAGTGGCCCGGCGCGGGTTTTGCTCACGCGGGTCCCTTGCCCGTAATTTCAAAACTTAGTTCGATTCGGCTCAACCATCCGTATCAACACGAGTTCACTTTCTTTTGTCCCACCAAGGATAAAAACAGCTCGGTGGAGCCGGTCCGTAAAACACACCGTTTGCTTACCTACTTCCGCGGAAGTCACTCATTCGATTCAGTTCGAGCCGTCCATGTTGGTCGCTTTCCTTTATTTGACCAAACCTGGCCGGAATTCAACCATGAAACAAAGCGGTACCTTTCGGTGTACTTCAAATTGGGGTCTCCGAACCGAGTATATGCACCGGTTATGTAAATCACACGGTGCACCGGCGAATTAACCTCCGTGCCTCACCGACTCGACCTAGTTTCTGGTGATGTGGAAACTTGAGCCAAAGCTTTGCTCGCCCCAGCCGACAAGCTCAGCGCAGATTTATGCAGACCATGAACATGATAAAAACGGCCCGGTGGATGGATTCACCTCTGCAATGCATGGATGATTGTCGTTGTTTGCGCGGAAGTCACTCGTTCGATTCGAGTCCGAGCCATTGCCAGCCACGCTTTTTTTCCCTTGACCCAAACTGCTACTAGATAATATTGAATACAACAAGGCGGTCACAGCAATGTATTTCGAGTAAGTACACGAACAAGCGAAGACCGGCTGGGTGGCGCGTGCGGGCGTCTGCTCAATAGAGTTCATGTCACGGCAGAACTACCCCGTTCGGTTCAGGTAGATCAGCCATGTCAAAACGAGCTTGATTTTTTTGGGAGGTAAAGTACGCCGGAGTACTTAAGTACATGTATCATTCACGTGAGTAACTTGTAACATTTACACGCTATGAATTCTCCAAGGGATTGAACGTGCAGTATAATATTTTTGGTCGTTTTCAAATCACCCAAGGTCATTTGCTTCCTCACTGCCTCAACTGAGCACCCTACACGTACATTTGAAAAAGGAGCGAAGCACGATACAAGAACGGCTCGGTGGATGGATCCACCTCTGCATCAATGCTCGTCTTTGTTTGTGCGGAAGTCACCCGTTCGATTCGGGGTGGGGCCTCAAGGTAGTGTTTGAGATATTTTTGACCAAACCTGACAGGGATGATAATCCAACTCTATGAAGAGGGCGGTCAAGTAAATGTACTAGTGAGATCTTACGCCGCCTGAATTAGCCTGCGTGCATCATCAGCACAAACCAGTTTCTGTTGAGAAAAGCACTTTCTGCCCCAACTGACAACCTCACATGGGGAGATTATGGACATATCTATACAGAAAAGGAGCACAATAACAAAGGCTCGGTGGGTCCACCTCTGCAATGCATGCTTGCTGTGCCTATTGTCATTTCCACGGAAGTCGCTCGTTCGATTAGGCCTCAAGTGTTGAAATTTTTGAGGTGTCACGCAAGATTTTGGCCCATGTCAAAATGTCGAATAGGTAAATTGGGTCACTCATCGCACGCCATGTCGATTTGAATGAAATAATCCAGTACTTGAATCGCACGGAACGTGAGAAGATTGTTTGAATGACTGCTCGGTCTTGTTGATTTCCCGAACCGTGGGCTATCGGGGCGTGTGAAAGTGTGGATCCCGTTCTCCCATCGTGCGTGGCAATAAACAGGTGGGGGTAGGCTGGAAGAGGATGGAAGAGGATGGAAGAGGCGGGAGTGGAGACATTTACGTACGTACGCGCCCACCTGACTCGGTTAAGTTTCAGTGAGGCCCGCCAAACAACGTTAATCATGCAGAGACCGACTTGCTGGTCTACCTCGGACGGCGCTGCGATGGCGCGCTGCTATATCGTTAAGGCTCCAACCATTTAGTTTTCGTGTGAATGGAAACAGTTTCTAAATGGCTTAAAACAGTTTACGTACAACCATTTACTCCATTTGAGCCAGTTTGAACCCGAGGCTAAACTAGACGAAAATGGTCTAAAACCGCGTATAAACATTTACACATGTAACTGATTGGAGCCTTATTGTAACACTGTCAGTCTCCTACCCATCCGCGGTTTCGAGGTTTATCAGACAGAACACACCACCAAAGTGCCCCCACGTTTACGAGCAGCTGGAACAGTCACTCCACAGGCACATGTAGCTAAACGTGTCCACGGCTGGGACGTGTGTGGCCACCAGCTGTCCCGCGCAGCTGGTTTTTCAGCTTACCGCCACCTGCCTCGCCATGTGTTGAGCATGTTTTCGGACCAGCTGTCTTCACCTTCTCAATAATAATACTATATATGACCCTAGTGCGAATAATTTCCATATGAACCAATAGATATCATTGGCAAGTTGACAAATGATTTTCTTTCTGACCTTTACCGCTTCTGGCTTTCGCCCTCTTTCGCTTTGTTGCGGCTTTTTTGCATGCTTTGCATCTAGTGCATATTAAATTTCCAGTGATTTTTCAATTCAAAGGCACAAAGGCGATGTTAAAAGTGTGTTCTTCCAACCTATACCTCCAATTGCCTTGGCAGTGCCCATAGATTAGCGGCAGGCAAGAATTACCAACCACGGTTGGTCTGAAGTACTTAGATGTGGATTAATTGTATTCAACTCCCTATTACGGGCTCTCATTGATTCTGATCTTCTCATCGTTCTATATTGACAAAAATCTGTGAATAATTTACATATTGAAACATGTGCCGACAGGCGAATCCCAGGTTTTCTTGGCAGCTGGTTGCCACCCGAAGGTAAGGCTACAATCATTTAGTTTCCGTTTGCGCTCAAGCACAAACCAACGGAAATGGTTAGGAAATAGTTTAAAGCCGTTTTAAACTGTTTGAAAATGGTATTTTCGCACCTACTGTGAAACTGTTGCTAACTCTTTGTGTATCTATGCGAGTACGAATACCCACCAAAATTTTCTGGAGTCACGCAAAAAAACGGTCGTGTCGAATGCTTCAAAAGGGTCGCGTCACTACGCCTCGTGTCGATTCGTTCTTGTTCTTTTTCTATGTAAAAACATCCATCTCCATACATATAAACGTCTGGCGAGACATGTCAAATCGAGGCGAAAATCCGAAATCCTAAACCCTCCCTGGCAGTTACACTCGGACCTACAAGGTCCGTTATGGGCCTCTCCTGCAAAAAAAAAAGAGCAGTAACTTCTGACTCGATACCTTGGCACCATGATAAACTATTGCCATGGCCTCGGCCATTTGCGTCCAGGTTTCAAACAAAATTCTGCCCATACTGTAGAATTTCATTCAATTCGGCGGTCACGCATCACGCACCCCCTGTGCCGCGATGAATTTTGGTCTCGGTCACAGGTCACGGCGCCCAGTGCCGAATGTAAAATGCGTGACACTTGGGCCAAATCTCCCTTGGAGGTGCAAAAAAGGCAGAATTTTCGTAATTTTTCGTCTTGAATGCCGAATTTTTGGAGGTGTCACGCCAAAATTCGTTGGTTGCCGAAGTGCCGAATCAGTATTTTGGGTCACGGGTCACAACCCGTGCCGAATTGAATGAAATTCTACAGTATATGCGGACAGTACCTCTCGACGTCTGCGTCAACCGCCTCCACCGCCTTGATCAGACTTTGGGCGATCGTCTCGAGAACATGCCTGACTGAGTCATTGCCCTCCCGTTCACGAGCGCGATGCAGGAAACTCTTCGTTACTATTGCGTCCTTTGACTTAGGTATTTTAAGATTAACACAGTGTTGTCTTCCCTCGTCATGCCTCCATTATCATTTTCAACGACGGTTAAAATATTGAACATCTTCTTCTCGCTTCTCGCCGTTGCACTTGTGGCTCTCATCAGCCTAGGCGACTTGGACATGTAACGCCGAATACATGCCGCTCCAATTGCCGTGGCTATCGGTCCCTCCAAACCGACAAGGTCCCCAGAAAACCAGGGCAATCAGCTTATCTGGCAGCTGCCCAGAACGGCGACGCCACGACCGCGACAACCGCGAAATTCCGGGAGCAGGTTCAAATTGCAAAGTGGTGATGGTGATGGTGGCGTACATGTGTGGAGCTGTGCTGGGACTGGAAATTGACAGGGATTCCTGCGTGAACTTTTTCATTCATGCTTGCCTCCGGTCTACGCCGAAAATAAATTCCTTAAAAGTTTACAAGCGCTCGCCGGCGCTTCGCGCCGGCTCCCACTTCTGCCGGAATGATAGATTAAAAGCGGAGTTTAAAATGGCTTCAGACAGACAGACACACGTAATTTTAATAAAGGGGTGAATTAAATGTACACCGAATCGCTGATCCGCAAGACCCGATAAAATGTGACTGATGAGAGCCTCTCATCGGTCACATCTGAGCGATATGAGAACGTCCCTTTTTCTTCTCCAGCACACCGCTTCATCCATGCACGAAGAGCTGGCGCTGAAGAATCTCAGGCTGGCCGACCCCACAGTGATTTGTGCTTCCGCCTACCCGGAGTTTAATTCTGGTGGAACCCGGTTACCTGTATTACGCGACCGCTGCTAACAGCGCTCTGGCGGATTTCCAGCAACTTGAAGTGCGTTTTGCGCCCGAAAGCCACACCGCCAACCTCGTTGTTCCTTCCTGTCTTCTGCTGTGACCTCGATCCCTCACGAATCCCTACGCCTACAGCTCGATCTCCAACGATCCAGCCATTCCACTCGTTGTCGGCGATGTCGTTGAAAGAAATCGCTAACTAGTTAGCGATTTACTTGCGCGAGATCCATCGGCTGGAAGACGGAGTCGCTAAAGAGCTATGGCCTAGGATCTGGGGCTGGATCTCTATCAGACTGTCGGCTCCTTCATCCTTTCTGGGTCCAGAAGACGTATGACATACATGACGATTGTTCGCCAGTCGACCTCCAAATACACCCCAGGTATTTTTGTAGTCCTCGCGCGGACTTGGGCGCTCTTCCTCTCCGTTCAGCCTGGCGTCCACCAAGCGGGCCTTCGTCCGTGCGGTTCGCTTCATCACTGCTGACGCGCACTGTGGTTTTCAACATGGATGAATATATCGAAGGCGCCCGAGGGCCGAGGATGCGCGTGGTGTACGTCCGCATGGGCACAGTGTCCTTTCATACGTACATGCGCCGGCGACCGATCTGGAGCATGTCAAACCAAGTTTGAAATGACAATCATGGGGTCTACCCTACTCCATAACGTCCTGATCTCCTCCCGTTCCCCTCCCTTCGGCCGATATAACTTAACCTCTACTATGCGTGAGCTCACGTTATATTAAGCGATCTTTATCCTTATCCCCGGACGGCGCTACGACGGCGCGCTGTTCTGTTTAATTCATATCCAAAGTGCAGCGCTTCCTCTGCTCCCCCCTCCCTCCCCACTTCAGCGTGTAAGTCCACATCCTGAGCTCAGATATGGACCCAGAAAAACCGGGGAAGGAGGCGCGCTTTGAGAACGTCAGTGACAACTCGGAGGGTCAACCCATCCACAAGACGGAGACCAACACCACTGGCACGGATGCGGAGAAGGGTTCGACTTCGTATGCCGCAAGTACGACCGGCCTCGACCACAAGATCGAAACTAGCAGGGCGGAGAGGCGTCTTCTTTTCAAGCTTGGTGCGTACTGGTGCTTTTTCGCCTCGCAAACTACATACTGACCCAGCGCTGACACAGATATTGTGATCCTTCCTCTTGCTGTATTGCTTTACTTGAGCGCGTATCTCGACCGCGGGAATCTGGGAAAGTCAGTCGCGTGCTCAGTGTCGTGTCCTCGATCAAAAAGCTCACATTCCTCCAGTGCACGTCTTCAAGGTCTCCAGGCTACTGTGCTTCGAGGATCCGACACGAACTACAGCCTTGCCTTGTCCTGCTTTTACAGTGTGTTGTGTCGTCTTTGTTTTTCCCGTTCCTCACATCACATCCCCAGTAACCTACATTCTGCTATCCGTCCCCGGCACGCTCCTTGCAAAAGCGATACTCCCGTCCACCGCCATCTCTATCGGCGCCCTCATCTGGTCCATCGCCGCAACCTGCCAAGCTGCAACCTTCTCCCCCGCCGCGCTCTACGTCAGCCGCCTCTTCGTCGGCGTGGGCGAGTCGCTGTTCGGGCAGTCGATGGGGCTGTATCTTACGTATTGGTACCTCCCTGACGAGCTGTCGAAGCGAATTGGGCTGTTCATCAGCGCGGGGAGCGTTGCTGGAGCGTGCGTCCCTTTCCTCTAAATTTATTCCGTTTCCTCGTCCTTATCGCGGCAAGCAGATTCGGGGGCCTTATCTCTTACGGCGTCTCCTCCATTACTCACCCCCGCATGACTCAATGGCGTATCCTCTTCCTCATCGAAGGTATTCCCTCTTTCGCCCTCGCCTTCATCGTATTCTTCTGCCTTCCCTCGCGCCCCCAAACTTCGTCCTACCTCTCCGAAGACGAGCGCACCCTTGCACTCACGCGGCTTAATACCCGCCACGTGGGGAAGGGTCTAGGGCTGGGCGAGGGGCACACCGGCGTGGATTGGAAGGCCGTGAAGAGGGCACTGATAGATTGGAAGACATACGTGGTCTCGGTGATCTATTCGTGTATGAATCTGGTACGCATCCCTTCTCTCTCCGTGTATTCTGTCCAGCGATGACTCAATGTCCGCAACAGTGCCTCGGCTCCGTGACAGGATTCCTCCCCACCATCGTCAAAGGCCTCGGGTACTCTGATGCTAATGCGCAGCTATTCACCGTCCCGCCCTACGTCGTCGCCCTCGTCTTCATGCTCCTTATGTCAACCTACTCCGACGCCCGCCAAACCCGCGGCATTCCCGTCGCTATCGTGTTTGGCATCGCCATTGTGGGATGGGCTATCCTCCTCGCTGTCCCCGCGGTAGCACCCACTTATAGCGATCTACATGCAAGGTATTTCGGGTGTATTTGTATTGTTACGGCGGGCTGTGAGTTGTGTTCTGTTCTCTATTGCCTCCACCCACCATCTTCTCTCCCCTCTACCTCGCTCTCGTATTGTTATTTTCCTCCCCTCATATTACATTTCCTCTTCTCGTATCTATTTTGAGTGACTGACAGTGGCGTTCATTTGCTCTTGGACAGATGCGAACATTCCTCTAATAATATCGTGGCAAACCGGCAACACCGCCTCCCAATCCCAGCGCGCCGCCTCGCTTGGGATGCTGAACGCCGTTGGGCAGTGCCTCTCCGTTCTGGCAGCATTTTTGTTCCCGAGCGCAGAAGGGCCGAAGTTTGTTAAGGTGTGTTTGTTTCGCGTAGCTGACTCGTGCTCACATGCACTCATCACACACAGGGCACGTCTACGAACATTGCGTTCTCCGCCCTCGGGCTCATCCTCACGCTCTTCATGACTGCGTACTACCGTTATGAGAATGCACGCCGCGATAAGAATGAGCTGGGAATGCCGGAGCACATGGAAGGAGACGCAGAGGAAGTGGGGAAGTATGATTTGGCGAGGGGTAAGTGCTTCCTCTATCTTCTTTCGTCTCTTCATGACGAGTTGACAGGATTCCGGTACACGCCCTGAATGAAGGGTTGGTGATTGTTGGTTTGAGTTGTTGGTCTGAGCTTCCCAATTCGTGGCAACATACGATTTACGAAATTGTGGAATGAACAAGTATATGCAGGCCCTTGAAGGGGGGACTCAACTCGTTTACCTAGACGAGTGTAAATATAGCTAATCAGTGTCCGAGGAATGATGATGCAGACTGACTGAACACACCCACTCTAGCCCTCGATCGTCTTTACTCCCCCGTTGTTTGAAGTCCACCGTAAAACGGATCTGGAAGCGATCCAATTTGGCACACCCATCCAAGTGGAGAAGAAAAAGAAGCAAAAGACGAGCACCATGGGTCGCGAGGGATTCGAACCCCCACCGCGCGAACAGATGTCAAAACCCACGAAGTCACAGCCCCCGCGCGGCGGCCTACAGACCCTTTGTGTGGTTGTTCAGGCGTTGTTACGAGAAGGATGTACTGAAGCCAATCGGTGTCCAAGGAGTGATGCAGACTGAATACATTGGTTCGCTTCGGCCCACGCCCGCCCCAAGTTAAAACGAAAAAGGAACGAAAGACGAGCATCATGGGTCTCGGGGATTCAAACCCCCGCCGCGCGGACAAGGCTTGGATGCAACCAGCGTATAGGTCTCGCGCGGCGTCCCACAGACCCCTTTCACAGAAGATTGGATTGGTTGGGGTGTCGACTGTGCGCATATGTTAAATTGTTATAGAGCGACGGTGACAGTGAAGGGCAGGATATGTATAATACACTCCCCCGGATGGCGTTCGTTGGGCTGTGGCTGCGAGGACGGAGCACCGCCGCGTACAGTACAAGTACATTCAACTGCCATCGGGAAACAATGCAAGGGGAAAAAAGCGGGTCTGGGACGGCGGAGCACGGGTCCTGGGGGAGTCGAACCCCGTCTGCACAGATACGCGCCGTGAGAGTTATAACGAATGGGCGCTGCCCAGATTCCTACCGACCCCGCAATGCGAAGAATGGATGTCCAGGTTGCAAGACGCGACGCGAGGGTCTGGGCGAGGGAGGGCTTAGCGTGGAACACGATCCCATGCCCGACGGTCCTGTTGTCATAAAGTAAGAAGAGAGGGAATCGCTCACGTCCTGCGGATTCCGTATGTTGTGTTCGGGAGTATAGCACACTTTACATTTTGAAACAACCAAAGAACAGCGAGGGCGCCCACCGAGCGAGTTCTGCGAAGAACTATTATACAGAGGGACGGCGCGAAAAATCGAGCCCGCGGAAAGAGCGCACAGATTTATTAACCATTGGCGACTGGGAAAGAAACGAAACAATGGGGGAAAGAGATCTTGAAACTATTCGAACCAGATACATGCAATTAGCGGAGAACCGGACGTCCTATCGACCCGTTGGATGGATGTTTTGCGAAGCCGTGAAAGCAAGTTGTGCCGTGTTTGCGCTGCACGCTGATGGCCCATCGGCACCGCCTTTTGCGCTGCCTCTTCGTTGATTGATTGATTGGATCATCGAACTTGCAATCACACTTGGGCAGTAAAAGGCGGTACAGCCCCATGAAAATCCGTCGCGGGGAATGGAATACCGTGCGTATCAAATTGTGGCTGCACAGTCACCAGCCTGTGGAGCACATTTCAACACATTCCACTTTGTCGAGACTTGGCCGTAGATCCAACCATACGGCTTCCTGGGCATTCCCGAATCCCCGGGTTTCCGAATTACCCGCCTCGGTGCATTCCTTTGCGCTTGGCAGCAAATCCCCGCGTTTGGGCCGCCAGCCTGAGGGCCGAGAGCGTCAGAAACATCCCAGAATAATTCAGACGGCTACAGCGAGGGCAATTGCACAATAAAATGCATATGTTCAGCTACTTCACCATACGTACTTAGGGGAACGGATGGAATTGAGACTGAAACCGATCAATGACGAAACGACCCCCCCCCCCCCGTTCTCTAGATCTATGCCAACGCGCAAGTACGGCGAAACAACGCCGAATGTGCGATGTCCATAATCGCTGTGAAGAACTGAAAGCAAAGACGCGCCTCAGTATCAATGGTGCATACACTGGTTGGCAGATTCAATTTTTCTAGCACAATTTACAGTGAAAAATGTCATTTGTTTTTCAGACATTTTTCACTGAAAAAATGGTGAAATTTTCAAAGCTTTTTCACCCCTTTTCAATTTTCTTTTGAGTTTTTCACCTCAAACCGGAAAAGTGGTGAAAATGTTTTGGGTTTTCTACCTAGTTTCTGGCAGAAAATTGATGGAAAACAAACAAGATTTTTCGCTGAGAATTCAGCAGAAAAAATTGAAATTTCCAACCAGTGATATATGCAAAATTTTTATTCGCAAGTTGCGGAGAAGCAGGACAAGAAAAACACGACTCGCTCGTACTGTAACGCTGCTACAGTCGTAGAAAGTAAGGAAGAGAAGACGGGGACACCACCATCCAAAGCATTCCGAATTGTTGCGATGGCGAGTCACCGAATGCCCAAAAAGGAAGACAATAATTTGGTGAAAACAACCGAAATGAAATGAATCGGATGCTCCGTATTTTATGGGTTTTATTATGATATGCAGAAATTATCGGATGGAGGCAGAGACTGCGCCATCACTTATCCATGAGGCGGTAATCGCCGCCATCGGGTTTGTTCGGAGCTCTTCTTGGAAATTCTCCTACTGTATTCTTTATAAGGGGATACTTTTTTGTGAATGAAGGAACATACGTCGGTTTTTGATTTTTCTCAGATTTCGTTGAACCAACCACCCACGTCATCGTCCATATCAGGAAATGATGGCACACGCTGTCAGCTTTCAAGCGCCGCTTCGAAGACCCAACAGAACCACCGACAACCGGCTGCCTCAGAACCCACATCAAATCAAAGACCATGCTTCCCTTGGTGCAGCGGCATCAGACTTGAACAGGAAACCATGTTTTCAAGAGACATGGGCACAAAAATTAGGCTGGCTGTTGTCCTACTTCACCGACGCTGGGTACCAGTCATACAACCATAAGTACTATGTATCCAGAGTGAGCTCGAGCCCAAATTTAAATTCCCTGGTTGCGCAGGCTTACCCATTTTGTTTTGCAGCTTTCATTTTTGCTTCGCACATTCAGACTCGTCGCAAACTCATCGTTAGGGGCTGCGGAGCTCCCGCGGAAATCTCCGCAAATGCATGCCTCGAGAGCCGCTGTCGAAGTATTTGGGCTTGGTCGTTGACCAAATGCAGAAAATCACGGGGAGACTGCAGTAAAGATGTGCAGACCATGTAGATACCTTACCAGATGCCCCAGAAGGAATTATAATGTGTTTCCGACCTGAAAAAAGTTCCTCCCGGAAAATTAAAATTTTGACCTGGCCGACCAACCAACCACCCAGGGTCTGGTCCGGCATTCACGGCCCGGTACCCCCTTGATTCTTCATCTCGGTTGTGTCTATCTGTCGATGCGTTGCAGACAGGTTATACGTTTCCCCTGCCTCGCTTCACTAAGGCTTCACCTCTATCTGGAGTCGGAACGTCTACAGAGCCGTCGCATCGGTTTAACACATCCGCATACGAGATAGAATTTTTTCAAGTGCTTAACGAAATATCACGGTATGCAAGAGCCTTCTGCTCGTTACGCTCTTGCGGACGACGCGATTTGAACCAGGACATGCCGGTGAGCCACGGTTGTCCGGTCGGTTCCCGTACGAATTGGCTGAAGCGAGCCCATAACTATCCGAAGAATTTTATATGATCGAGAGAAGTATGTGTATGAATATTTTTTCTTTCAATGTCCTGAATATTAGGAAGCTCAGCGCGAGGATGATGATAGTTTTCGAGATCTTCTGGGACCTGTGTCCAGTGCAAAATATATTATCGGACGCACGCATCCCACGCCTATGAATCAAGGCCGCTCAGGTAACCTCTGAGCACCACGGAACAAGAAATCAAGGAACTCCGACGGCCAGCGACGTTACGAGGCAGAACTTGATGGAGCGCCACAGGTTGCATGTATGCACTGGAAATCCCATAGATGAGTAACGTTGCGGTTGAGACCTGGCCTCTGAAGTGGCCACTGCAGTGCTGGGCCGCGAGGAAAACATGGAACAGGCACGGGAAAAGACGGGGTCCTGTAAGCCGTTGATTGGAGAACAATTATTTAGGAAGGAGCAGAAAGCGGGCGCAGCATCAAATGACAAGCGGCCGACGGACGCGACCAGGGAGAATCTCCTCGTCGCCTACAAATGCGGGGAAAATAGGGATAGCCACGCGCTCCGCGGGCTCGCGCATCGCTGTGGTATGCGTCCCGGTGTCGGGATGCGTTGCAGGACCGAGATCGTGGAGGTCAGGAAGTGAATCGTCGTCACTGGAAACGAGTCGCTCGAGTACGGTTCTGTGCACACCACCAATGAAGTTCACACGGAGACATCGAACAATGACACGTACATGAAGTATTCAGACGACGGCCACCTGCGGATGGATGTTAAACATGGTGGTTAGGAGAAGAGCCGTTGCGTGGCGGACTAACCGTTCCTGTTGAGCTCGCAGGATGCTAATAGATGTGTAGACGAGGGCGAGATCGTCAGTGGTGTCACTCGATTCCGGATGAGCAGCGTGAATCCGTTCAGCGATAATCAGCATCATGGCCGCAGTAAAGATTGGGCTCTTAGATATAACAGGTTGAGCCAACAGCCATTCGGTCTGCAGTCAATGCATACCTGACTGAACGGTAAGGGATTGCCGTTAGGTTGTCTTCGCCGGTGGACGTCCGCGACTTGAATGCACTCTCGCGCAGCCTCGGTGCAGATATTGAGTGCAAGAGGATTCTGGAAATGCAATAAACTTGAGGTATCGAAAGGGATTCAGAGCAACCCAGGCTCACTGGTGGGGTCATGGCGTACAGCTCCGGGATGAACGCTCGATGGATGAGGATGCGGGTGTAATAATAGAAGCAGTGGAGGGCCGCGGATTGGTCGAAGAAGAGGGAGACGGGACGATCGGGGTCCCAGATAACTACGCTTCATTCGGAAAACAGTGGAAAAGAGACAACAGCGACGCACGGTGTGGCGGGATATTGCTGAACCACTGGTTTAGCGCGGTGTCCAGTTCGGCGGCAACGGCTGAGAGGACACGGAGTAACCTCGATTGGAAGTAGGACATCTGGACGCGGTACTAGGAGAAATGGACGTCAGATGTGCCCAGCCGCATACGAGGGGCAGGACAAGGATAAGAAAGGATTTGCATACGAGAATTCGCAACGTGAAATGCACGATGCGGTACAAATTGATCAGCGAAATGAAAAAAGCCGTGACGGGCGCCGTGCCGGGAGGTTGGAACCCTGGGCCCGCCGGAGAGAGCTGCCAGAATTCATCGTCGCAATCGCAGGGCAAGGTAAGAGTCATGCTGCACGAGAACGAGAGACCTTCGTCAGTTGGACAGGACTTACGGACGCTGGAACGTATACGTACTCGACCGGATCTAGGACTGCGGCTCGTCCCAGAGCGCCGCTCAGCTGAACATCAAAAAAGAACAGGGTCCTGCGGGGGGACAGTTAATTAACTACCATTGCAAGCAAGACGACATTGTCACTTCCCAGAATGCGCGCTTCTCAAGCTCCTCGTGGGCAGTGATGGTCGGTTCTCTCGCCTTGCGCCGATGGGAGCCAACATCTTGTGCGAGGCGGATGCCGAATCCAACAATTGCCCATGCAAAGCGCGGGTTGGAAGTACAAGTCAGAAAATGGGCGGCGAGCTGGAGATATACGTATCAACTATCGGGACCGAAGATTTCGCGGAAGAAGAATACTCACGCCATAAGCCTGAATATCGCGCAGCGTGGGTTGTTGACAGAGAAGGTGGCCGCACAGTTCAATTTGATTGTACCATTTCCACGCCAGTATTTCGCGGTCGCCTTTCGATATGCCAGTGTCCGTCAGATAAAGTGAGCCAAGGGCACAGACGAGCAGTAAGATGGTCCCAAAGCCTGTATCGTGCATGTGAAGCCCACGTTGAAGGCATTCTTCAAACATGGGACGTTGCAACATCGGGACAAAGGTATTGACATTCGAAAAATACAGCGGAACAAGCAACGCCATGAGATGATCATCGGGGAAGGCGAAGTTATGCGGCGGGGTCGGGGCGTAGGCTTCCCACTCCATCGACGTATCAAATTCTGATTCATCGTGTAGAACAACGTGCGTACCGATTTCAAAACCCAGGGCCTCGGTGCAGGCGGCATCCGATGACGTCGGTGAGACTCCAGATGTTCCCCGCCGGTTTTGACGTCTACGGCGGCCTTAACGAGCATGGCTGCACTGGAGTTTCCCTGGAAGCCAGGGTCTGGAGGTGCACCGTCGAGAGAAAGAGCGCCAAAACTGTCCGCGAGATCGATGAATCCGGAATCGTCAGGGTGAGGAGGAGTGAAGGGTGTGACCAGGTTTCTTACTGCCCGCGCATATATCGGCGGATCGGCACGGCGTGCCTCCAGCCGTTTAAGAGATGTTTGCGCTGTCTCAAGCTGAACCGTCAAAGATTCCACATAGGCAGTGACCGATTCGTCCAAAAATTCGGATGGGTTGTCGATATGCCCCAAATACTTCGCCTGAAGGAAACGATGAGGATTGGCACGCGGGCTGTACGAAGAAAGATACCGTGGCTGGTTCCACATATGTGCAGACAAGATTCACTTTCGCACAGTGGTCACATATTTCTCCTCCATCGCCTGTATTTCTCTTTAGACAGACGAATGCGACGAGATTCAAGGGGACATACAGCGCCCTAAAGATTGGTCGATTATAATCGCAAGCCCGTATTGAACGCAATACTCACGTTTCTTTCTTCTACACCTGTCGCAAGCGCGTTGTCGTTTCCTCTTTCCGGCATTCCTGTCTACTGGTTGGTTGGCCGACATGGTCGTTTGAAAGAGAAGGAGTCGACCACGGACGTGATGATGCCATCAGTTAACTCGAGGCTGTGTTTGGAGATGGCCGTTCTTTTGTCAAGTTCCGCCATCAACATTCTGAGCCGGAGTGTCATCTTTGCAGTCGCAGTTGAGTCGCAGGCCTTCCTCCTAACCTCAGGCTTCAGAAACTCGCCACATATATTAAATCTAAGCAATTATCCTGAAAATCCCGTTGTGTATCACTGCATCCAAGGCCCACTTACTGTTAGTGCTGGCCAAATATGAATACAATACGCCAAATGGTGTATCGTATTCATATTCATATCGTATTCAGTGCTCCGGGCCCGTATCATATTTTTATTGTATTGTATTCATATTCACAAGGTTGAATATGAATATATTTTGAATATATCTAAATATATTTAGTCGTCGTGAATCTTGATGAAATCCATGTAGTTTACGCCCTGGCCAAGCCCCGACTTCAACCATTCCTTGGTAACAATATCCACGGACGCCGTCTCCGCAGTCATGGATGACCGAGCATCCGATAGCGTGTGCTTCACACTCGAAAAAAGATGCTCAACGGAAATGCTTACGCCAGGAATTGCAAGAATATCCTGCGCAGCACGTGCCATGTATTTCAAAGTGCCCTGATTTTGCTTCAATAAAATTGAGCACCGTATTCGAGGCAAAAAAAAAGCGAAACTCACTTTCCACCAACCCAGGGGATCATCGAAATCCGGTGTTACAGGAGAGATGTTACCGAAATAGAGATCAACCCCGTTCCCCCCATCCTTGGTTAAGCCCGGGGAGAGATACTTCGCGAGAGGACCATCCCGTCGGCCAGTGAGACAAGAAGCAGGGAGACTATTTATGGCCGCGAGAAACTTGTCCAAATCTTCTTGTAGGGAGGTCGGGGACATCTCCGATATGTCCATGGGAAAGTGTTCCGGTGTCCTGTGAGAAACGCCCCGGTTTTGATGCAATCCAGAGTCCGCTACTATGCAGCAGCCTGATGCCGGGAAGCCTTGGCGAAAGATTGAAAGATTGGCGAGGCTCAGCGAGATTCCCGAGAGTGAAAGATGATGGTTTCTGATGGCCGAGATCGGAACTTCAGGTGGGTCACTGTATTCAAATATATCTGAATACGCCCGGCCCCGTATCGTATTATATTCATATCGTATCGTATTCATATTCACTCATATTCATATTCAGATGATCACCCCGGGGTCGTATCGTATTCATATATATTTGAATATATTCAAAATATATTTTTCCGTATCGTATTTTTGGCCAGCACTACTTACTGTAGCGCTGACGGTTTTACGAGCTCTGGCTAGCTGTCGGCTAAGGGTTATGTCTCGGCTAGCTCACTGTACTCGTCTTAGAGCTATTCGTCGTCGTCTGGCTTGCGACGATTGTTTTATCGAGAGGGTTACTATTTATGTTCCACAGAGAAAAATTGCGGGTGGGATTTGGGTGGGATTGCATTGGCTGGCTTTCCCGGCCGGGACCTGCCGAGCCTCCGAACGGGAGTTTCCGTTGAGTTTCCGCCCCGAGTTCCTGCGACCCTCCTCCGTGTCTTCGCCAAAATTGTGGGCCACTCGTGCATTGAAACAGCATTCAAGCTCAAGTTCTTTGAACGAACATCGAACCCGATCCATGCTTCCACCTTTAATTCGAGATGCGCGACTGGGACGACCAAGTTAACTAGCATTCGAGAACCTCGAAATTGGCGACTAAAAACTAAAAACCCAAGGGATCCGAACATGTAGGGCGACTGGATGCATATTCACATACGAGCTTCAAATTATTTCTTCTCTGTCACGGCCCAGGCAGATCGGTCATCGTCGGTGTCAAAGCCCAGTATTCTCTTCTATATAGAGGCCATTCTATTTGAGGATTTGGCAACTGGGCGTTGGCGGTTTTTCCGTAATGCAAGAGGGGACCAACCATGATGTTGTATTGGAGGACCCGCGAAGGCCAAAAAGTGCGAGTTGATGTGAGTGCTACAATTTATTCAAGACCCATGCCATGGTCGAACGACATCTGGATTGGTTGTTGCTTTGAAAATGCTCCACACGTCGCTCCGTCTACATCGCGCTGTTGGATTGGTTATTGCATTGTAAAGCACCAGTGAAGTTTGAGCGGCGAGTTCATTTGTGAGAATCACCTCAACGTGGGTGGCTTTCTAGCCCTGGGCTCGTGGAGGGCATATCTCTACCGTCGACATGCACTGAACACTTTCAAATATTTGAGATCCGGTCTGTCTGGACTCTAGACTCCACGCGGTGTCCATTCTCTTTCATATGGACAGGTGTCAATGCTATTGCGGTCAGACGACAACTGGATTGGTTGGTGCATTGTAAGTGCTCCATCTAGCGCTCCGTCTACGTCGCGCTGTTTGCCGGGAACTCGACAGGCCATAGTGGGGAAATGATATATCATCGGAAATAGATACACTTCCCTCGTGTTCGACATGCTGTACAATTTCGTTCAAATCGACAGGGGGTGTGACGCGTGACCCATTTTACCTATTCGACATTTCGGCAGCCGCCGATTTTTTGCGTGACACCTCGAAAATTTCGGCATTTGAACCGGAAATTTTCCCTTTTTCTCTTTTTTTTTTTTTTTATTAGGCAATTTGGGGCCTGTGTAACCACTTGGAGGTTCGACAGAGGCCCGAGTGATGCGTGACATCGACCAAAGTTCGTGATCGACAGGGGTGTGTGTGACGCGTGACTGCCGATTTGAACGAAATTGTACAGTGGTGTTGTTCGTAATCATAATCGTGAAGCCAAAGTACGTCTTTGCTCCAGGTTGCCCTTGTATCAAGACGGTGTGCTCGGTCATGCCGTTAGAGCATGTCATAGCGGCATGTCATAGCAGTCGAGTCGAGTCAGGTGCAGAAGCTGGAGTGATCGTGGACCTCGAAAAATAATCGTTTAGAACAACTCTTTATTTCTGCTTATTGTCATTTTATAAAGGGACGCACACACCTGAGAGCGAGATGTGTGGAAAATTTGGGAAGTCGACTATGGTAATCGAATGAAACATCTGATGCGCGGAATTTTGAAGCAGGTCCGGCACCGACGGCTACTGTGGTTCTAGCTTGCCTGTCATCGGCTAGAATTTTCAGGCCGCGCAAAGCTTCGTTCCGGTTGTCAAATATTCAGGTAAGAATGTCAGAATTGGAAGAGCACATATACTCGGCCGTATGAAGTATGGGAACCCGACACTAACGGAGAATAAACTTGACATAGGGCGCGCCGCCCGTGTAGAAGGCCTCACACCGCAATTAACCAAATTTCCGGGCCGGGGCCGGAAGTTGGTTTGAACAGCTGGAGAAAAGGGTTGGATTCCCGGCAGGGTGAAATCAGCTTATCCCGTCCACCGAGATTTCTCCCATTGGTTCGGCATCTCCCGGCCAATAGGAAAAACCTCGGCAGCCCAGATCCGTGGCGTTTCCGCTCTGATTTCACCCTGCCGGAAATCTAAGCTGATTTCTCGGTTCAAACCAACTTTCGGTTGCTGGAAATCTGGCTATTTGCGGTGTGAGGTCCAAGCGAAGGTCATAAGCAATGAATCTGGATATCTGGAATCCACATACACTGGCATTTTGACAGGTTCTGGACGCACGGTAGCCGAGCTTTGGCGAGGTCCGCGCGAGGTCGGTCTGGAGCTCGGCAGATTCTAGGTTCGGCCTAGGCGAGGCCCCCGGACCCACCTCGCGCAGACCACGCCAAAGTTCAGCTAATGGGGTCCAGGCTCGGCTCGAGGAACAGTCAAAATGCATTGATACAGCGGCGACAGTGAATTCCGCATGTCTGTCTAGACCGGAACTAAGTCATCGGTCAGGCGGTAGCGGAGTCTCAGTCTACGGTCTTGCGCGGCCTGTCGAACCCAGTTCAACCATGAACCAACTTACTACGCTTTCCTCATTCATCCCAACAGAAAAGTCTGACCCCCAATTCCCAGTAAGCTCCTCAAATTTCGTCTAGTTCACGTCCGTTCTACATGACACTAAACATAAGCAGCTTCCTTTCCCCGCATTCACCGGGATGTGATTGTCTGCAATTGCTTTGTTCTTGATAGTAAGACTCAATACAAAAGGTGGCAAGATGCATGCTGTCGGACATTCAACTGAATTCAAGTCCTGCATTCCATGTGTCCAAATACAATGGTAGGTTCTTCAGGTATCCAGCCTCGTCCTATAAAAGCGGCCTACCCAGCACGTCTTCACGACTAACACCTAGTTCGTGTTATTTTAAATCAAGATGTTCGGAAAGCACCTTGTAAGTCTTATACCCCCTCGCCTTGTAACCGTCAATCCTTCTCCTCACATGTACTCATTCATTAGACTCTCCTCGCTTGCTTGTGATCTCTGCGTCCACAATCGGCGGTCAAAGCGTCACACTTTCCTGCAATTCCGGAGGGGTATTAGGTGACTGTGGAGCTTTCATCACCAGTTTCTGCACGCAGATGAATCTGATGACGGTATTCTGTGTCCTCCTCCACTCAATCTTGAGCATATTTTGACGATCTCTATCCAGTTCAGCTCAAGTGAAAGTGGTGAAAGATGCTACAATCTCGATGTTAGCGCGCCTTCCAAATGCGAGTCGAGTTCCCCTTGTATTCCTGCCTCGATATTCTGATGTTTTCTGTACAGGCTCCCTCACTGCGTTCTACTCGGGGCCGGTCAGCAGCCCTGCTGGTTCCCCTAACGTCGTCAATTGTGAAAATATTCTCCGTAATATCACTGAAAACTGCCCAAGGGTGCGTACGCTTTCGACTCCGTGTCCTCTTCCTCATTACTTAATGGCCACAATACAGGGGGGTAGCGGCACTGCGGGCGGCGTTTTCAGCTGGAGCATTGACCCCAATGCTGGATTGTGCAATGTTTTTACCACCACTGTCTAGGGAACGTTGATAGTATCGGTTACCTGTTATCTCGAACATGGCAGTATATACTGATCCAGGCATATGATAGTACGGTTGTATCGTCTGAATCATAGTCAATGTGATACAACGTTGATCTGCAGTGCTCAATTTAAGTAGCACAGCCCAAGAGAATTGAGATGAAAATGGCATGAATATGATTTCACCAATCTCCAAAAGCTTCGATCTATGCATTTCTCTCAACTCCTCTTCGCTGCTCTTACCTTCTTGGTCATGTCTTCTGCGGCGCCTAGGATCAAGATGGCGGGTATTAGAGCTGAAAAGTTGTCTGACGTCGGCTTCGCTGCTGTAAATGCATGGGCTTTATCACGTCTCCTGTCCCCTCCGAACTAGTTGCGTTCTAACTAATATCGACGGCGAATGCTGACCCTGGACCGTATCTGGACCAAGGGCACGACGGTCGACGTTGCCTTCGTTGCTATTGGTCTCGTTCCTTTCGTCGTTCCTCTCGCCCCGGGATGCTACCCCCTGAGCCTGCCTATCATCGGGAGCCTCTGTATTTTTCTTCTGCAAGCAATGTCTTTGTCGAGGGTCAGGACTCGGTCGCTCTCTTGCCGTATGGGCTCAATTCTTCACCCACGTATGGTCGTACTCATACATTTCCAAGTATTACAGATTGTACTGGACCTCCCCAGGCGACCTTCAGCGGCTCTACGCTTGCAATTAACGTCTTCCCCAACTGAGCTATCCGCACGAGCACCCGACCAGTTCCCCTCGCAGTCGTCCAGAGTCATCGTTCCCAAATTCCAACTTGGTGGTTTCCCGTTCGTAGTACTTGGTCTGCCTTAATTGTTGTTACCGCGATAGCCGGAATCGTCTGAAATCCGATTTTTACTATTGCGCCACCGAACTTCTGAGCGTTGATTTGCGTCAAATCTGCGTTGCGTTAGAGTACATGTATACAAGCACATCCACGCCGCTCAGCATGATATTGCGGACGTCCAGCAATGAGCTTACACTTTCATGATCAAATTAGGACCCCCGACTTGATGAATCAATGTACCCGTCTCGTTTCTGTGGGTAGGTAGGTAGGTAGGATTACACGGCACGGTCCCACCTAGGAGCACCAGGGCCCAGGAAGTAACAGAGTGTACAGGCACTAATACACTACAGTCCCTGGACTCCTCCATAAACCCGTAGCCAAGCTCACGGTTGCAATCTTTCAACTCGCCGCGGTAGAACTAAGGGAAAATACAGAGAAGCAATTAGTGGAAAAAGAGGACCTCGTACCGAGCTCCGAGGCCGTAAGACAGCGTTGTATGCAAATTTTTCAACGAGTGTGATATTGGGTCGGGAGTCAATCATAGTCTTCAGAAACTACGTATTTGAGAGTGACACCATGGCGGGTTCAAGTTGCAGGTTGGGAGCATTTTGGAATAGTGGAGCCAGCAATGCACCGCGTAGCGGAATCAGTGCAACCGATTTTGCAAGATAATAGCGCGTGTTCTGGGGTTTCAACATCCGATTTGCATAGCCTACAGAGACGTTCCGATCGCGGGTTGCTTTGCATGATCTACGTAACACTGTACTTCGATGGCGAGCTGGTGAGAAAGCATTAGAGAGGTCAATGCCTCTCGATGCAGCTGTGTGTTCACGAGCGATAGGTAATGCCGCAGTTATAAAGTTATCTGTGTCGGTGGTTTGTCCTTCTGCAGTTCGAGTCGTCCATGTAGCAGGTAGAGCTTGATATTCTAGTCAACTGAGTCTGTGAATTTTGCGTTCGGCATTCGCCGAGCTACTCTATATGGCAATTTTCTGATGATTGGCGACCTGAACACTTCAGGTGACGGGTGACATGGTGTGAACACTTGGTCGTAATATTACAGTATGTGGTCGGAAGGAGAGTAGCAAATCATTATCGGAGTCTATCCTTGGTGTAGCTCGAGTTGCCTCCGACTCATCTGAGCTGCCCATACTTGAAGAATTGAACTACACACAAGAGGTGCGCGCTGCTTTCGCGCGAATGGGTCCGTAATTTCTTGAGTAATCTCCTTAGGACGTCCCTTGCATGCTGGTTTGTGATTCTCCAAGTCGGCGGGGCCAGCTGTCCTTACGTGCACCATTCGGGGCAGGGTAGCATGCTGGATGGGTCATATCTGGTTGTATTTGACGCCTTTGGCCTAGAATATACATTACTAATCAACCAGTGTGTTACGCGCCTCATTGTTCTTGTTCTTTCCTTTCGGTATTACTGGCAAGCAGACAAACTATTGGGAACCAACAGCCAACTCGGTGTCAACAATGTTGACTCAACATAATCAGGTGCTTACAGTCATGTTGCATTGTGAGTTCAACCAAGGGGAACTCGGGATTCGAAATAAGTACATAGGGTCGAAAAGTTTTTTTCGACCCTCGGTTGACCCCCTCCCCCCCCCCCCCTTCCATATAGGGAAGGAGTTTCCCACCCCCTAGCGCCAGGCCGTCGCCTCCGATTACAGCCACAGCTCAGTATACCACTGGAGGTGGGCATGACGGGCAGTATAGCTATCCTACAGAGTAGTAACACCCTCCTGGCCATCTAGTACACCTCTGGTGTGCTTTTCCTCACACTCCTGTGCTGCTATCTGGTCTATCACCCCCCACTTTGGCACTAGGCACCAAATCATCACAACTTAGGTGTATATTGGCAGGGGAAAATAATGATACTGTATATCCATGATAGTGAGTCTCATATTCTGTTTTCCTGAACATCTGGGAAAGTGGTTGAGCCAACAGAAGGCAAAATCTACAGCGCCGTGCATGATCCAGCATTCCATATTAGGAAACTGACCTTCAAGATGGTTAGGGCATCGTACAAAACCCTTCCTGAAACCTCTGGCATGGTTCAAATGGTGTTTTGAGGGTTTCCAACATCTTCTAACAAAAGTATCCCAAAGTTTTTTTCAGTCTCCCCCGGGACCCCCCCCTCCCCACGTACAAAATTTTAATCACGACTTCCCCTTGAGTTCAACAACATATCAAATGCCGGGGAGCATTGCGTTGAAATGGAGAGGATCCCGGCACCAGCATTGATTGGTCCAGTAGGTCACCCGAGTCATGAGGACCCCTGACAATACCTTTGGACCCTAGGGCCTGCGTCGGACAAAAATTTGACATTTTGGCTCGAAAGCCTAGGTTCTGACCGAACAAAAACTGGGGTTTGAGACCAGACAACCTAGGACCTGTCCGGACAAAAACTTGGGATCTTGTCGATGTTTGGGTCGATGTCCAGGCGAAAGGTTTCACATTCGAGCTCAAATTCAAGTTCAACTCATGTGTACTCTACATATCTACCGTTTCTTTAACGAAATGACGAGGTTTTGTGAGTATATGTTTGTCCTATCTCCTTTAGTCTATCCCCATTCTGTCTCCTCTCGACCACAACTCACAAGCGGCGAAGCAGTGCGCAAGAATTAAGAACACCTCCATTTGCCTAAATCCCATGGTCGACTTCGCACTGCGCCTTTTGATTGATTCCGCTGCGTGTTCTCCATTATTTGATTACCTAGCTGTACTGCTATCTTCGTCTACTTCTTCTGTTCTCCTCCCTCAACAGAGATCTCTTGTTCTGTATTGTCTCTGGCATCTGTCCCTGCAGCCTGCGCACACATCGCTGCAGCGACATCCCATCCATCTCTACCACAGCACTAGATATTTTTTTGTGCATAATTGTTCTCCCTGCTCCCACGATATCCGATGCTCCGGCCTGCGGAACGACTGCGAGCTCTCAAAGACCGAACGAATTGGGACTTTTGAAGCATAGAGGCGCAGCCCAAACTTTCATGGGGTTAGCATTTCCCACTATGCCGCAGCATTTTCTTCTTGGATTTTTCATACCGTGGCCACGATCACCGGTGCACATATATAATATCCCGCCCTCACTTACACCATTTTTCTCCCGGTTTTCTTTTCTTTTTTCCTCCCATTCCCATGGTTATTTGGGTCCCTCCTTGCACCTCTCCTCTGCCCTTGCCATATTCAAGCACTCAGGAGTCCTCGGCTACTTGACTTTCGCTATTAAGCCATCTTTTCTCCAACTGCAAATTTCCAGATGAATTATATCCGAGCATTCATTATTGGATGTCTACCTGGCTTTCACTATCGGTTCTGTCGTTACCTCCACTTGCAAATCTACGATGTGTCAAAATTTGTCCCTTCAAGATCATTCTCCTGCTTGGCTCTCAGTCCTCGTTTCGTCGTTCCCTCAACCTGGAATTTTCCGGAAGGACCCTCGCCATTGCTTCGGTCGCTCCCTTATTGCAATCTTCTGAATATTTTTATATACCTCGGTATTGTTTCTGCAAATCCGCGCAATCTAAGTTCAACTCATGTTTTGTCGCAGGCGAGCCGGAGCTGGGAGGAAAACCTTCGTTCTTGGCTCAAGCCGGTGCACTTTTGATCTCTCTGACCCTCCCTAAATGTAGGTAAAATACGCGCACCTCTTCACTTTTTATCTTTTGTTTTCTGGCAGGCAGTATGTACTCCTGCCGGTGTTCTAGTGCGTATGCTGTACATCCAATATATTTCTTTTTTTCCATCTTCAAAATTGCCGGAGCGAAGCGCCGGCACGTCTTGTAAGAGTAGAAAGGATATACTTGCGAGGAAATTTAGGCATTTTTCGGGGTCGTGAGAGCGGAAAATTACCCTTTTTGGAAGCCTGGGCTAGGTCCTGTCCGGACAAAAACAACATGATCTCGAGGAAATCTGTCCGGACAAAAATCGAGGATTTCCGAAATTTCGGGCTCTAGCCTCCAAAGGGATTGTCAGGGATCCTAGTGTATGCCTTGCTGGAATAGCAAACCGCGGTAGCCACTGGGCCGGCGGCTATGCAGGTGTCTTGCCCAGAGACTCATCCCCCGTGTTCTATATATTTAATGTTTCCATGTAATGTTTACTCGTCTCCATTAATAATTAAGTAGTAAGATTCTGATTTTTCATCATACGGACTCATAGCTATGTACTCTCGTTTGTATTTATGTAAATCGTAGTACGGCACTGAATTAAATCAGTTCTTCTGCGAACTTCCCTCTGTCAAGTCTTATTCTTCTTTATGCGTAATATTCAAGTTATTCCGCCGAATGGATATTAACAACGCGTTCTATCGTCCTCTGGAAGCCCGACTCACGAGCACCCCAGTTTCCGTGGCACGGAGCCGAATTCGGTGAGAAGCCGTGTTGTATTAAGGCATGAAATGCATCACACTGTGATCTCTGTTGGCGTTGGAAAAAACTCGAAGAGCAGAGCACACATTCCAAATTACCCAGACGGGGTGCTACAGCCTCTCGCCAATCTCTGCTTCTAGCTTTCCAGTGGCCCGGTGCGGGTTTTTGCTCACGTGGGTCCCTTGCCCGTAATTTCAAACTTAGTTCGATTCGGCTCAGCCATCCGTATCAACACAAGTTCACTTTCTTTTGTCCCACCCAGGATAACAACAGCTCGGTGGAGCCGGTCCGCAAAACATACCGTTTGCTTACCTACTTCCGCGCAAGCCACTCATTCGATTCGAGTTCGAGCCGTCCATGTTCGTCGCTTTTTATTTTGACCAAACCTGGCAGGAATTAAATCATGAAACAAAGCGATACATTTCGGAGTACTTCACGGGGTCTCCAAATCGAGTATATGTACCGGTTATGTAAATCTTACACCGACGAATTACGAACCCCAATTCAGGAGAGCCATATCTCGACAACCACCGCTCGGATACCTGCAAACCTATATACCATTCGAATCGTCTCATCGAGCTCTAGAGCCCCCCAGCATCAGGATTTCGATTTGGTGGCTTCATCGTCAACTCAGTTCCACCGAATGTTTTACGCGCATGCAGGCCACAGAGACAAAACGACGGCGCAGATATGCAGTCTAAGTGGACGAGATGAATCTTAGGGGTGGCTGAGAGGTGCCACCATACACTTTGGGATGGTACGCATCCGCAATCCTGCACACGATGTTGCAAATTTTATTGACTTCATTTTGGGGCTGCTCTTCTCATAAATATGGCACTTGGTGGTCGGAAACTTGTCCGACATTCAGACTTCCTTTGAGTGAGGTATAAGGGCACCCATAGATAGCATCCCATGCGGAATACAAGTCGTGTTCATATGGTACTTTACGAGACATTGTGCTGCTCATACGAGCCGCAAAATCAGAGTGCCGGGTGAATCTGAGGATAAAGGAACATTACTGAAGGTCTCCTCTAATGTTGCCCCGGTTACAGTCCAGACCGGTCAGAATTGGCCCAAAGACTGGCACATAGATCTGCTGAAATGTCAGGAAGCGTGATAAGATGTGCTGGTAAGCACATACTATCTCAAATGGGTGGGTCGCCCTCAAGTTAAACAATTAGATGCATCCAGTACCCACAGATGACATATATATCCCATTTGTTCTTTGGCAGAGCTCGCGCACACGGAAAAGAGGCACTTGGTGTAAGGAGTCGATGAAGTGGTCTATTTACGAAACTGATGCTGGGGCGCTCTAGAGCTCGATGAGACGATTCGAATGGTATATGGGTTTGCAGGTATCCGAGTAGTGGTTGTCGTGATATGGCGCTCATGAGTTGGGTGTTTGCGAGTGGCGTTTTGTGATCAAACCGCGTGACCGCCAACTATTTTGCAAATAGCAATAACTGTCCGTGCCTCACCGACTCGACCTAGTTTCTGGTGTTAGGAAAACCTGAACCAAAACTTTGCTTGCCCCAGCCGACAAGCTCAGCGCAGATTTATACAGAGCATGAATATAATAACAACGGCCCGGTGGATGGATTCACCTCTGTAATGTGTGGATGATCATCTTTGTTTACGCGGAAGTCACTCGTTCGATTCGAGTCCGAGCCATTGCCATTGACAGCCACGCTTTTTTCCCCTTGACCCAAGCCGCTACTAGATAGGAATGAATATAACAGGGCAGTCACAGCGATGTATTTCGAGTACACGAACAAGTGAAGACCGTATCAGCCAAATTGCGCTAGGGCTCCCAAGTGTTACAACCCACGCGACACAACACTGTTCTCCGGCCACTACTGCCGTGTGCAGAGAAACCGAAGGTCGCGGAAATAGAGCAGAATATTAATGCTTGCTTCGATGCCTGTCCCGAGCCGACAGACAACAAACCTCGCATTGTTCAAACTTCACATGGTTCTGATGCTGGATGAGATTGCGACTGAAAGGCATGCGCACTACGATGATAGAACAAACATGGTTGTTGGAGTAAGCTGGGAACATGCCTTGCTGAATGTCGGCGGTTGTGACGGTTGTGGAAAACTGATCACGGAAGCGGAAAAGGGTGACATGTCAAAAGTCGCCGAGTGTTTGAAAAAAGGGTGCGAGATGCGCTGGGTTCGTTCAATCAACTCTTATAAATTTAGCCTCCACCTGACAAATGAATTGCAGTTTCACAGAGAATGCACCGACGGTCTCAAAGAGAAGCTGCCAAAAAACTGGGCCTGCGACTTGTGCTGTACCGCAAAACGGCATTGAGCTTGATTGTAACTACATCTTGTGCTTTGTATGAAGAAAAATAAAAATAGAAGATGGTTTGAGTGGTCGAGTAAGCAGAGAGTGCTGAATAGCCAGGAGTGCTGAAATAGCGGGCCAGAAGAGGCTGGAACGGTTTCGCGGAGGAGTTTGGCGAGAACACGTGATCCGTGAGAAACTCCTTCCCGATTTGGGGAGGGGGTCAGGTCCAGGCCCTTAAATCATTTTTCAACGTCATATACAAATTTCGAATCCTGACTGCCCCTTGGAGTTCATGTCACAGAGGAGGAGGAGGAAGTGGATTATACTGACGCGGTCCCACAACTGGAACAGTCAGTCTACTACATATGACATCGTAACTTTTTGTAGGCTAAGAGTTACACATCAATATGTAGAACACACGTACTACCAAAGGGGGGCGGAAAACCTAAGCTACCAATAATATCCCCGGCCTGGCTCGGACAAAAGCAGGCAGGCTGCTGGTTAATAACCTCGTGGGAAACCAGTTCCAATCCCTCGGAATCAAGTTTGAACTCCCCGGCAACCAGGATCATCTCGGCAACTGTCGATTCAACAGTCTCTTTGGGCACGCATGCAAGAGTAGTTATAAAAAGAAGAAATAAAGTAAGAAAAAGAGAAGAAAAAAGAGCAGTGAAATGGCTGGCCCAAAGCTCTTTTCCACGCTTATAGGGGGGTGTATATTGCTGGGTTGATGACCAGCATTGGCTCACTGTAGAAAATTTCGAAACTCTTGTACGCCAATTTTCCCAGGAGTCCAATAATATTTTCCTTGACCAACAGATCCTTGAAGAGCAGGCCGGGGTCATCATAGAGTCCACGTAGCTCTGGCTGTTCAGCAAACAATTTCTGAAAAAACACAGTTCTGATTGCCACGACTGGGACATGCTTGCAGACGAACATCGCATGAATTGCATCCTCAAGATGATCTTTGCAGAATCGGCAGAGGCGGCACTTTTTTGGTACTGGGTCCTTATACCATTCCGCCCACCGCATACACTCCATTGCCAGTGCATGACCAGACAGTATGGCATGTGTCAATGCAATCCTGTGTTTGCGGTTCCGAACGTGCAGATACGACCTGAATGCTATTACTTTGTGTGTCCATTTGCCATCAACCATCACCAACCGATCAGGCAGCAGGTCACGGGTCCATGAATATGCAGTCAGCTCCGCGTATATCATTGATTCCATTGAGTGCTTCACACCTTCCAACAAACCATCTATTGTCTTTGGAAGAATTGCAGAGTGCGCCTTCACATCCCAATAAACTGGAATTGGGAGCTGTGACAACACTATGACAATGTCGTTCACCCACAACATTTTGGACTGTCATGCCAGTTCCAGGGAGTCCAGTAGCCCGTTTTTAACCAGATGGTCCTCGCCTAGGTCGGCCAAGTGTCTGTGATTCTTCAGCAGCAAGATGGCTTGGCGATACGAGATAGGCTCCAGTTTCTGAGAATAACACCGCAGTCACACTCCGTTCGGTAAGTCCCAACATACGTCGCAGATAGTGAAGCTGAACCGCTTCCCTGCTCAATCCTCCAGCTTTTCACAATGTCTGGGCATATATCTGCAGCCAATATGAGGTATGGATCAACATGAGCCATATAAAGGGTGCAAGCATCCTAGATTGACAGCCTGCCAACCATGTGATTTACAGCTATACAGGCATTGGCCATCTGCTCGGCTTTTCCAGGTACACGCGATGATGCTCTGCATACATGTCCTTTGCATTGAGATCGTGTCAGATACCCACATACTGAAACATTGCCACCTCCTTCAAGACCTTCCCATCAAGGTAGAACTCCTGTATAGTGCTCGGTTAAATCCCTACTGAACCCCAGAGGCATTTGGTTGTCTGAATCTCACAACCAATATTTCCCATGTGAGTGCCGGTTCCATTTAACTTGGCCTGGAATCCATGGCCGGAGTTGGACATGATCATCAGGTCATCGGCATGCTCTAATTGGGGACAGCCTTTCGGTTCAGAGTCACGTCTCCAGGTAAAGGGTACAATTTGAAGCTTGCGAGAAGCAGATTCCAAAATTCAGGTGAGCCAGAGTCCCCAGTTAATACTCCTAGGAACGAGAAGAAGCTCTTCGAGAGTTCGTTGTTGACCCGGACCATGTACTCTAACTTGTCGTACAGCAGCATGATCATGTCAATCAAGTTCCCCGCAACCCCCATGGAGTTCAGTGTCAGAAATAGGACATTACGGTTCACTGCGGGAAACGCGTTTTTGAGGTCGACCACTGCAACATACATAATCTTCTCCTCTGCAGCGGCTCGATCGGACATCATGCGCAACAGCAAGGGGTTGTTATTAGTGCGGTACGTAGCCCTGAATCCATTTTGGGTTTCCGGGATCAGGTTCGCCTCTGTGGCGTACTCCTTAACACGCCGATCAATGAGTAGAGTCAAGAATTTCAGGAGGCAGCACTCCAATACGACTAAGCGGTAGCTGGCAGACTTCGTCGGGTCCTTCCTCCCTTTGAGAATTCCCGCCACCAGCGCCGCCAACCATTTTGGGGGAAAACATCTTTGTCAATCACAGCTTGTAGCAGACCCTGTAACTTGTCGTTCGGGATCTCCATTATATCGCCATACGAGAAGTCATCACGGTAGAACTCCCCGTTCGGTTCAGGTCGATTAGCCACGTCAAAACGAGTTTGATCTTTTTGGAGGTAAAGTACGCCGGAGCAGCTACATGTATCATTGGCGTGAGTAACTTAGAACGTTTACACGCTTTGAACGCTCCAAGGGATTGAACGTGCAGTATAACATTTTCGGTTGTTTGCAAAATCACCCAGGTCATTTGCTTCCTCACTGCCTCAACTGAGAACCCTACACGTACATTACATTTGAAAAAGGAGCGAAGCACAATACAAGAACGGCTCGGTGGATGGATCCACCTCTGCAATGCACCAATGCTCATCTTTGTTTGTGCGGCGGAAGTCACCCGTTCGATTGGGGGTGGGGCCTCAGATTTTTTTGACCAAATCTGACAGGAATGATAATCCAACTCTACGAAGAAGGCGGTTCCAGTAAATGTACTAGTGAGATCTTACGCCGACTGAATTAGCCTGCGTGTATCATCAGCGCAAACCAGTTTCTGTCAAAAAAAGCACTTTCTGCCCTAACTAACAACCTCACATGGGGACATTATAGACTAGTCTCTCGTAGACAGATGCTATAACAAAATTGTGCTCGTGAACTCGCATGTTATAATTATAGACATATCTATACAGAAAAGGAAGACAATAACAAAGGCTCGGTAAATCCACCTCTGCAATGCATGCTTGCTGTGCTTATTGTCATTTCCACGGAAGTCGCTCGTTCGATTCGAGTTCGGGCAATCAAACGCGCCGTGATGCGCCATCATTGTGGCTGAGTAATTCCACGTGACATGGCGAATGCCTTTCGATTCTCTCCCAGAGCAATCTCAGACCTCTACTGTTCTTGCCGGGCTACGATCTCAGCGCCCGCTCCTGGCGTCCAATGTGTGCATATCTAGTGGTCTGGATGGCGAGTCTTTGCCGCAGCAGTGCGCTGTAACTTGACGGCAAGGTGATGGGCCGTTTATGATATTATCCGTCTTTTCACCAGTTTATCCGTTCTGAAAATAGCGCATAGCTGCAGGTCTACATACTCACTCGGCTATTGAACACATAACAGGACCGTATGCTGTAGGATAAGCGCGCCTCGCTATCGCTGATGGAAACGGACGTTTCCGTCCCCCAAAAAATCTATACGATGTCCACCGAGCTGCAAGCACAGAGACCGTTGGATTCTTCTGATGCCTCCCACAAGGATGCAAAGCCAGCGGTAGTATAATTACCACCGAGTACAATTTTGACTGGCGGAAAGCTGGCGGTCGTCTTTGTCACCATATAAGCCCGGTCTCCTTAAGCTTTGTAAGAAGCAACACCTTTCTTACTTTGGACGCAAGGATGCTGTCTTTGCTGCTCACCGGGTTGGACCAAAAAATCCTGGCTACAGCTCTGCCTCGAATAGCCTCCGTACGTCCTGATCCTGTCTCGCCGTCGGCTTCCTCGGTAACTTTTTTTGCGACTTTGATTTTTTTTCTCTCCAAGGTTCGTTCGTCCTTGGACAGACCGTGTTTCTTTTATTCTACGGCCAAGCGCTACGGATATTCCCGGCAAAGTTCGTTCTCATGTTCGCAATCGTCCTCTTCGAGACCGGGAGCTTGGTGTGCGGCGTGGCCCAGAATATCCCTCAACTCATTTGAGCGTGTTTCCGTTTCTCATCTTCCCCTGCCGCTGATAGCAGCGCAGACATGGGTACGATTCAAATCGTCACCCAGATTACTCGCCTCCAGGACCGCGCACGGCTTTATGGCCTCTTAGGCGCCGTCTTTGCGCTTTCATCTGTGATCGCGCCGCTAATCGGTGATGGATTAACTGATCATGTCACCTGGGCGCGTTTCTTCAACTCTCTCTCGAAGCAGACCCGTTCTGACACACGCCTGAAGAGATGGTGCTTTAACCGCTTCAACTTATTTGCTTGTCTAACGAAACACCTTAGGTGCTTTTATTTAAATCTCCCCCTCGGCGGCGTCTCCGTTTGCGGAGTTGGATTTCTTCTCAAAGCATCACCCCCTCTCGGGTCCGACAGCACGCACTCACTGCGGGACAGCGGGCTCTTCGCCTTGATTTTATCGGCGCAACTCTCATTGCCGGCGCTGTTACGTGCTTAGTCCTTGCACTACAATAGGGCGGAAACACCAAGGCTTGGATCGCGTGCAGTGCCCGGAATACAATTGGCCATATCCATCATTCTGTTCAGTCATCGTTGTGAGTATATTTGAACATTCACAGATGTTTCACGGAAAAATCTGCCGAGCAGCCATCAAACCTATGTCGTAATTGTACTTTGGACAGATCTAGTCTCGCATCTTAAGTGCTGCGAAGCAGCAAAATGCGACGGTATGTCCGAGCATTCAAATACATTTTGCACTAGATGGCGGCAAAACTTGGCTTGATATCCGCAGTCTTGATGTAAGCCAGAATAAATTCAGTGCTACCGGCTCCTCTTTTCAGGTCCAATCCTGCAATTTCTGACGGTGAGGGTGCGGGTATCCAGGTTGCAGACGGCGGCCAAGCGATAAGGATTGTATCGCCAAGCAGGCACGCTGAATATTACGCTGATCGACGTCCAAATACGATTACGATCGGCTGTCGAACGTTCCATCTGGCTCGGGGGGGGTGAATCGGGACTCTCGATTCCTCTATGCTTTCCTAGAATATTTGCTCGGTGCCATCTCGACAGTTTAGAATTGTCCGTCTTAGCGCCATTATCCCGATCCTCGTTCCAACCAACCCTTGTTTCGAAATCATGGTTCCTGGCCCACGGCGCAATATCATCGTGTTGATTGGACTCCCTTTGACGGTCCTCCTGTCTCCGCTGGGCCTGATTCCTGACAATTCCAACCCCTACTTGGTCGTAGTCGACACACATAAGGAGGGTGACCTCGATGAAGCAATCATCCCGCCACTTCAACATGCCCCCCGAGGCCGACATCGCCGACCAGCAGCCCCAGCACGATGCGTCCCCGACGCCGGGTCCATCGAGGCCTCTCACGCCGCTCCAGGCACCCACTCCTTTCAAGGAACTCCCTGCTTCGTCGGCGGCCTCGTTCACCACCACATTGGCTTCCAAGGAGGTCGAACCCGCCGACAAGGAGCTCGAACTCGTCGACAAAGAGGCGACAGACACTCGCAAAGACACGCGTCCGTGGTATACCCGCTTTGGTCGCAGCAAATTCTCCAATGCCCCGCGTCCCGAAGTCGTCGTCATGGCTGACGGTCCTGCTCTCGTTTTACCGGAACCCCCCACCGACCACGAGAAGTATGTCTACGCCCAAACTCGTCGACTGCCCCTCTACTTCTTTTGCACCATCTCGTTCCTTTCTGTATCTGCTGGAATTTGGCTCTTCGCTATCTCTGCGCCCGAATTCCACTGGTGCGCTCGATTTTCTATTGAATTCCTCTCCTTCGTCTGACCATTCCTGTCCAGGTCATCGTTCTCGCGTTTATTATACAGTTTAATTTTATTCTCGCCTACGGTGTCGGGTGAGTCTTCGCGTTTATAACTAAAGTCCTTCTAATATAAGCTTTCCAGATACTCCGGGAGGGACTACAAGCTCGACAACCACAAGAGAGTCGTCAAGGAATACGCCACATCTCCGGGTGATGACCCCGGCGTGTGCGTCTCTATCCTCCCGTCGATTCACTCGATCGCTAATCGTTGTTTCAGCGACATCTTACTTCCCTGCTGCGGAGAGCCTCTCGAAATTCTCGCCAACACATACAAGCACATCGCTCGACTTTCGTACACCAACCACCGGGTCCACGTTCTCGACGACGGGGGCCTGGACACCGTCAAGCAGCTCGCGGGGCGATACGGATTCAACTACATCCGTCGCGAGAATCGGGGCCACCTGAAGAAAGCTGGCAATCTCCGCCACGCTTTCCCCATCACGTCGGGCGAATTCTTCACGATCTTCGACGCCGATTTCTGCCCACGCCCCGACTTCCTCCAGGAGACCCTGCCTCTTCTGCGCGAGAGCCCCGACATTGCCATCCTCCAGACGCCCCAGTTCTTCCGGCCTTGTTCAGAGCAGACCTGGGTGGAACAAGGCGCTAGTGCGACGCAGGAGCTCTTCTATCGTGTCAGTCAAGTCAGCCGTGATTATTGGGGCGCCCGTGAGTTTCCCAACCTCATCCTTGCAAACGTCGTCTTACATATGGTTAGCTATCTGCGTTGGTAGCAACGCCGTTTATCGCAGACAGGCTTTGGAGGAGGTCGGCGGCACTGCCGAGATCGGATACTCTGAGGACGTTCACACTGGATTTTTACGCCATGACCCGCGGGTGGCGCGTGAAATACATTCCTCTGGCTCTCGCGTGCGGGATTTCCCCCGACACCCCGAGAGCCTACTACTCGCAGCAGGTCAGTCATACGATTCCCACGTCGATTCGTTGGCGTTGACTTCCGCTTCCTTCCCTTTCAGATGCGCTGGTGCAGCGGCTCGACCTCGTTGCTTTCGAACGGCGAGTTCTGGAAATCGAAGCTCAATATTATCCAGAAAATATGCTTCTTCGCCGGGATGTTGTACTACTCCACCTCGGCCCTGGGCGTCTTCCTCGCTCCTCTGCCACCCATTCTCATGCTGTGCATCAAACCCGACCGCGTCTTATACTTCAACTATCTCTTCGTTCTGCCCTCCGTTCTCAACAGCCTCATCCTCTTCCGCCTTTGGTCCCGTCAGGTGCGTCGATCCGTTTTCGGATCGTAGTTCAATTCTCATGGTTCGACTTCACAGCGCTACAACTTCAATTGCTGCTTCGTCCTGATTATTCAACAGTGAGTCGCCTGATAACTTCTGTCCTGTCCTGCAGCTTTTAACTGCGAATCAGATACGCATATGCCATGGCGCTCAAGGACACCGTGTTCGGCACCTACGCGGCCTGGGTTCCGTCTGGCGATAACCAGGCGCAAAAGGGCACCAAAAAGAACAACAAGTACCGGAACAGCCGCCTCTTGTGCGCGTTCTGGACTTATGGGACCGTCGGCGCCGCCATCGGACTGACGGCCTGGCGTATTGTCCAGGGACATCCCTGGTACAACTTTATGCCGCTGCTGACGATCGAGGCATACAATGTCTTCATTACGTACCGGTTTATCTGGACGACTTAAATTACTTTGACATGCCAAACGTAACGCTCGTTTCCTTTTTGCTTGGGGGCTTTTTCGGTCCGTGGACTAGACTTACTTGGACATAGAATAGGTGTTACTATTGGGATTCTTTGGGGCGTTGGTATATATCAATGCATTTTGGCATTCACATTCGAAATTTTGTGATCTCTTAACCGGTACCGTTGTGGGCGGATTGCCCAAGATGCCCCAAGGCGCTTCTTCCAACAAACTTTTTGAAGTCATGCACTAAGTATGACCATGACAAGTTGAACGATGAGGCGAAATCCCGAAGCCGCGCAAGAGGCGAGCGATCATTCACGATCAGACACAGACCTCCTTGACAATGACGACCCCCCCAATCGGGAAGTCCGACATACCTGTAATACTGAAAATTTTCAAGACCCCCATTTTCGCAATACATCCTCTACGTACTCAGAATATTTTATTTCTTATGGGAACGAACACGCTACATTTTACATTCATTTTGTGATTTCGATCGGCATGCTTCGGCACGAAAACACAGTGACGTCGCCAAGTTTTGTCTCGGTCCGATTCTCTCCGAAACACCCTTTCCTCGGTGAAAACGATGATGCTCCCCCTCCCATTTCACATGTTCCCGACTTTGGCAGGTCTATGTCATTGCCAGGAACTTTGCTATTGCTCGCCTTTTGGTGCCGCGTGTCTGAATCAGCCGCAAGGTTGGACAGCTCATTTCACGACCCGCGGGTACGGGCACGGATACGGGCTGGAAACCCCGCACTGATACTGCCCCCGTGTCTGGTAGGAACGTTTAGCGTGCTAGAACGATAGCGGACCGAGTTACGAAGGACTCCCTCGTAACTCGCTGTGTCAGCGCATCGGATGCGCTGCTGACATATTCTCGGTTCGGCTCGCACAGACACGCGTCGCGGCATTTTGTATGGAGCACTGCACCCCCATGCTTCATAAACCCACAGGTATCTCCATCTCTCCGTTAACTTTACGATGATTTCGCTCCTTTTCCTTCCGCTATACCTTCTCCTTCGCCCAGACCCTACCGCGGCAGACTCGCCGACCGTTGCGTTGGCCTATGGAACTTTTCGAGGTTTCGCCAGGGGGAATGTAACGCAATTCCTGGGTGTGCCTTTTGGTCAAGCGTGTGTGCCCGGCCTTGGGATTTTCTTTCATACATTTGGGCTGATTGAGCAATTGCCAAGTGCACGGTTTGAGGTCCCTCAGGAACCCGCACTGCTGCATGGGTTACAGAACGCCACCAGCTTCGGACCCGCATGTCCTCAACAGGCATTGGATATTCCGTCCGGTTTCCCGGTTGCTTCCAATTCATATCCGTCTATATCTGAAGATTGTGGGTTTATTCGATTCGTTGTATTTCCCCATCTTCTTAAGTTTTAAGGCCTCACACTCGATGTGTTCACGCCTACGGTCGAGAACCCGGAGGTTAAGCTTCCTGTCTTTGTGGTACGTGTCATACTCGTGCTCGTTTACGGTGCTCAACATAAAAATTGTCTCAGTGGATCTACGGCGGTACACTCTTTCTGGCGAAAATTAAACCTTGATTGAGTTCCATCAGGCGGCTTTCAGGTGGGAAACAGTCGCGACTATGATCTTCCGCCCGTTGTAGAGCGATCTATCTCCGTGGAGAACCAATCATCGTCGTAACCCCGAATTATCGAGTGAGCGGTGAATAAATTCTCCTCGGGTTACTTCTTGCCCCTCATCTTCTTCAAGCGTTCGGATTTCTTGCCGGAAAAGAGGCGGGCGCAGCAGGAATAAGTAATCTGGGCCTAAGAGACCGTGCGCGCTCCTGTACCACTCACTAACTGATCTGATTATTTATTCTGCAGAGATCTTCGCCCTCAAATGGGTTCAAAAGCATATATCTGCTTTCGGTGGCGATCCCGCTCGGGTGGTCGTGTATGTCATCCATACGGCATTTCACAGGTAAACAATCCCTAACGACTTTCTCAAGCGGCGGCGTCAGCGCAGGCTCAATATCGACTTCCTTCCTCTTTCTAAACAACAAACAAAATTCAAACACCTTGTTCCGAGGAGCATTTTTGGTGAGAACAGTGCACACCACTGGTCAAGGCCCCCTTTGATTTGATTCTAATTGATCACCCGCAGCAATCTGGGCCCGCAATCCATGTTCCTCAGCTCTCCGATGGCCAATCGGACTACGATGGGCTGGTAGCCGCCAACAACTGTAGTGCTGCCGGCAATACCTTGGACTGCCTCCGCCACGCACCGTTCGATACCTTCATGGCCTCTGTAAACAACACTCGGAATTTCCTTTCGTATCGCAGCCTCAATATAGCGTGGGGGCCCCGCATCGACGGGGACGTTGTCCAGCGCGATCCGTGGGTCTCGCTCTCAGGAGGGTTGTACGCAAAGGTGACCACTTCGGCGCTTTCTTTGCGACATTTCCGTATAACATGCATAGGTACCCGTTCTGGCGGGAATGTGTGACGACGAGGGAACGTACGCGTCAAATCAAATTAATTGCCGCAATGCTGACTTGTTCTCTAGCTTATTCTCCTTGTCGACCTTGAACATAACGTATGTCCATCATTTTTAAATCACGACACTTACCGGAAGCCTCCTCAGGACGGATGGCGAGTTTCTGGATTACGTTCATTTCAAGTGAGCGGGCAGGCATAGTTTAAGTTTGGGGCATTGACATTGGAATAAAATAGTTACCTCCCAGAGACGTCTCAGGATAATATGGCCCAGCTCGCACGCCTATATCCCGACGATCCGACACAGGTGAGTGAAATTGCGTGCCACACACCAACTATGGCATCAATTCTATACAGGGCTCTCCATTCGACACAGGGACCGATAACCAGCTCACGTACGTCCAGACGGTCGTGTCAAAACCCCCTGATGGCTTACTGGGATGTCCGTAGACCAGAATACAAACGGCTTGCCGCGTTTCAGGGGGATCTAGTGATTACTTCTCCCCGCAGATTCTTGTTGGAGAAGATATCCTCGACTCAGGATGCGTGGGGCTGGTGTAAGCTATTCTTCCCTAGATCTTTTTTATCGCTGAACATGCACTCATTCTATCGCAAGTGAACAAAATGGGGAAGAGCGCCAAAGGACCGCTCGGCGCATCCCACGCGAGCGATACACCCATCTGGTTCACGCTCGCGGTGCCTGAAGGCATCGATTCCCTGCGTAAGCTGCTCGCCCGATATATATCCATTGAAAATCTCACAAATCGTGTGCATTCCTTTCCAGTCAATTTCATCAACACACTGGACCCCAACCGGCCTGCTAAGGATTCGACGAGCAACGTATCCATTCCGTGGCCGAAGTGGAACACGCCCTCTGCGGCGGGGGCGTCGTCCTTGCTGACCTTTTGGGATACCGGGATCAATGTTACTGCAGACGAATTCCGGTCAGAGGCTGTAGGGTTCTTGAATGATTTGCGTTTGAGCGAAGTTCAGTTGTATTAGCTGGAGGTTAGAAGACGGACCATTTTACTCCGAAACAGTCCTTAGATAAATACAGGAGCCGGTTGTTTTTCAATCAGCGTTTTCAAATTTCTGCCCGCCTCTCTTTCAGATAAAAAGGCAGCGGATGCGTGGAGAGTTCACTTTTGGCTTGCAAAAGTGGCTTGTGCCCGCGCCAAGTGGCTTGTTTCGGGCGGGGGCGTGGATTTGGCTGGCATCACCCGCCCACGCCCGGCAGAATGGCTTGCAAGCCATTTTGTCGGCTTGGCAAGCCATTCTGCCGGCTTGGCATCAGCCAAAATAGGAATGTGGCTTGCGTTTCCCGCACGTCCTGTAGGTCCTCGGTGCTGGAGCTGCTATGGTACATGCACTCCTATGCGTCACCAGAAGGACCATAGCACAACAACTTTCGTGAATTTATCTATTCCCGGCAATACCTGTGGCAATTGCCACCAAAGATGAACTCATAGGGCTGCACGCCATGCCCGCCCGTACGACGGGTAGTCGACCCGTTCCGTCGGGAATTCTGGAAGTTTTTCGATGGGTCGCCGACGGGACGGATTTTCAAGATGACGGCCGTCAAAATACCCCAATTGATCGAGAAGGGCGTGTTGGAAAGTAGATGAAAGGAACATTGTTCGAGGATACTCCAGAAATTTGCCTTTTCGATGTTCTTCGAGGCTGATCGAGTCTCTGAATTTTTTCAGCGAAATCGTGGCAGCGGCGCGCTCCTTTTGTCAGTCTCAGCTTTCTAGAACCAGCGGAACGGGGTTTCGAGGTGGATGCAGATATTACAGCTAATGTCGGAACCGAAGGCGCGACCAAAAAATTCCCAATTTGGTCAACTTTTGGATTCCGCGACCGATTCCCTCATTTCTCACTCATTTCGCGTTGGATTACCTTGGTATGGGACTCATTCTTTCAGAATAATTCAGGTGCAATTAGTGATAGAGTCAGATTTTCGAAATATCCTTTTTTTCTGTCAGTTGACAGGGGGTCCTGATTTGAGCTCAACATGTTCTAACACAGTGAGTTTTTATCCAATCTGGCTCAAATTTTGGGAGGGAGAACTACAGTACATTTCTAAGAGGGTGATAGAGTCAGATTTTCGAAATACTATTTTTTTCTGTCAGTTGACAGAGGGGTCCTGGTTTGAGCTCAACACATTCTAGCACAACAAGTTCTTATCCAATTCGGGTCAAATTTTGGGAGGGAGAACTATAGTGCATTTATAAGGGGATGATAGAGTCATAATTGTAAATTCATCTACAGAAACTCGCTATGGCATGGGAGTGATCTGCAGTCAACATTGTTCAAAACCTATATATCTCAGTCATTTCTGAACCAAATGGATCACAAAAATCGGTTATAGTGACGTATCAGACCAGGTAGTCCACCCATATGGTTCTCTTAAGCAAGGGCATGTACTAAAAACACCCTAATTAGAGCGTGTCGCGTCCACACGTGTCACGGGCTGTCAATTTGTTCACATCACTTGCGCGCCCACAGTCACATGTCCTTGGTTAAGAGAACCATTGGCATATGGGTGGACTACCTGGTCTGATACGTCACTATAACCGATTTTTGTGATCCATTTGGTTCAGAAATGACTGAGATATAGGTTTGAACAATGTTGACTGCAGATCACTCCCAATGCCATAGCGAGTTTCTGTAGATGAATTTTACAATTATGACTCTATCATCCCCTTATAAATGTACTATAGTTCTCCCTCCCAAAATTTGACCCGAATTGGATAAGAACTTGTTGTGCTAGAATGTGTTGAGCTCAAACCAGGACCCCTCTGTCAACTGACAGAAAAAAATAGTATTTCGAAAATCTGACTCTATCACCCTCTTAGAAATGTACTGTAGTTCTCCCTCCCAAAATTTGAGCCAGATTGGATAAGAACTCACTGTGTTAGAACATGTTGAGCTCAAATCAGGACCCCCCTGTCAACTGACAGAAAAAAAGGATATTTCAAAAATCTGACTCTATCACTAATTGCACCTGAATTATTCTGAAAGAATGAGCCCCATACCAAGGTAATCCGATGCGAAATGAGTGAGAAATGAGGGAATCGGTCGCGGAATCCAAAAGTTGACCAAATTGGGAATTTTTTGGTCGCGCCTTCGGTTCCGACATTAGCTGTAAAGCTGGATATACAGGAGTGGATAGTGGTGCGGGGAAATCGAGGGTTTTCTAGAACGTGACAGCAAAGAACGCAAGGTAGAACTTGTTTGGCAGCAATGCAGTCCAAGGTGGAGGTATCGAGAGGGAGATTGTGATAGTGTTTGTTGAGGAAAGCGATATAGCAGTGCGATTCCACGATGAATTGTGTTGGGTGGAAGCCGACCACGGAGGAAAAGACCGATGATTCCGAAATCGACACGAAAGCCTATGCCCCCTAAGTTTACCCATAAGTTTATGAGATGAACTTCATCCACCACGGCGTAAATGGTGTCAGCTCGGAAAGTCAGCGACTCCGATATCTTTCGCAGGTCTTGATCTCGTCTACGAGGCGTACACCACTTCGGCGTACGTCGGCCAAGGATTCGCGAGAGTAAGCGAACGCGGAAATGCCGAGCCGGGTTAGTTCCAAGACCTTGATAACCCCATTGGAGCCCAAATATTAACTGCACTCACGATGTTGGCGGCTAAACCCTTCGTCGGGGTGACAATTACCCCAACCGGATTCGAGTGCGTCGGCAACCCAGCAGCATAGAGCGCAGGGTTCTTGTTGTATTCCGTTAATAGAATAGGGACTGAGAAGGCAGCTGATTTCCCATCCCCAGTTGTGGTGCAGCAGAGGATGTCGTCGCCACCGAGTCTCGCAGAAGCAAGGTCTAGACCATCTTTCCATGCCGGTATGAGCTTCTTCATCCGTCGCAAACCAAGCTCACTATCAAACCTGGTCCAAACACCTCCATGCGCCGAAGGCCGAATCCAGGCAAAGTTTTATTTGCCCCCGCTGGTTGGTTCCTCTCTATCAGCATCTGTTTTGGCTTTATTCGTGGGAGTAAGCACTCGTTGTCTGTAGTCTCTCGTAGACAGACACTACAAACATGACTTACCTCGTACCTCGGTTGTTTGTACGTTGTCTGCATCCCTGGTGCCCTCAGAGACTCCAGGGCAATATCAAGCACAAAAGTGTTCGTAACTGTTCTGATGTACTCGGGATGCCTAACGGATCGTACTTCGCCATTTCCCGTTTCGTGAAACGCGTTTTTTCGTATTTTACCGAGGAACAGCTAGTACTGGGCAGTCAATGCCTGCATTGTCCTATGTCCTCCGCAGGAATAATTATACCCCGGTCCACTTGATGTCGATCACCTCGGAGCCCATGTCTTCAGGAAACCTATCCTCTGGGCGCCGGCGTGTGTGCACCGCCGGGATGCACGCAATTGGAGCTGATTTTTGGTGCCATTCTCCGTATCCCATGCCAACGCGCACGAAGATGAGGGTTGGTATAATGTTCTGTTGGTTGTGAAGAATCTTATGTGGACGAAACATATCCTTACTTACGATCATATGGTCTAGCAACCCATCACATATGCCCTGAAAAATCTCTGCCTAGCATACACCTTAGATCAATTTTTTTCAATATGGTGTTCTACACTGACCGAATGTGACTGTGAAACAAGCGATCGGGACACGATTTCCAGGAGAATTACCGACCAATACAAGGCTCCGGACTCGACTCTGCGGTGTAAAAATTGATTTGAGCATTTCAATGTGTCTCTCGGCCGCATGATGGACTGACATCATAGCAATGACTGCATGATAGCGTTTACGCAAGGCGCACCGGTTGACATTCCGTGCTTCTCGGCTCATATACCATATCCGCCCCGCTGGAAAGAGTGCATGATTCAAGACATTCACCCGCATAAGAGCTCAACAAACCTGTGAGACACATCAAAATGAGATTTGTGGCCCCGGCGAGGGCAAAGGGCGCCTTTAAGTCGCTAAAAGGAAGCTTGTCGAGGAAAAAATATCTCGATACCGTCCCGAGGGATCCCACCACTGTAATTTCATAAGCGAGGAGCTTCGCACATCTTTGCGATAACTCACCACAAGTCGCAAGAATAAGAATTCCAGGGACTATGAGCACGATCCACCGTGATCCCCAGATGATGTAACAACGGTATGACTGTACAGGGATTTGTTCAGGAGACCGAAGAAGGAAATAAACGTACCAGGAGCACATCGGTCAGTACGCTTTGAACAATGTCAAATCGCTGGAAAGTATAGGCACGTGTGACGCACTTGTTAACTACGACGCGAAACATCGATGCGGCGGCGAGATTATTGTATAAACGAATTGACCCCTCTAGCCGCTCTAGATCCGCAGCGTCGCACTCGATTTGGGCTTCGAAGAGAGCGAAGGAAACCGTCATTTGAATCACAGTGAACAGCATGCCACTGGTCCCCAAGAGGAACATTGTCGACGATGTCACCAGCATGAAACGTCGTCCGGTCGAGTTCCGATGGATGAGTGTGTAGATGGAGAAGAGGAAGAGTACGACGTATATGGCTTTGGCTCGTCAGAATTAGATGACAACAGGACAGGGCGCCATTGACTATACAGAACTAGGACAGTCTGCAATGGGAATCAACGGTCAAATGAGAGAACAGGGATCCATAGAGGGTGAACTCACGCAAGTTTTTGAGACGTCATATTCGATGGAGGTCCATGCTTGGTGCAGAAACGCGGCGTGGATGACATAGCTCATAGGATGAAGGCAACTCAGACTCGGGATCATGCTAACGTATGAGTCTACTCTTTTATACTTGTCTGCGGTGGGAAATATCCCTGGACGACGGCTTAAATTAGGATGACAGCTTGTCAGATTTCCGTATAGACTGCTTGTATCATGCAAAATTAGCACTCGAGCGAATATACCCCCCCTCCCCCCTCTAAATACTGTCCGGGAAGGTATGAAGGGCACATTCCGACGGGAGCGAGGAACGTGCATTTATTTGGAGATAAGCGAACTTGAATGAGAGAAAAAAGTCATTCGGCGTTTAACTGGGAACAACGGTGTTTGGAATCACAGAACACCGCTCGGTCCGCTACCAACCGAGTTGCAACACACCTTCCGAGTTCATTGTGCGATTTCAGGCTGTCCGCTCCTCTGGTTTAACTGAAAGATACTGTTCGTGGTACATCGTCTGCGAAGTCCTAGAATTCAGCCGGTAATAGGACTTCTCGCAATTGATGTCCCTCACAATCCCGCATCAATCAACCGTGGGCGGCTTTACATCAAGATCGAGGGGCTCGCCATTGCTGTTGGTCGCGAGACTCGTTGATGATCATCCGGTATCCAAGCAACGAGTTCCAATCGCTCAGTGATATCAGCTCGGCAGATTAATCTTGGCCCCAAATCGTCGTGCTGATTGAATCCTGGCCCCAATTTTTGGGGCCGCATTTTTCTCGATTAATCTTGTGATTATTCTTGTAGTAGTACAAGCTGTATGTACTTAAGTAGGATTAATCTAGACACCCCAAATGGCCCCGCCATTAAATCTCGAACACCCCGACTACACCTTAGTATGGGGGGATGATATATCACTGACCTCTAATCGTCGGAAAGCCGTGATATATCAAAGCCGCTCAGTTAGAGGACGTCTTGATATATCACAAGCGGTCGCCGGCGCTTCGCGCCGGCTCCCACTTGCTGCATGTAACTAAAATAAGAATGTTGATCCGAGCTGCCAGAATGATAGATTAAAAGCGGAGTTTAAAAAGCTTCAGACAGACAGAATGGCTTAACTTTATAAAGAAGAAGAAAAGAATGTACACTGAGCTTTTAGGCTATCAATAAATTAAATTTGTACTGCTGTTGCTGTGCTCCACGGTGGTGTTATGCCCATGCACATCAGGGAGCGTCCGGTTAATCCGGACACTTTATCCATCCGAACCGGATCCTCGGATCCGGTGCATCTAACCGAACCGGACCTTCGGTTCGGTACTTCCAACCATCCAGACGTGTTGTCCGTGCCTCAGGCACGTGTCCGATCAACTTGCTGCTGCATCCGGCTTTGTCCGTTGACGCACGCCCATGGGGTTTTGTGCAATGAAGGATTACTGAGTGTTTCCCCACTTCTGTTCATATGACTTATGCACACATGCTTCCCTCTTATTGTCTTTATTGTTCTCAACAAGTTCTTATTGTCTTTACCTTACCTCTCACTACATTTGGACTATCTCTGTATTTAGTATAAATACGGTTACTACTCTGCATGTATCTTCAGTTGATAATTAACGTGCTTTGCCTTTGTATTGCTCTGTTGTCCGACTTCTACCTCTTCCACTTTGAGGCCAAGTTAGTTGATGTACCTGCTCACCTTTGTGGTATCACTTTGCATCCGGACCAAATTATCCGGCCCTATTCATCTGTTGTCCGGTCATCCAGCTGAACTTGCTTACATCCGGCCGGTTATCCGGGTTTCGTCCGACATGGATATAACAGGCAGCGAGGAACATCCGCATTTTGATGGCATTGACAAAGATCTTTTCAACGTTGCGATCAAATGCGATCGAATGTTGTTGACATTGCCGGCGATGATGCGGACAAAATGGACTTCACAATAGCCAGAAATTTTCGAAAAAATTCTAGTATATGGAGTGTGTAGGTAGAATACATTTGAGACAGCAAGTAAGCAAAATAAGCATATCTCGGGCCATGAAATGTGGTTTTGAATGAAATTGCACCACATAAATTTGTGTGTTTTTGCACTGCCAGAACATATGCTGCAGCAATGCAACAGGCCGTAGTTGACCTGTTCATGATACTGCAGGAAAGCAAAGCACTGCTCGTGCACTCGGGCACCATAGGGGCTGTGCCCGGTTCCAGCGCCGCCATGTTGCCCCACTGCTGGCATTATGTTTGGGTGGATCCCCTTACGTATCACCACATAGCGCATCACATCACATGTCTCACACCATGCACCTGTGCCGTCGCTGTACATCCATCAAGCTCTCCAATCACCCCGAGGGAGATGGTGGCACTATTCTGGCACTTGTATGTCGCTCCGCACCTCTGCCTCCCCCCTGCGCCACTTGCCACATCCAACCGCGGCACCACTGCAAGCGCTATGGGTGATGGTGCTTGCTGCACTTATTCCCTCCCTCCTACAGCTGAAGGCAGCGATAGCGAAGGCATTTCTGCGCTCGCGCGTCGTGCCACACATCCCTAGCTGCCACAAGACTCGGACCCTGGGCTGCACAGATGTGAATTGGGAGAGCGGCCACACACCTGCACCACTCACCACACTGTCCCAGTGCTGCCATGTTCAGTATGGCGCTTTTCCACACTGGCCCACCAGGTGTGCTACTCATCCCCGTGGGCAACGAGCAGCTGCAATCACACCACCGTTCTGACCTTGAGCAGTGCTCATGCCATGGCAACCCACTACCTGGGTGCACAGCACCCTCTCTGGCGCACTCGCAGCCACGCAGGCTCACTGTACTGCTCCCACCCACCTGCAACAATACCGGAAGCCAGGTGTGTGGGCGCAGCGCTGACTGACCACAGTGCGGGACAGTGTCCCACAGGTCTGTAATAAGGAAGCTGGGATGTATGTCGTGCCAAGGATGAGCGCGTGCGAGGTGTACGTGGTGGATAGGCAGGGGATACAAACGGCTTGCATGCTGCATACAGATCGAAAACAAGAGGATATAAGCATCCAATGATGTTCTGACTACTGTGGACGCACCTGTGGTCACCAAACACCCAATTTCGCACACTCTCCCGAGTCTTCACAAGGTTTCATGCCCAAGATGACTTTGCGTGCCAATGAGCATGTTGTGAGGGCTAGGGTCCCTAGCGGATGTATAGAGCTTGTAAGGAATATCTTTTGTAGGGTTCTCAAGAGATATTAGTGATATTGGGCCATCCCAGAAGAAGTGCAAGGAGACGGTGGCAAGGGATCACATGGTGGGTAAAATGATGCATAGCGAGACATCAGTGAGATGAAAATGCTTGAAAAGATGAGTGTGGATGCCCAAAAAAGGTTTAGAAGAGAATGGGGTGCAGAGCCATATGACAAAGGGACCAAGAACACCTTCTGGATGGGAGAATGTTGTGGTGGAAGCTAAGGAATGTAACACTTGTCACACCAGGTAATGCTGCTGAAGTGTCCGAACGGGCACTTGATGGACACTTGACGTGCACGTTCTCAGAAAGTTGGCCTTCGGTAATTTGCGCCCCACGATTGCGAGCAATTCTGAGGAGGCAAAATTCTTCCAAACCATTAGCCATACCCGCAGAGGTGGAAGGCTGCCGTATTGTGAAGGCAGTCAACACTAGAGTGGTCGGCCAGACAAAAACTAAGAGAAGCCAAGAATGACAGAACAATAGTGTGGTCATTCAAGAGCAGCCACTAGAAAAGAGGTACATGGTGGTCAAGACCAAGAAGAGAAGATGCTATCAGTAAAGTACATAATCACAATTAATGTGCAGACAGATACGTAACAGGAATAGAATGTAACATAAGATATAAATCAGAATGTAAGATAAGGACTCAACAACGGCAATATAAAGGTAGGATGTCAAAGAGTGGTATAGGTGATCATTGAGGAGGGATGTGAGCGAGTCAATGATAAGGAAATCTGAAGGCCAAATGAGGTTCAGTCAAAGGCAATGAGATTGAGGCCAATGATGTTCAGTCAGTGGTAGCGGTGAAGATACAATGCAGGATTGCAAGGAGCAATGAGGACTGAGGCATTGGTGTGCTAAGCCAAGGCTGAAGGGGATTGGCCAGGAGCAATACAATGAGGATGGCATGAACAACGGTAGTGCAGTGCGATAGCACAGAACAGTGGCAATGTGATGCAGACAGCAAAGGCTGAACCAATCCACAATGGGAGAGGTTGGACGGTGCAGAGGAATGTAGTAAGGTTGACGCAGCAGCCTTACAAGAGGTGAGTCGATTGGGTTTCTAATTGATCTGCATGACAATGACACCAAAAATGTTGCATATAGGGCCAAATTACCACGCACTGTTATATCCGTGTCAAACAAACCAGGATAAAAGGAAGCTCAGCTGGATGACCGGACATCGGATGAATAGGGCCGGATGGATTGGTCTGGATGCAAAGTGATACCACGAAGGCGAGCGGGTACACGGACTAACTTGGTGTTGAAGTAGGATGAGGATAGAAGTCAGACGATGGAGCAATGCGAGGGCAAAGCACGCTAATTATCAACTGAAGATACATGCAGAGTAATAACTGTGTTTATACTAAACATGGAGATAGTCCAAATGTAGCAAGAAGTACTGTAAAGACAATAACAATTGTCGAGAACAATAAAGACAATAAAAGAGAAGCATGGGTGCATAAGTCATATGAACAGAATTGGGGAAACACTCAGTAATCCTTCATTGCGTAAAACCCCAAAGGCATGTGTCAATGGACAAGGCCGGACACATCAGCAAGTCGATCAGACACGTGTCTGAGATACGGACAACACATCCAGATGGTTGGAAGTTCGAATCCGAGGATCCAGATTGAATGGATGAAGTGTCCAGGTGGTCCGGACACTTCTGGATGTGCATGGGCATAACAGTATCCCCCTTTTAGGGTTCCTTGCCCCCAAGGAACAAAGGAGTGGGAGACACAGAGCTGTAGACGGAAGATGGATGGATGATGAGGGGATGACAGAGGGATGATATAAACAGCTACGTGGAAGGATGTCATGAAGTCATGTGACGACACATGATGGTTGGTTTGTTGTCAAGGAGACATAAATTTTTCTCCTTCAACCACCATGTCTGCCAACAGCGACAACAACAAATGCAACAACTCCACAGGGGAAAAGTGTCTGCTTGGCTGGTTCAAGGGCAAGAAGAAGGCAAACTCGGCTGAGCTCCAGGTGCAGGAGCTGGAGGAGCAGGAGGAGTTGGAGAAGAGGTTGGAGATGGCACGCACTGAGAAGATTGCTGCGCTGTTGCCAGAGGAATGGGAGGAATTGCAAAAAGCAGATGAAGCTGCGGGCCTGGCGCTCGCACAGCGGCTGTAGGTGTTCGAGGACGAAACAAGGTGCCAGATCCGGGAGGCAAATGAGAGCGTTGAGTGCGCTCAGACGCTGTGCCTCCGGATTGAGCAGGGAAAGGCCACAGATTACAACAACACAGAGACTGTGGAATTGCTCGGACGAGCCGAGCCACCGGATGCGGAAGATGTCCCGGATGAGGAGCTCGAGTTGAGCGATGAGAGCATGGACCCCGAAGCGGATCTGAAAGAGGTGGAAGGAACAAGGAAGCGGAAGCAGGGGTCGGTGAAGGAAAGGAAACCGCAGAGGAACTGCTGACGACCAGTTGGAGTGGGGATTCTCCCGGGAAGGAGGTGTGTCACAGTTCACATGATTTATCCAAGCTGACCTATTCAACAGCTTGCGAGAATTGCCACAAACAGGGAAAAAATTGCCTTGTTACGAAAAACGACCAGTATCAGGCCTACCAACAATGCAGGCAGAAGAAAATCTGCTGCCCCTTCGTCACCAAGCCCGTCTGGACCGTCCGGAAGAATGCGACCACAGGGATTTTGGAATGTCCGGGTCGTCCGGTTGCGGCTGAGGAGGACTTCATGGTTCCGGAAGATTGTCATACACAAATCGATGATCTTCATGCGGATGTATCCACGCTGATGGAACACGTTCGTCAACTTGAGACGTCCGAGGAGCTCTCACGTGAGCTCCTTATTCTGATGTCCCAGGTACTCCTGAACAACGACCTGAACCACCAAGTGGCGCACCGGTACCTTCTTGTTGTAATAATAGCAAGGAGGGCGGATTAGATGGAAAGATAAAGTAAGATTGCAATAGCACTGTTTGTGAGAAGGCTGCTTTAGAGCAATCAGATGCTCTAGCAGGATTTTACAGTGGGCTTATATACTACAGAATATGTATCTAGAAGGTTCTCCGTGTATCTACTGAATATTACTAATTCTACATATGGAAAGTACTAGAAAGATCTGGCATAGCCGAGTTGCTTATATATCAAATTCCAACACTTCTCAACACGGAAGGTCTTCATGGGGAGGAGCCAGTCACGGGTGGATTCAAGGTGGAGAAGAGAAAGAAACGAAGGGTTATGGTCGTGGTGGAGGTGAAGCGGCCGAGTAACCATCCGACAACACCATCCAAGTGTCCGGATAGTATCCTGACACCCGAATCCGAGGAGGATACAGAGGGGGAGATGGACGTGGATCGTCCGGAGCCGGATCGCCCAGAGCCGAGTCATCCAGGCCAAGTCCAGGAGTGGCTGGCCAGACTTTCTCCAGTCATTCCTGCGCAATCGGTGATAAGCAGGCTATCTGGCCGTGCCTGGAATCTTGCTAATGTTGGGATTCCTGTGCATTACCAGGTTAGATGTACATCTCCAGGATTAACATGAGTCCCGAATGGTTAATCAGGCACATCCTGCATGAGGGCTTAATCAGCCTGCCCAAGAGAACATTAATCAGAACCTCCCATACTGATTAAGGCTCGATTCAATGGGTTTAATAAAAGAGTCCTTATAATCGCTTGATTAAGGCTCTGCGGGGCCAACAAATATCAGGGAACTTAAACATCCACTCTGAAGGACAAGTGTCTATCAGCAGAGATAGATCTGTGGGATTTAATCACCCTGTTGTGGTTGATTTGGACTATTCTGGGGACGTGTCTGGACACATGATAATCACCGATCAATGTTGCTATCCCAATATGGGTTCTTGACCTGGGCGAGGCTTCATTGCTATATATCTCAACAACTACTGGGCGGTTCAGGGAGATTAGGGTATCTACAGAAAGCTGATACCCAACGCTCCTTGAATCTGAAGGTGTTAATCAAGGGACTTTGACCATTAATTTGGTTCAGCTCCGTTACCGTCCCAAATTGGATTCTTGGCTTGATCAGGAATTGACAAGGTTATATCTTGGGAACCACTTGGCGGATTAGGGAGTTCTGGGTGTCTAAAGAAATGGGAGACTCAGCGCTTTTTGAATCCAATGGTCCGAAGGGCAGGACAACACTATTTGGCTTGGAAGTTCAGTCGAGTCAGACAACCGATCGGAAACAAGGAGTTAAATGGCAGATCTTTAGCTTACTCAGGTAGTGTAATTAGAGTAGTGTAAGTGTAAATGTACAGTATATAAGGAGGGCAGTTCTAGCATGGACACACTACTGCAGTGGTGGTGGCGCAGGTGCTAGATCCTAGTCTCATGAAGAGACTTGGATCTAGTGCTTGTGGCACTAACATTGGGTTGGCACAGGAGCTAGGTCCTGGTCTCAATTAAGAGACTTGGATCTAGGGCTTGTGTTACAACGCTTAGTCCGTGCTTGTGATCCTGGACTGGTTCTATTAAGAGCTTTGCTTCGTTTGCACAATGTGATTAATATGTCTTGCCTTCGGCGGAAGTAAAACACATAATTTGGGATTGTGATTAAGATGTGTGAAGGGATTTGGGATTTGGATTGAGAACACGGCACCACTACAGCAGCCTTGGAAGGCTTATTACTTGGGATTATGGGATACGGTCGAAAGGGACCTTAAACAATCAGCAGCCTTGGAAGGCTTATATTTGGGATTGGTTTTGGATTGGTGTAGGATTGACGCACTCGGTTGGCTATGCCAAGAGAGGGTCTTAATCCCACCACAACAGTCTTGCATGTCCTTAGTCAAGTGCTCTTGTTCGGAGTGCTTGATTAAGGGCTTCAACCAGTCGAACTGAAGTATCTGTGTCCCTTTTCTACTCCTTCACAGTTCTGTGAAGAAGTCTAAAATGCATGAATACTCGTCGGCATGTCTAAGCTTGTGCAACCAGGGGGAACAAGGATGTGGATTTCGGTTAGTGGTTGTGGCTTGTACTGCTGCATTCCACTCGTTGGTCCATGTTATCAGCAGTACTCCAGCTTTAGACGGACCAAGGCAAAGCCTTTCATCGGTTGTTGGGAATGACGAGGATGTTTGTCCGGACGAGAACAACACGCGTCCAGAGGATTTGGGCGGTATGGAGGTGGACAGACCCGGTGAGTTTGGTCCGTTCCTCCAACTCGCCCCAGATCTTATCTTCGTACCCATAGCAGTGGAACCGGAGCCAAAGGTGGAGGGGCCAACTGAGGAGGAGATGTTGGCGAGATCAGCCGGGCAAAAAGCAGAGAAGGTGGCGGAGGAAAGGGCGGCGGCAGAAACAGGCAAATGAGGACCCACAAATCAAGGTCCTACTGGCCCAACTTCATGCCAGGCACGAGGAGATCAAGGCCAAGCTGGTCGCGAAGCCGAAGAAGTTCATCATGAAGGAGTTGCCACCTGATGCCATACTGCTCGCTGAACCACCCACGGGATTCTGGTCCGGATTGAGACCAGATGGGATTGTCAAATTCGTCTCGGATGACAATGACGAACCGGTGGCAAGTGGCTCGGGAACTCGTCCGGACCCGGACCTGAAGGAGGATTGAATACGGCCGAAGAAATGTAAATAAATGCGAAGAAATTGCGAAAGAAAAACGGACAATGTAGATAGAAAATTTCTTGAATGTAGATGAGGAATCAATAGTCGTTTTCTTGGATCATAAACCGCATAGAGTCGCCAACGAGACACATAAGTTGGGATGAGTTGGAGGATGAATAGAGTTGGGACTGTAGGACGGACAAATAACCGTCTGGATAGCCGTCTGGATGCCCGGACGGTTTGGATAATTGGCCGGATGAAGTGTGGATGACTGAGCGTAAGCTCAAAGTTGTTCCCATTCAGGTCCAGGTTTGTCTGGATATCGCGCGTGGAATTCTGCCAGAAGTTCAGGCACGTCCAAGTCGAAGGCTGCAATCCATTGATATTGATCTCCAGTGGAAGACCATCCAAGCCATTCGACGTAATACCGAAGTGGGCAACGTCAATAACATCTGTCGATTTTGGAGTCGAGGACAACCGCAAGTTCAAAATGTTCATCTCCATCAATGATTTTGACTGGACCCGGCAGAACTTGTTCTCAGCCGGGGAATGGATTCGGAAAATGCGGTTCTATAGCAGATATGTGGAAAATGGGGTGAATGCACGAAAGGGCTTTAGGGAGACTGATATGATATGACGTGCCAGATGTTTTCTCAAGGACTTTGTATGGTCCAAAGTGAATCCCAGAGAACTTTTCCGTCAGCCGGGTGGTTACGATGAATTCGGCTGAAATGAAGACTTGGTCTCCAACCTCAAGGATCAGATCCAGAAGTCGTTTCCTGTCTGCAACTTCCTTGTAACAGTCAGTAGCAATAGTGAGTTGCGTCCAAAAATATTCATGGATCGATTGGAGTTTGTACGCAAGATCCCGGGCCTTGTTAACATCGGGGCCTTTGACAGTCGTTTCATGGAAAATGAAGTGAACAAAATGGGGAAGAACGCCAACGGACCGCTCGGCGCATCCCATGCGTGTGATACACCCATCTGGTTCACGCTCGCGGTGCCTGAAGGCATCGATTCCCTGCGTAAGCTGCTCACCCGATATATATCTGTTGAAAATCTCACACACCGTGTGCATTCCTTTCCAGTCAATTTCATCAACACACTGGACCCCAACCGGCCTGCTAAGGATTCAACGAGCAACATATCCATTCCGTGGACCGAAGTGGAACACGCCCTCTGCGGCGGGGGTGTTGTCCTTGCTGAACTTTTGGGATGCCGGGATCAATGTTACTGCAGATGAATTTCGGTCAGAGGCTGTAGGGTTCTTGAATGATTTGTGTTTGAGCGAATTTCAGTTGCTGTACAATTTCGTTCAAATCGGCAGTCACGCGTCACGCACCCCCCTGTCGATCACGAACTTTGGTTGATGTCACGCATCACTCCGGCTTCTGTCGAACCTTCGAGCCGTCACGCAGGCCCCAAAAATGCTCATACAGCGCCAAAAAGACCAAAATTTTGGTTCAAATGTCGAAATTTTCGAGGTGTCACGCAAAAATTTGGCGGCTGCCGAAATGTTGAATAGGTAAAATGGGTCACGCGTCACAACCCCTGTCGATTTGATCGAAATTGTCCAGTATATTAGCTGGAGGTTAGAAGACGGACCATTTTACACCAAAACAGTCTTTAGATAAAACACGAGCCGGTTGTTTTTTAATCAGCTTTCAAATTTCTGCCCGCCTCTCTTTCAGATAAAAAGGCAGTGGATGCGTGTATAGAAGCATGGTACGAACACCTCTCTTTCATTACTGCGGTTTATCTAAGGTTATCTACAGGCCAGCAAGTTTCTTTGGCCTGATCACACGTTCAGCACCGTAAGATCATGGACTGGAGAGGTTCAACAAACCATCGTTCAATGCTTAACAAACGTCGGCAATAGGCGCAACTGCCGGGCAGCTTGCATCCGGGCCAAAGCCCGCGCCGGTGTCGTACTGGTAAATTTTAGCGAACATTCAACCGATGTAAAAAAGTTAACGCACAGTGTAGAAGCATTTGATTGAAGGCCAGGTTGCGTCGGGGGAGTACCTACAGAGGTGAGATTAATAATCAACCTTGAGGAAAGGCTCATTGGGATGTGAACATACCCGCAGAAACGAGGCGTGCCGCGTGTTCCACCACTCGCAGCGACGAGTGTGTTGCCCAGAAGATCGGTGGCCGGGCAGTTCGGGCAGTTCGTGGCTGCGACGGCAAGGGCAAGAGCAAATACGGTGAGGACGCGGGAGAACATGTTTTCGCTGAGAAAAGTGAGGTACACCTCGCACATTCCTCTCCCTTTATATAGGGCAGTGCGATGCCCCGCGCCAATCGGTGATCCAGAGTATGAATCTTGGCCAGTGGAGCTGGGCGCTACGGGCGCGTGTGCATGTGGTTGAAACACGAAAGCGAAGATCCTGCCGTGGAACCTGGTTGTCCTAAAATTAAGTGTTCAGACGTCGTGCCGTACGAGATTTGAAATTTGTGAATATGATCAGGAGATGCCGGGGGATGACTTCGTGGGGAGGTGAATCGAGACCCTGGGAACGCTGGTTGAAAAAGTATGCCGATGTCTACATGCATCCTCCAGAGCCTCCGAGCTGAATGAGGCACCTTGGTTCCAAGCCCGAGACAGAACTAACGTTCCAGACATTGTAGATCGATGATATAACCTGCCTTGGTTCCTCTTGGCTCCCGTGCCTGATTTAGGCGCTGGGCACAAAAAATGGAGCCGACATTGAGTGCAAGATATTTCAGGTTCCCGTCCGTTTCCGTTCGTGAGAATATATCGCTGTGCCCGACGTCGACGGATGATTCTGAAGAGCTGGAGGACCCAGGAACGCCAGTTGCTTATCAATTCACGGAACCGGGTAGATCTATTCAAGTTTACATTTGTGAAACCCGGGTTGAAAACAGAAAGGACCACGTTTTAAGGCCCCATTCCCAACGGGAGCCTATTTGCAACCCTCCACCTTCCACTGGAACTTACTTGGATCGTGTATGGAAATGGAGGTAAGTTCACCCGTGGCTGTCAGAGGACCATCATCCGACGTGTGTGAGACGGTCTCTTATGCCCACTCATGATAAGGAATCTAACCGGAACGTGAATCGTGCAATGCAACGAGAAAAAAATCGTTTCGGGTTGGAAATTCAACGGTTGAGAACACGACATACAGTACGTCACAAAGCAATGACATATTGCTTTGAAAAATGCCTGTTATTAAAATTAGGTGATTCAGACGAGGGACGGTGAGCCGTCAGAAACGCAAGCAGCCTAATACAATATAAAATAAATCGAAATTCCAGACCTCTTCAACAGCGCTGGTTTGGCTTCTTATGGCCTAGAATCTTGCCCCTATTTGGCCCTTTGGCCTCAGGGCCGCGGAAGAACGTGCAAAGAAAGATTTGATGGGCTAAGAATCGTAATTCCCGTAATCTGAGGGCAGTTTTTCTGTGGGAACCATTCAGTGCTTTTCCGGACATGCGAGGACGGATGACCGAACTCTCCAATACCGAGTTCCTCAAGGCTATCATTTACCCTAGATCAACAATCGCGCTAGTGGCCAAATTCATGTTCGAAGTCCTTGAGGTATTTTATTCGGTCCCCGTATTTCGGTTGGATGCTTGAATGGCGTTTCGGTTTGTGAAGCTAATCTTTTTTTTGCTCTTTTGTATTCTTATAGCTCTGCCGCGGCGAGCAAGATTCCAAGAATCGGCTGCGACCGTGAGCTCGGCTACGAGAATGCAGAGGAGTCCAGGGACGATGATGTGGCTTTAGTAGTGCGCAATGTACATCGGGATAATTCCTGGGACCGGCGTTCCTAAGCGGGACCGTGTAATACTACCTACCTACCTACTCGCATTAGGTCGACACATTTTCGAATAATGGAGAGAATACGGTAGAGCCACCAGATCAACTGGTGGCGCATGTCTTGGATTACTGTCAGAGCCGTATGGTCCTTGCTAGCCACCATTTCATCCTCTCAATGGAGGCTATAAATAGTGTTTACATTAACCCCAGAGGATGACGAGTTCCTGAGAAAAATCAGCCACCAGTTGATCTGGTGGCTCACCGAATACTCTCTAATACTCGGATTGGTCAAGCGAACCGAGATCTTCATCATACTAAGATATATTTGCGCAGTGACTAGTCTGCACCGCTACATTTTAACCGGCGATACCACATTTGATTGTTTGAGAATCAGCCTCGGCCGCGGTGTTTCATAACATATTATATTCCGCTTGAGGAAAGTTGCGGAATCAACTACTTCCTCAATGAGAGTAGAGTAACACACCTCCCAGAATCTCTAGGTTCAATCTTGCCGGTAGGAAATATGCCTGCTCGCGCCAATTCACAAATGCGGTGGCGGTTTGGAGGCTGTGTGTATTTGCGAATGTGTCCGGCAGACTGCAGTTGCGGGGATGGCTGCGTACATCATAGTGCGTCGTGTGAATCGGATGGACATGCAGGTAGTGGGAGATGTTTGAGGGCTTAATTTAGGTGGTGGAAGTAGTTTCGAGAGCAGAGTACGACTGCGCTTTTATATTGGCCCAGCTTTTGAGGTTTCTGTCTCGGCTCCTGTGGGCGGACTTGACTCCGATCGCATCCGCGCGATCTAGTGACGACCTCTGAAGGAATGCCTTCGGTCCTGGTGAGTCTCTTCTGCTGACCAGTCGCTCCACAAATGACTGCTGGGCAGCCGCAACCGCCGATTATTTTTACGATTGTTCTCTCCATACCCTCCCCGTTTTTAATCTCTCTTGTGGCATGGAATGCAGAATATCTGTCACCACTGAGTCAACCACAAGCCGGGAAGATACGAGGGCTTGAAATACCCGGTAAAAGACGCATCCAAACGCGTATATGTCGAGCCCGAAATTTTCGGACTTTGGTCTGCAATTATTATTCAGGAGCTAGGTAGCATCGAGTCCTCATCGGGAACTAGAACTCGGGTCAATGCGATCTTATTTGAGTCATTCCTACTCTGTATAGTGGGACGCTGAACAGGCTATGGGAAAGAAAGTCAATTTACCACTACACGGCCGGAAACCACCATCGAACTGAATTATGAATCCGGCATGTGCACATCTGCCCAAAGAATATTTTTCTGTTCAAAACCTGGACTCCTTTGGCCCGCCACCAGCACGAAAATCTCCACCCGGTTCTACACTGTCATACCATGGACAACGTCGTGATTTTCAGGTTCCGCTGACTGAACAGAAACTTAAATATTTCTCCAGGACCAACGGAGGTGAATCAGTGAACAACACACACCATACGGTGAAGTCGAGACCCATAAAAATACTACTCCATTATTCTTACATGTGGTTATTGTGCATATGCATATTAGACGGCGGGCAGTATTATCAGCCGCACACACACAAAATGTCACACCGAAGATGTGGCGAGAGATGAATCAGAGCTTCGCCTTGGGGCTAAGGAACTTGTTCCCGCGCTGAATCTGGAGGGCAGCATCACGGACCATGTTGTCGACTATGACCTTTGCCGGCAGGATCTCGTCAATAAGCTAAAGGGAAAGAGGAAAATTGTGAGCAAGACTGGACGGACGGACGAGAGAGGGACTTGCAGCAGACACGGTCCCCATAAGCCACATGCGCCCCTCAAGGGATTTTTCGGGGTGCTTCTCAAGCTCGACGTCATGGGGAACAAGTCCCTTCCCGGTGAGCTCCCTGATTTCAGCTTTGCGGTTGGTATTCCAGTCCTCGACGTACGGCGTCCGGCGGACGCGCAACGGCCGCCCCGAGTAAATCAATGTTGTGTCCACGTCCCCGTAGCCCGCGCTGACAATAAGATCCTTGTGTGTTTTGGGCGCACCCGCTTCGACGGATGCCACGAAACGCGTGCCGACCCCTGCACGCATTAACAACCAACCGACATCAGCACGAGTTCACATGAACGAGCGAAAGGAAAGGAAAGGAAAGAAAAGAAAAGGACTCACAGACGGCGTCAGCGCCCCACATGAGATTCGCCGCGAGCCCTCTGCCATCGTAGACAGCGCCCGCGCCGACCAGGTACACAGGCTTGCCGGTGAGAGGCGATTTGTGCCCCTTCACGGCGTCGACACACGCGGGAATGAGCACGCTCGCGGGGATATCGCCGGTATGGCCGCCGCCCTCGCCCGCCTGCGCACAAATAAGGTCGACCCCCACCGCAAGGGCCTTCGCAACGTGCTTCGGGTGCCCGACCATGTTCATGACCTGGCGGACCCCTGGCAATGAGTTTCTATTTCTATTTATGGGTCTCGGCTGTACGACTTACCGGAATGCCGGCCTGGTGCAGCCTGTCGACGGCGGCTTTGGGCGGGACACCAATGGCGCACACGAATAGCGCGGCTTTCTCCTCGATGATAACCTCAATAAGTTCCCCGAGCTTCCCCTTGGTGTAGTCGTACTATATTACCGGTCAGTACGGATCTCCACAAAGATTCGATTCCATGCGCTCACGTTCGTTTTCCGCGCGGTTCCTCCAACCTGGGGGATTAGCAGATCAACGCCGAAAGGGAGAGACTTGTCCGTAAGCGCGTCCTTCACTGCACGGATCTGTTTCCGACGATGATTAGTTAGCATCTCCAGCTGCAATCCATATCGCCCGAAGCGCAAACACCGCAACGACGCGTAGTACCTGCTGCCGAAGGATGTTCGGGGTGTAGCCCACCCCGCCAATGACGCCCAATCCACCTACAAGTCCGGGTTTATTTAATGACAGTGTCGGGTTGGAAGAGCGCAGTGCGCACCTGCATTGCTCACTGCCGCCGCGAGCTCAGGGCCGGCCGCAACATTCATGCCCGCGAGGAACACGGGGTGTTTGATCCCGAAGAGCTCAGTTATGGGGGTCGATAATACAGACATGGTCGGGTGAGCGTAGCAGCGGAAAGTCCGCCGCGGCTTTATATAGGTTGGGTCCGGATGATGATAATAGCCGCAGCTGGATCGGCGGGGACTCCGATCCGGGGTTACGTACCTTTTTTCCGGAAACGGCCAAGGACTGTTTGTAAATAATGCAGAACAGGAAGGAAGAAAAGAGGGAAGGACGACCAACCAGATAGAGCACATGGAGTTTCTGTCCTTTCCGACGGCCATTCTTTCTTGTCGGAATGTCTTCATTTCCGACTGACTGGAAACCGGTAATTAATTTTGTTCATTGAAGTTGACGGAAAGCAGTGTTGAAAGAAGATCTTTCTTAACGAAAATGGCGGCGGGAAGTTCATCTTCTAACCTGCCTTTCAACGCGTCGGAAATTTTGCTTTTTTAGGTGTGGATATTAGCCGCAACTGTATCGGCGGGGACTCCAATCTACTGTCATCCGGCATTATCGATAACGGCCGTTGGCCCTACGGGCGTCGGGCCCTTGCATTCCGCTTCGAAACTCAAGAACCGTGCAATGGCAGTCTCTCGTAGTGGGGATTGGATATAAATCTGGGAAAACCGAAAAATAATTTAGAATCCAAGACGAAACCTGAGATTGCACTGTTGGATGCAACCCCCCTTCCTGATACATCAGAGGCCCTTCATTACACATTTATAGCGGCCAGATTTGCCGCCTCACTGTCGCGCAAAACAATCAGCTCTCTACTGACCGACATGAGCGATGCACTTTAATTATACTGACGCTGCGCAGATCGACAACACGGTCCCGTGTCTGGGGATCCGCTGGCAGCGTGTATCTGGTGCTCTAAGTCCAAACAACCGAGCTGATGTTTGCTAGAGTATCCGGTCAGCGAACTCAATTCGTAGGGAAGGGGAAGGGGGGATTTGAGCTGACTGATTTTGAATGGCCCATACCCTCGCAGAGACAGACTGCCGACTCATACGTGCATTTGACAGGAAGACAAGCGGCCTCTCCACGTCGCTGAATATCGCCTGCCTGATGCCCTTCGTGACGCTCGGAACAGCGATGTCGATTTCTCCCGCACGACTTGCCCATTTGTCTTGCTGAAACTGAAACGGTGGTACCCGACGCGGGTCGAATGTCACGGTCGCTCACCCTCCCCTTCGAAGTAAACGAATGCATAAAAAGCTCGCCTGTCAACCCCGCGTTAGCTTTACTCCGGCTACAACGCTGGCGATCGAAGCGGGGCAGAGCGAGAGCGAGAGACGTTTGAAATTCGAGCCGGCTCGACATCACCTTAACATGACGCTAGCGCAAAGGTCGCATGGGATGTTGCGAGAAGACACAGATACACACAGATATGTTCCGAAGATAATCCAAAGAAGAATTTTTAGAGTACGAGACTTGAGGGTGGACTTGCCACGGTAGAATGTATCATGTTACACTGAAGTTGCGAGGCCCGCACATTGGAAAGGACTGTGTCGAGGTGGCATAGTGTGTTCCAGGAGTGGTGTGCAGTTCGAATCGAATCCCAGTCGATGTAGAAGCACGCAAAGCACCCAGGGTCTCGCATTATTCAGTGTGTTTATGAGTTTCTTTGAGGTGCCTTTCCGCCAGAAACACACAGAAACAAGCCAGATTGCCAGACGGTAGATTCCTGGGGACAGTAAGCCCGGCCCTCTTTGAAGATGACACATTCCAAATATGTCGAAAAAGCTTGCAGCAGGGTTTTTGAGCTTGCTTTATGGTGAACGTTTTTCTAAAAGATTGGTCACACGTGAGTCACATCCATTGTCGCCTAAAAAGGAAATCGTGAGCTTGCCCGCAGAGCCAAGCCACCCCGAAGCGCGTGATGCCAGCGAACAAACAACATATTCCACACGGTATATAACGAATTGAAGGTGAAAGGTGAAGTAAAAACAAGGCATATAAAAGAAAGGAAGGTGGAAAGGAGGAAGATCGTGCATAACGGTACCAGTATCTATAAGAACGGCCTCCGTCCTCCGTGTATGTACTCGAGAAAAGATTCAAGGTAGTAGTATGTACGCAACCACGGAATAAGACGGGAAGGATTTGGCGCGAGATTGCGGACGTAAATGGTAGGACAGGAGCGATGGGCAGTAGAAAAGAGCGTGGAGAACAGAGGAGCGGAGCGTAGGGGCTCGATCAGCGCTCGGTGGACATTTGTGCGAGGTATTCGGAGAGCTGGAAGAGTGTGTGTCAGTAAAGAAAGAAGGGAGGGAGAACGGCGGAGGAAAGGAGAAAAGCTTCCCGCGCTACTGCTCGGGAGGGTATGTGGAATCACTGCAGCGACCATTTTGACGACTACGTGTCTGGTCCACGGGCACTAACTGGGGGAAGCCCGAAGAGAGCGGAGACCCGAAGAGAGCCCGACAAATGGATACAAAACATGGGCCGTCATTTGAGTGGTTTCCGCGCCAAACCACCATAGAAGGGCCAGGGCCGCCTGAGCTTCTTCGGGAAGCGGCTACGTCGTCTCGCGCGCGGACCCGAGAGGCACTTTGAGGAGGCACAATCTGCGTCACAGACAAGGTCGGCCACCAGCCAAACATGACGCCTCGCGTGCAGCGTACCCCACCGCCGCATTGTCGCGGAAGGACTTGTGCAATCGGCGAGAACGGCGTCTCGTCTACGTGCCCGCCGACCGCTCGTCGTGATCACTCAGGCGACCGCTCCGCAAAACGCCTCCACGTAAAGAATAAAACCAAGAAAAGCAAGCCACTCACCTTCAACGCCCCATCCCGTATGCTATACCCCACGTTCTGTACGTCCGGGTTCGCGAGCACGCGTGCGACCGCGTCGCGCGCGCCCGCCTCGAGCCCCGCGAGCGACGAGCCGTCGCTGAGCATGCTGCCGCCGCCGTTGGCGAGTATGCGTTGGGGCTAGAAGGGGAAGGAAGGGTTAGTAGGGTGTACTTGAGAGGGAAGGAGGGGAAGGGAAGAGGGAGGGGGAGGGGAGGGGATGAGGCGAGAACGAAAGGGAAAGCTGGGAGAAGAGGGGGCAGACGCGGGGGTGGAGGCGAAGGGGGAGGCAGGTGGAAGGTGGAGCGGTGGGCAGCGAGAGCCCACAGGAATCGTAGACGACGGCGAAGCGAACCCTCGCCGCGACGTGCTCCTACTTCCCATCCCCACGTGGGAGCACCCACACCACGCAACCCCCAAAAAACGAAGAAAGAAAAAAACGGGATGAAAAACTACTCACTCTTCCTCCCTCCCAAAATACTCGTCGCTCCCAATCCCCGTCCGCCCCGCAAACTGCTTCAGCCGCCCCTGCGCCTCCTCCTGCGCCGCCGCGTCGTACGCCCCCCTCCCAAAATACATATCGCTGCTGATCGCCTTCTGCGAGCCAAACTTTTCCCGCGCCGCGCGCGGCTCGTCCGGGTCGTCCGCGCGCGTGACGGCCTTGCTGATGCCTGGGTTCAGCGCCCCTCCTCCCCCGCCCCCGCTCGCACCACTTCCGCCTGCGGAAGCGGAAGCCTGGGGCAGCGCGCCGAAACCGAGCCGGACGTACGACGGCGACGCGGCGGCGGCGGGCGCTTTGCTCTTCGCTGCTGCGGGAGGGGCGGCGGTGGGGGTAAAGGAGTTGAGCGGGGTAGCGGCGGGCGCGAGCGTCGCGGCGGCGGCCGCCTCGCGCTCGTACCCGAGCGCCTTCGTGCGCTCCTCGTCTTCGCGCGCCTTGCGCTCGGCTTCGGCGAAGGATATGGGGGTAGATTTTTGGGCACCTGAGGAGCAGGGGTCAGCGGGGTTGGTTGGTAGGGGGGGAAGGGAAGGAGGAAATGAGGGAAGAAGGAGAAGAATGAGTGAGTGAGAGGCGTCAAGCAAGGACGGCGGGCACTATCGCTAGGACGGCGAGTCACCACCATTCCCAGCAGTCACAGCAGACTCCACATAGTTCTCGACGTCGCCACCCTGAAAACTTGTCCTTGGCGCCGTCACCCTGAGAGCATACACATATCCCGCCTACCCACCGCACAACGACGCGGGTCTGACCTCTCCGTGGAATGGAATCAGCGGCCCCGCTACGCACCGCTTGACCCAGAGTAGCGTCGACGCAATGCTGAGCGCGCCCCTCCTTTCCCCGCACACCTCGGGCACCGGTACTGAAAGGAAGGTGCCACCGCTTCAGACCACGCCCGTCGTCGTCGCCCGAGCGTCTCCCCGCCCGATCTCCGCTCCTTCGCCGACACATCCTGGGGTTGGGGGCCCGATCTCGCGCCCTTCCCGAGAGCCAGCGTCCTCTGCACCATCACTCGGACACCAGCGAACTCTCGAAACGCGAACGCCAACCCGTGGGGTTGCATCGTTCTCGACGTCGACAGCAGCGCGAGGTCAGGGACCGCCTCATCAGTCGGGTCGGCGTCAAACAAAGTCCTCGACATCATCATTGGCACGGGAGACTTCCCGGCGGTCTCATCAAACTCGCGGGAACACCTCGTACATCGTGCTCGGAGGTGTCGCCCTAGGGAGCTTTATATTCTCCCTGTGTCCGCCGCCGCACGACACGCCTCTGCGCCACCGCCGTTAGGGACGACCTCGCTATCGCGCTCACCCCCTCTGCCCTGCATACGGCGACGACAGGCGCACGGCGGAGTGAGCGAGCCACCATCACGCGGTCGCGCGGCCCACACCCACACTCACGTCGTCGCCTTCTGTGTATCGCGCTTCTCCCCGCCCGCCCTCCACCCCCGGCAAGACCCTCCCCAGTAGCTGCCGACGCGTGTTTGCCTTCCCGGGGAACCCGCCACCACCGCGTGCTCCCCCACACCCCAGAAAAGAACCCAGTCTCTCAGAAAACGAAGGAAAGAACCCAAAACTCACCCAACTTGCCCTTCTTGCTCCCGCCTCCAAGTTTCAGCGACCCACCCGAGCCCGAGCTGAGCCCTTTTGACGCAGCGAGCCCGAGGCGCGGCTTCGGCGCGACGGGTGTGGCGGCAGCGGGCGTCGTAGCGGGTGACGTGGCGGACGACCCGTTGCTCCCATTGCTCGCCGCGTTGGGACCGCTCACAGCACTCGCGTTGCTCGCCGCACTCGCTGCACGCCCCAACACCGGCACCACGGGCGTCCCCACGCGGCTCGTCTCCCGCGGCGTGCTGGGCTTACTCCAGCTCTCAAAGAAGTCGTCTTCCCCGCCTCCCTCCGCACCCGCCGCAGCTGCTGCCGGCTGCGCCGCGCCCTCCACCACCACCCCCCTCCGGAAACCGCGCCTCATCCGCCTTCACTTTCCGGCCCAGCTCCTCCCGGTACGCCTCCGCCACCCGTCCCTCGTATTTCGCCCGCCCCGTCGCGCTGCCCGCGCCGTTCTTGTGCAGATAGGCGGAGTAGGCGGCGTTGCCACCGACCTTCATGGCGCGCAGCTGCGCGGGGGACCAGGAGTCGAGGTTCGTGGAGCGGACGAAAGGTGATGTGGACGCCCATGTTGCGGTGGAGGGCGGAGCAGTCGAGGCAGAGGTAGACGGAGAAGGTGACGGAGGACCATGTGGGGTTTCGCGCGGAGCAGTCGAAGCAAGTCTGTGGGTGTGGATGTGCGAGGCGAGTATGATCCATCGTAGAATGAGCGAGAAAGATCCAAATTGACCCAGGTAAGCCAGCGGCGAGAGACACGGCGTAAAGGCCACCAGAGTCAACACAAATGCATCCAGATCGTAGCAAGGCGAGCAGCGGGCACCCAAGACAAGAACAAGCAGCCAGCGATTCCAGACGATCAGAGGATCGAAGAAAGACACGGAAAATTTGAAAAATTGGCATGGTCAGCGCCGGACACTCCGATGCAGCAGAGGACGAACCTTGTTAGCCTTCTGAGCGCGCAGGACGGCGAATATGCGGTCGCTCTCTGCTTTGGAGACTTGGCCGGCCATTCTGCAATCGACGTGGAGGGTAAGTAAGAGGCGGTGATGCAGCTTAGGTCATCATGCACTCACTGATCCGAGAAAGTGCCGCTTGAATGCCGCTGCCACTGCCGCCGCTGCATGCGGCAAAAGCACTGCTGCGGCAAAATCACTTTGCCCGCAAGATAAGCCTTAATTTGCCGCGGCAGAAAGCTCCAACTTGAATCTCAACATAGTCAACGAAATCCTCGGATAATTCGAGAAAGTACAAATTGCGTATCAGTCTATTGAGCACATACAAAATTGGACTATCGGCCCTGGAAGTGTGCGAGCAGGCTTTCGAAACCAGTTTCAGCAAGTACCTCGACAATACAAAGAGCGTCAAGTTTCTACCAAGCCCCGGCCAGCCTCTAGCGGCCCGCAACTAGCTGAGAAAGATTTGTTAATATCCTGCCTTCAAACGCGAGTCCTGCCTCACCTCAGTCGAACAATGCCGTGAAAACTGCGTTGAAACGAGTACGGATCCGGGACGCAGCGTCTTCGTTATCATCCGCCGCATCTTGATTGTCGAGTCGTTGAATCTACCCAGGTATCTTGAGAGACAGACACAAGAATCAGACAATAGAAAATCGTACCTTAACATCTAGCTCCTGACAAAATGCCTCGACATCGCGCTTGCACTGCCGAGCGCGCTTGCACAAAGACAATCCCACACATGGATAATAAAGGGGACTATTCAAGTAGGTGTGGTGATCATTGGCAAGTTTATTGCAGATACGTTTATGCCTACCCGCGAGCAAAATCAATTGAACGAGCAGCCAAATGCAGAAAGCCGAGCTAACTTACTTCTCAAGCCCACGAATACCATAAGTCGAAAGATTGTACATATCCAGCATGCGCCGACGCGCTGCTTCTTCATGCAGCCGCGTTTTCATCACGTCAATACGCGTCAACGCATCATCCAAGATTCGACCGGGCCAGACAGCGGGTAACAAGACAAGATAGAGCCAGTAGGTGAGTAGCGCAACAGCGGAAAGGATGAGGGTGAGGACAGGGTTGCCCATAAGCCCGAGAAGATGCACGCAAAGATGGGTGAAGAGGGTGAGAAGGAGAGCCATCGTTAGGATGAGCAAGGCCGGGAGGGCCTTTTATAAACAGAATCATGAACAGCCTTGCATACGGGACCTCCCAGTTATAAATGTTGTCGAACGCACTGCGGAGGGTTTTCATCCCTAATATGGAAAGGAAACTAGGATGGTCTGCCGTTTTTGGCACCACATCCATCTGGTTTCTAGCCAAGCCAAAATTAACAACTCCGCGTGTGCTGTTGGAAGTTGGCAGAAGCACTATTTAAATTACCCTTTAGGCTATAGATCCGATGTGGGTTGAACTGCCGTTTATGGTTACGAATCCCAGGTTGGACTGCCGTTTATGGTACGGCGCCTTGATAGATGCCGGAAACGGCCCCAGATTGTTAGCACTTTTGATCTGTTCTTCCGATTTGCCATCACCCTCCATCCTCCTCCATTGAATGGCCAGCAACGAGAACTGGGCCCCTAGCCCCTACTCATGGGCCGCACCTAGGACCTTCATCGTGAACCTCAAGCACAGCTGGGGCTTTCGTCAGGTGTCCTGTCGTCGTCGCGCAAGGTACATAACATATCTGTTATGGCGTCGCTGACGAGTGTTCCTAGGATCCATTACAACATCCAACCCTCAGATCATCAACCTCCTCGAGGACGGCGACAGCGGGGCTCATTGTGTGTCTGTGGAAGCGCTGGCGAAGTTCTCTGAGCACGGCATGTAACTTATCTGGTCCGGCATGGCGCCGCTGATGAGCATTGCAGTCGAGTTCCGAGGATTCATTGCGACCTCCATCCCTCAGATTGTCGACCTCTTCAAGGACAACGACTACGAAGTTCGTTGGGTGTCTATGAATGCGCTGTCGAAGCTCTCAGAGCACGGTATGTAACTCATCTGGTCGGGCATGGCGCCGGTGACGAGCATTGCAGCCGAATTCCGACGGTCCATTGTGACATCCATCCCTCAGATCATCGACCTCCTCAAGGACGATGATAGCGAAGTTCGTTATACGTCTGTCGATGTGTTATCGAAGCTTTCCGAGCACGGTATGTAACTCATCTGGTCTGGCATGGTGCCGGTGACGAGCATTGCAGCCGAATTCCAAGGGTCCATTGTGACCTCTATCCCTCAGATCATCGACCTCCTCAAGGACGATGATAGCGAAGTTCGTTATGTGTCTGTCAATGTGTTATCGAAGCTCTCCGTGCACGGTATGTAACTCATCTGGTCCGGCATGGCACCACTGACGAGCATTGCAGCCGAGTTGCGAGTGCCCATTAGAACCTCTATCCCTCAGATCATCGACCTCCTCAAGGACGATGATAACGAAGTTCGTTATGCGTCTGTCGATGTGTTATCGAAGCTCTCCGAGCACGGTATATAACTCATCTGGTCCGGCATGGCACCACTGACGAGCATTGCAGCCGAGTTGCGAGCACCCATCAGGACCTCTATCCCTCAGATCATCGACCTCCTCAAGGACAATGATAGCGAAGTTCGTTATGCGTCTGTCGATGTGTTATCGAAGCTCTCCGAGCATGGTATGTAACTCATCTGGTCCGGCATGGCACCACTGACGAGCATTGCAGCCGAGTTGCGAGTGCCCATCAGGACCTCTATCCCTCAGATTGTCGACCTCCTCAAGGACAATGATAGCGAAGTTCGTGATGTGTCTGTTGATATGTTATCGAAGCTCTCCGAGCACGGTATGTAACTCATCTGGTCCGGCATGGCACCACTGACGAGCATTGCAGCCGAGTTGCGAGTGCCCATCAGGACCTCTATCCCTCAGATCATCGACCTCCTCAAGGACAATGATAGCGGAGTTCGTTGTGCGTCTGTCAATGTGTTATCGGAGCTCTCCGAGCACGGTATGTAACTCATCTGGTCCGGCATGGCACCACTGACGAGCATTGCAGCCGAGTTGCGAGTGCCCATCAGGACCTCTATCCCTCAGATCATCGACCTCCTCAAGGACGATGATATCGAAGTTCGTTATGCATCTGTCGATGTGTTATCGAAGCTCTCTGAGCACGGTATGTAACTCATCTGGTCCGGCATGGCGAAGCCGACGAGGATTGCAGCTGAATTCCGAGTGTTCATTGGGACTTCCATCCCTCAGATCATCGACCTGCTCGAGGATGATAGCGAGTATCTTCGTTTTAGGTCTGTGCACGCGCTGTTGAAGCTCTCCGAGCACGGTATGTAACTTATCTGGTCCGGTATGGCGCCGCTGACCAGCATTGCAGCCGAATTCCGACGGATTATTGGGACCTCCATCCCTCAGATCATCGACCTCTTCAAGAATGACAACAGAAAAGTTCGCTGTGTGTCTGCGGATGTGTTGTTGAAGCTCTCGGAGCAAGGTATGCAACATATCTGTTATGGTGCTGCTGACGAGCATTGCAGCCGCGTTCCCACGGTTCATCGGGACCTCCATCCCTCAGCTCATCGACCTGCTCGAGAATGATGATAGCTACATTCGTTATGCGTCTGTCGATGTGTTATTGAAGCTCTCCGTGCAAGGTATGTAACTTGTCTGGTCCGGCATGGCACTGTTGACAAGCATTGCAGCTGAGCTCCAACGGTTTATTGGAACTTCCATCCCTCAGATCGTCGACCTCCTCAAGAACTACAACAGCGAAGTTCGTCGTGTGTCTGTGGAAGTGTTGTCGAAGCTCTTTGAGCACGGTATGTAATTTATCTGGTCCGGCATGGCGCCGCTGATGAGCATTGCAGCCGAGCTCCGACGGTTCATTGCGACTTTCATCTCTCAGATCAGCAACCTGCTCAAGGATGATGACCAGGATGTTTGTTCTGTGACTGTGGCCGCGCTGTCTAAGCTCTTGGAGCACTGTATGTAATTTATCTGGTCCGGCATGGTAGCGCTGACGAGTATTGCAGCTGATGTTGAGATGATACACACTGACCAGGAGGCCTTTACTTTAGATACAATGATTGAAGCTCATCCAAATGAATCGGAACATGTAGGGGACCTCGCCGATTTGCGATGGAGTCCACACAGAGAAGACTCGATCCGCGACGCGATTCCAGATTCATCACTAGACGAAGTCGCGAGCTCTAGTGGAGCGCCGGAGGCGACCGAAAAGGCAAGCGTTTGCCATGAATTCACTCCATTGCTCGCTTGTTCATACACCCCAAAGGCTTCAGACCCAATGGCCACAACTTCGACAATGACCAAGGAGGCAATGGTCGAGGAATTGCATGCTTTCTTCGTCACTTTGTTCGGTAAACGGTCCCTTCATGTGCCAAACTGAAGTTTGAAAGGTTTACAGATCGCCATGGTGTACCTTATGGGACGACCGACATGGCTAGGCCTCGGCTGCCCTGGAAAAACATGCTCGATGTACTTGCAGAACAGGGCTTGGAGATCTCTGACTGGCCTGAAGGAGTCCCCAAACCTCGATCGCACGGCAAAGCCGACAAGGGCATATTGGGAGTCCCCAAGAAATATATTGAGCCTCTACACAAAGCCATGAAAGCAGGTCAGATTGACTTCCAGCCGTTGACGGGAGGACACAATGTTTCACGAGTCCAGCAAAGAGAAGACGACATGGAGGAGGAAGTAGAAATACGGCCGTCGAAGAAGAGAAAGCTGGCAGCGACGAGGAAGAAGCCGAAGGATTTTGTGGCTATGCAGAGTGTCATGAGGTTTTAGGACCTAGCTTGAGGATGCAAGTGTACATACAAACCGTAGTGTCGAAATCAAGGTAACCACGGCCTCGACTCCGTATAAAGCAGGGAACCCTCGCAAACGCGCAGGGAATCGATTCGACAATTACTACGTACTTATACAATATCTGAACAGGAACCAATGTAACTAAAGAGGGAGAATTAAACCAACTGGAGAGGATGTAAGGTACAAGGGGAGGAATACGACACTGGACACAATAAATGCAAGAGGAACAAGGAGACGTTGCCTGGATATGCCAGGCGGCGGCGGCGGTGACAGCGAGTGACGGACTCGAATTCCAACACGTAGTGACCCTCAGACTCTTATTTTTAATCCACGTAACTTAGCACAGAATTCGTTGTTCAACCTGTTTAAACTTCAATCAAGTTGACTCAAAGTTATAGTATTTACATCTGCGGGCGCCAATATAGCCTGGTTCAAGCCGCGTTGGCAGTGGGATATTCTGTCTTTCACCACGATAAACTGGGTACAGGAAGATCTAGGAGGAAGAAATAAAACTCGGCAAATTTCTCGCCGTGCAGCCACGCCGCGCGCATGGTGGCGGCGACGGCGACATTGACAAGAAACGTCACAGACAATGCTGATGAGGCGAAGCAGGCGTTCAGAGCGAGGCGCGGCATGGCCTTGACCGAAGAAATGACGGGCAAAATGACAAACGTGAATGGCTCGTGACAGCAAAGACGCACACGCAGCAGAGTAATCGCGATACCACAACTGTATAGAAGCGCGGCGAGCGGTGGAGAGATGGTACGGACATGCGCTGAGGAGCGAAAGCGCGGCGCCGTGTCGACGAGACAGTATGGTCGACAAATTACATAAGTGGTCCGTGCACGCGGCGACGGACACGAGAACAGCCACGACGACGGCGAGTCACCGTGGACGCAAGTCCGGGACCAACAAAAGCGGCCGAGGACGAACGGTGAGGAGGGGCGAACGCAGAGTAGGAGTCTGTAGGACCACGCTCTCCGCAAACGCCATGCGCCGCCCCGGTTGACCCTGGGCGTCGTCTTTGTGTCCCCGATTTCTCTTTCTCAGTCGTCGCAGCCCACAGAATGCAGATGGAAAGTCCAGCTTTGATTGGGTCCACAAGGCTCGGTGGGCAGGCCTCCTCATGTTCACAGTTCAACGCACATGTGAAACCCGTTCGACTCGGGCGCGAGCCATAGCATTGGTTTCTCGTTCTGATTTCTTTTGGTCAGTTTCGCGCAGCCTGTGTATCTTTGGGTATGCGTTCATCGAAGGCCGGAAGGCTCGGGGGTTCAACGTTCAGACCTGGCATTCGTGTTCAAAGTTGAACGCTGGAATCGATTCCAACGTTCAACTACCGCACACCCGTTCGAATCTAGTCTCCCCTAGGCAAACACTTCAACAAAATTTGAGTGTGGACGGTTTTAGTGGAGGGAAAAACTCAGGGAGCAAATAGGCGTCGGGAATCTCATCCATTCACTTGAGATTCTTTTTTTCGTGCATGAAACCAACAGATGCCAGTGCAACTTCGATGGTCGCGGTGAGTAGTACCCGCCTTCGTTACTTCGCTTAGGAATGAGAAAGTTCGTGAGTTTGATGGAAAACTGTGAAAGTTTGTCATTTCGACGGATATCTGAGAAAACCCGTCATCTAGGAAATTTCTCAATACTTTTCCAGTTCATATTTTCAACTCTCGTTCACTGTAGATCCATACAGAGTCTTGGTTTTCTCTTTTCTTTGGTGTTGAGATCATCATCTGGCCGTAAATTCTTTATATTATGAGTATTCAGCATGGCACTTGACCTAAATTCCCAAATCAAACTTCTACAGTCATCGTACACTGCAAGATACCTCCCCTTAAGACAGTACTACCCAGTCTCGGGAGTTGCCGGGGTATGTTGTACTCCGGCAAAGTGTGCACGATCCCGAATTGAATACTTATAAGTTACTGCGTAGTGCACCGCGACTGTGCACTCTCCACTTGGATGAACACGGTCATGTGGTGATCGTCGGCGGCCTACTTAAAGTAACGAACTTTCTTGGTGTACAGAGGATGTGACGAAGTTCTACCAAATCCAGCTGAAGTCACGAACTTTCACTGTAAGCGATCAAACTCACGCACTTCCGCAGCGCTAAGCGAAGTAACGAAGTGACGAAGATGGCGCGGACTCGGTCGCGGCCGAGTTCTGATCATGAACTTGAAATTGATCAATGCTCGTACTTTTAGAACCACGGTTGCTTCTAAATCCTTCTCAGGAATGCTGGGGTGGCTTCTGCCTCGAAATCCATTCAAGTATTCCGAAAATTCTAAAATACACCGATAATGCTTGGAGGCAACTTGAAGAGGTGTTCGAGTGATGTCGTCGGACTTGATTTCCACTAATAGGTATCGGGCGAATATGTAGCTCACTTGGAAATGTCGTTTTCTTAGCTCTTGGACAATCCCTCGCATGTGTTTGACTCTGGCGCGTGCATAGATTATTATTATTTTTCAAGTTTTTCAAGTCAGTCCAGGCATAACATCCGAGCCTAAAAGGACGCAGCCCAAGGTTTGATCCCGGAAACACTGTAGCCTTTTTCCAGCGCTGAATGTGGAGATCGAAAAGGCTTCAGACGGACGGAGGGACGGATAAATGTGATTTGTAAAGAGAAAGTGACATGACATAACAATGCGACCCAGTCGACCTCCGCAAACGCGCCGCTCAGTTCCGCGTTCCATAGATCAATATGGAAAATGTACGGTATCTGTCGACCATGAATTGGACGGCGCCCAGCGTATCCATTAAACCAGATTTCAACGGTTCAAGTTGTTGTCACGAGGTGAAATTGGCAGGGAACTCAGTACCCTCGCCACTACTTGGCCTCAATGGAGGCTCAAAGGCCCAGCAACGGTCGAGAACTAGCCAGTATTCCCTCGGAACTTTACAGGGGTCGTAGTCTTCACGTTTAGGACGCAACGATTGCAAGCCTTCGAAAGTCACCACGGCCTCGCTAGGTCGTCGTTTCAGAGGTTCAGATGTTAGGATCTGCCATAATATCTTCAGCGAGGGAATGAAGCCATGGGGGCAGATGTACGGCACCTCTAAGGCCAGCAGCGCGAACGAATAAACGTCGGATTGTTTCGTTGTGCTTGGCAATCCTCCACTAGTATTGTCCCTTCCGATGACAAGGAAGAGCTCCGGTGCCATGTACGGCACCGTTCCGACGCTCAGGGTTGTATACCCTCGGTGGTTAAGTATCTTGGAGATACCGAAATCACAATGCAAGGAATGCCTCGTTTGTCGACGAGCACGTTTGGCTTCGTGAATCGATGTTAAAAGAGAAAAAGACGTAAGATGTGATGCGTCCCATACCACTTTCAGATCTCCATGAACAATGTCGTTATCATGGAGAAACTTCAGCCCGGATGCCACGCCATACACCTGCAAAACTAAGTACGACGGCTGATGCTCAAATAAAAGAAATACCAGGTGGTCTCTGTTGGCCGATGGATTTTTGCTGAGGTACCTTCCAACATGGCCGAATCCACAAAAGGGAGATATAAGGACAGGGTAAGGCGCGATGCGAACGTCGTCATAGACGCCAATAAACGGAAGAACGTTTTCGTGCTCGAGCTTGCTCCACACATCAGCTTCACGTATAAGCCGCTGTGAAGCGGAATTCAGCTTAGCCTGTATAAGCAAGGTCAACCTGCCTTCAACAGTTCCTGCGCCGGTAGTTGGCCGGGTTCATAGTCGGGCAAGCGGATCATCTTGATTGCAATCTGGGTGCAAACTACTTGAGTCCCACTCATTGACGAGAAAAACAGACGTACGCGGATTTTGCGACTACTGGATAGCGTCAATTTTCCGCGGTATATGTCCGAATGACCTCCTCCCGCAATTGGCCAAAAATGGTGTGGATCGTCATGAGCTATGAGGCCTTCGAGATCCAGATCATGGATGTCTGAGAGAGAACCGGCCTAGAAACGTATTAGGATTGGAGAAGTACTGTCTGCCTGCAGATACCCCATAAAATGTTTCTTCTCCACTCGACATTCTTTCAAGTTCCAGCCTAATACGAACGTTAGTGAGCAACGAAGCTCAAGGCCTCTGGTACGTACACCTGAACATCTGCCGCCGATTGAAACATTGGATGTTGTGCGAGTTTACTGAATGACCGCAGCGTTCCTCGATGCGCATGCCGAGTGATTGAGGGAGTGGGTGATACTGGCCGCCGATCTACCCAGCCTGACGGACTCCTTCGAAGAGGCTGTTGCCATAGGCTGTGGCCAACGAGAGTCTTAGGACTAACTCGTCCTCCGGAGCGAATGTATTCCAAGGGAAGATGTCCTCGAGCCGGCGGCTTACGAGGAGAAGAAGTGTTACCCTGCATGCGCCCAGAATCTCTGGCATGCACATCGGACTCTTCCCAGCCCTTCAGTGGGCGGGGACAGTGAATAGGCGTCGGTGTGGTTGATGCTATTAGCGAGGCACGAAGAGTTCGCTCAGGTGATGCCTTGGGATTATGTCCCATAGGCGTTCTACCTTGTGGAGTGTTCCTCGGTAAACTCAAGGCCTGGGAACGCTGAAATCAAAATCAGAGTTTGGTCTTCTGTGAAATATTGGGTGAATTGAACCTCGAGAAGAACAATTTCCTCTTCGCCGGAGCTTTCATCCTGTCGACTTGATTCAATTGAATCGACGGAAGAAAAGATGCGCCACCCACATTCAGCGGAAAGACGCCTTCAGACTACAGAAAGTTGTGAGTGGTGTACGCAATCTATTGTCACAGGGCGATGCACCTTGCCCTCAGTCCGTCCAAGCGGTGATGAGATTCGCGGGGAGTGGGACCGCATGCGTGATGCACTGGGTCTATTTGAAGCGGCCGAGTCGAATTTCGGAGGAGGACCAAAAACCTACGTAATTGTGAAAATCAACGCAGATGAGACATGAGAGTAAAAGATAATCGCACGGGAAGTATTTTCTCTCCACTAGATTCCTCACTCAGTACGTCTGGGACGTTGCCATTCTGCGGAGGGGTTTGTAAGTATATGGAAGGACTGCAACAATACACTTGCCTCGAACGGTTGTGCTGGTTTCTCAGTCGCGCTGTCAATATCTCCCCGCCTCCGATTAGGGATATCAGGACGCTGAATACGGCACTCGGGAGAATCCGGAATCCACTTACATGTTTCGACCTGCCGACCACTGTGACCTCGAACTGTCTATCGCTCGGAAGTTGCCTTGAGCCGGTCGCAGCGGCGAAGAAACAGTCGGCAGGATCGACCGGCGCTCTCGGTTCAAGGGTCTCGGAGTCGCCTACAAGCAATGACATCAGTGTCAATGCAAGCCGTGTCATGCGAGACTAACCTGCTGTGTGCTGCGGATCGTTCCGAAAACAGGCGTAGCATTGCGGGGGGACTCTGTGGACTGCACCTCGGCCACGAGCTGATCTAATAAATCTAGTCGTGCGCGATTCGGGTCCGATTTGACGTCGATGAAGTTCGGCATGATGAGCGCACAGAGGGAGACAGAGGGACACCTGCCAACCCAGAATACCATCAATCGACAATGTAACGGGTCAAAAAGATCTACGCACAACTCGTCGGAGAGACGACTGGAAGTGTACTCCCCCAAGTTAAATCAGGCACAAGGAGGTGGAGAGATGCAAAACGAGGGAAATAAATACCCCTTTCAACGTGTCACAGTTCTTAGTGTTCCATCGATAGCAACAGCAATTTCCATGAGGCTTCCTCGCCTGTTGCATACGAACGCGGTTTCCTCGAGGATAATTCGCACGGAGCTGTACATGGCGAGAGCCGACCATCTCCTAAAGGAGCGTCCTCGCGCGAGCCGCGAGTCTAATCAGTGTCGATCTTTGTGGGGGCCGGCTCGAGGCTCCGAGTGTCCCGCGGGTGCCAGTAGGTAGGTAAGTAAAAAAAGGCAAGTTGCAAAGCAAATGTGAGCGCCCGACGCGAGCGTCGCGGAGTCGTGCTTCGTGATGTTGAGGCGGCGATTAGGACCCAGCAACATTGTAAGTGCCAGCTCGTGAAGCGTTAGATAAATTCATTCCGCATATGGAAAAACTCTTCCGAGCGGCGGAGCAGTATCGCGAAGTGGTACAAGCAAAAGAACCGCACAGAGGTTTTCTCGAAACAGATAGTTGTCATAGAGCTGTTGACGGGCAACCGAGCTTCGATCCGAGTCTTTTCAGCCAGGGGCTCTGCCATGATGGCCCAAGTGCGCGCCGTAGGCCCGGTCTTGTGCACCTACTACGGGCGCATCTTCATGTAATTGATCGGAATTTCGCAAGAATTTCGCACCGACGGCGCAATATGACCGGCCGTTGAAAGAAATCGTGTCCCTGGATCTTCATTGGATCGGACCCAGCCTTGAAGCTTGAAGGAGCACGCATCATGATAGAAATGGGCGATGCGGCGTGCGATGCGCTAGAGCGACATTTTGGCGACATTTTGATTCCTTGGGAAGATCTTGAAGGATTCCGTTACCCCAGCTCTTCGGCCACTAGTTTGTGCAACCTGATAGTGAGAGTCGAAGACAGAGGCAGCCTGACGTGGCGGTGCACGACCTGTACAAATAGGGCTGCCCACCGTCCCGTCAACGGGTACGGCCGTCAAATTGGCGGCCGTCTTTTCGGCATCTTGGGCTCGAGACAGTACGGGAGGGCGAAAAGACGGCCGTCAACGGGGACGGGACGGGAGTGGCGGCCGAGGCCATCCAATGGTTTGGGAAAGAGGTGCTAAACGCGGGCCGACGAATGTTTGGTGATGTGTGGGTGCATCGCCACTGTCTCCGGTCTTTGATCTCTTCGCCTATGAGCAAAGTACTTAGTTCGGTCGCATCCTTCTCTATTTCCGGGAACCTCGTAAGCCGAACTCTGAAACTCGTCAATCCGGGGACGACGAACGGCTGACGGCAACTTGAACCCGATTCTCCGAGTCGTCGTTCGAAGACCACCGGCTGACCGCCGACTGCTGAAAGCATCACCCTGTCTCGCCCTTGCTCGCGAATTTGTTGGCCTCCGGAAATCGAGAGCCGTAGCCTACGAACCTGCTCTGACGGAAACCGCTGAGATCTACAGCCACGATCAGAATTCTGGGCGTCATCGAGTGGAGGTATAGCGCATGAGCAATCCCCTCACCAGCGGAAAAGACAATTAGGTGAGGTCGGATCCGAATAGACCGTGCAAATCACTCATGTTACCCCCCTTCCACCGAATGTCGAGCAGCTGATCCCCAGTGCATCCAAACTGCTCGAGATTTCCGCACCTCACCTTCAACTTGCAGCACCATGAAGCCGGCTGGACATGGATGTCAAGGCAACTCTGAGACGCCGCTTCCAATCAACCCTCGGGACTCAATTGAATGAGAATGAAATGTGCGAACTTGTCCAGATGGCGGAGATGGGGACGGAACATATTTGGGATGTGGTGTATGTATTCGCTGGGAAAAATGTCTTTTACTTTTAACCAAATATGACTGACACCGTTCAACCACGTGGGAGATGCGGAGGACTCGGAAGGACAATACGATGCAGCCACTTTACTGCAAGCGTGAAGACAGTCCAGAGCGGAGCGAGGATGAGAGGTACGTACTCACGCGCATCTTGAATGTCGCGTAAACGCTCGCTACGTGCATTGCCAAGGTTGAGACGCACCGCCAATCTTACCAACATACCTCACAGCCTTCGATGCACCGCTTTCGATGGAAATCTCTCAGCGGGTTAGCACGGCTTTGCACTGGGACTTGTCTCGCCAAAGCAGATCAAATCTGCTGGCACCACTCAGGTATATCCTCGGTGCGCTCTTGGTTTCTCCCTGGAAATCGGAAATCGAAACATCCTCTGTCACGAATTGGTTACGAACGGACGAACTCATCGTTTCTGTGGTTTCTACTGCACCAATGCTGGTCCAGGGCTCATGTCTGCTGTTGTTGACTCCGGATGCGCGTGTGACGAAAGAATGAGAGAACTCCTCCGCTGCGGTGCAAGCAACCACGTCCTCCAGGTTTTACCGTCACTGCACTCAGAGCCAGCTGCCACGAACTCAGGGAATCGACAGTAGCCGTGTTTTGAGCTCTGCAGCGACTACGACCTGTGGAATTGCCCCCACGACGATTCAATGGGATCGATAATCCCCAGACGAGCGTTTGGGCGTTACGAACGCAGGATATTCGATACGAGAGGACGGCGTCCTGGAATCCTTGCCCCATCTTCTCTAGCTATCCCCCGGGTCGTTTCGATTCATCTCCACAACCTAGCCCCGCCTTAGTCTTCGTGCTGCGGCCCAGAGCCCCTCACATGTAGAAGTGATTGAGTAGGTCCTGTCCGAAATGCATCTGAATATTACACGGATTCACAGATCAGGACATTCCAATATCAACTCGTTGTATACTGCCTGAGGATTTGGCTGTTCGCCGAGGGAAAGCAGCATCATTTCATCGGTATGAATATTCAATTGCCCTCCTACGATATTTGTGTTGCTGCAATGGCACAAGCCAAGCTGCATTGCTGGTCACAGAAAATTGGCTGAGCACCGAACCGACATCCCTGCCAAATTCCGAGCCAGATGGTGGAATTTCTGGACACGGCCGAACAGGTCGACATGATTCAAATTTCAATCAGCGGATTATAACGCCGAGTCTTGTGCGTGGTCCTTCTCACACCTTCTCGTCTCCCTGGCGCTAGGAACGATTCCCGAAGTCCCCATGCAACAAGCGGAAGAACAAATAACGTACCCCAATTATCATTGTACGTATCCTCGGTCATTACCCCGCTGCAGCGCTGATTGTTTGCTGATTGTCGTTTTAGAGCGCCAAGTTTGGACGAAGAAGTTTCGATTCTGTGGCTGCGCGTTCATCCGCCTCGGAACCTCCGCCATTAAACCACTCTGCCTCAGCCCTTGTGTGCACATATCGACCTTACGCACGTTCCCTGATGAGCATCTGTGTCTGCCTCCGCTGCCACCGACTCCGGAGCTTAACCGCACCTTGTCTCGCCAGCCTTCGTGACATGGTCATACGAGTTCCTCACGCAATTTTCACTGGATACCTCACTCATCCTACGCCGTCATTCGACATCTGCCGCTGCCCATATTCGTCTTTGCGTCTTCATGCTCAGCGCAGGGGTTCCTTCGATCCTGTCCTGAAGCGTTTTTGTTCTCACCGGATCTCAGGGGGCGCTTCCGCTCTCCTGCTGACGCCATTGATGCGGTTGTACTCGGTACTTTGTGCAACAGAGACGCCGATAGCTAGGATGTACGCGTGTTCATCTGCAGTTGGACGCTGCTTTCTGAGTCGAGATAACAGGACCGTCCAACAGCCTTAATCGCACCGTTTCAATCCAATGCACGACGATACGGCGGCCAACATCTCTTCCGATCGCGTCTCCACCATCGGACAACAGTGGCCGACTTTCCATAAGCATGTCCTCCAATCTTGATTCGCCGAGGGGACCAATCACGCATCCAAAGAGATACGGGCGCATTTTGGACTTGGGTTTACATCGCAAAATGAGATACGATGATTTCGCGGTAATCGGCCGCAGGCTTCAATATATCGAGGTACGAGATCAGGGCATATTGAAGTCTGGCTGCGAGAGACTAGCCGCAGGCATGGTCAAGTTTCTTGCGTTACCATTCTTTGGAGCTCTTGTATTGATTTAGACTTTATTTTTGTCTTCCACAACAAATTCCCGCCTAGTGAGAACATTCGCGAATCTTTGTGAATTGAATTGACGGACTCTGTGTGGTGGGAGACAGCTGCACCATTTACGACTCTTGGGCAACGTACATGTCACGGTCTTCCATGATGGTTATAATAGAATTCTTAATAATATCCAAGATTTCTGACGAGACTGCCCGGCTCAACGGAACAGCTTACAGTTGAATGCAGCCAGCCGCCTGATGCAAAGCCAAGGGCATGGTGATTTTCCGCTCTTCGCGATACGTTGCCCTTGCCTCCGCGACCGGCGTAGTATTTCGTTCAATTCGTATGGTCACACGTCACACAGCCAAAAACCTACGAAAATTTTCGTAAGTCACCCAGTCAAAGAGGCGATTTTGGGCTTAGCCGAGCTAGCCGAGCTTAGCCGAGCGTTGCCGGTGGATCAAATTCCCTAAGGGGGACCGGTTACGAAAGGGTCAGTTCGTACGATGGTGTCACACCCCAAACCGCCTTACGAATTGAACGAAATACAACAGTACTTAAAACACGTGGACTGATGGCGAATTTCTGCTTCTGGGTCTGGTGTCCGGCGTCACGATAAAACACGCCCGCAGCAAGGAAAGGTAGCGCAACGACTCGATACCAAACAACTCTGTACGCCTGGATATACTGTATTCTTCAAGGCTAACTATTTCAAACAATCATCTTGGGGTGGGGGGAGAGCACTAACAAATACTACACGTAGAAAAGGGTCGTCACCCGCAGATTATGAACGGATGAGAATGAAACCAAACCTAGCGAATCATCGAGAAGTATCTGGTCACAGTCAAGGGGAAAGGCTCCCCCCGTGTCCAATTTCCGGAATGTCGTGCGTGGAGTTGGAGTCGGGGTAAAGTGCAACAGTCCCACGTATCCATCTCCCTCTCCCAGATATGGTTCGTCATTGCCGTAGTCAGCCTTCACTACCAGGATGAGGACATATGTTCCCGAAGCCCCCACGGCGATGCGACGAATAATATCAGGATGTTCGTAGAAATGAGCTTGCCCAACGTCGAGACGTCCGCGGGCACCTGGGCGTCCGGGCCAGAAGTGTATAACGGATCTGCGTCGGCCCTCCCATTTGAAAGTTCTGCACGTCACTGCAAAAACGCCATAATCTGGTGCGAACACAGAGGATGCATTGAAGTGCATGTGGTGAATTCTTCCGAGCCTACGGAGGTCGCTTTGGTTGGTTGCAAAAGGGTATGGAAGTGGCAACATGCTGACAGGAAGTAGTAGGTCGTTATCCTCCGTGTCGAGTGGAACATCGGAGGCGGGCAAAAATGGAATGCGTTGTATTGCGGCCTCTGCAACAATGGACCCCTTGTGAAATCCGTAGAGCATAGGCCCAAATGGCAGGTAATGCATGCCGAAGCCGGCCTGTGAATCGTTCAGCATGAGCAGTGTTATACGGGCTGAGTTGGCGAACCGGAGAGGGGAACTCCTGCAATCTGTCCTGGGCCTCAATATTTGCGTCCATACACCAAAAGACGATCGAGGCGTATGTGCAGAATCCCAAGACGTGTGAGTTTATGAAGAAGGGACTCCGAAATGCCGACGTGTTGTTCATTGGCGAGGATATCACATGAGAGACCGAGACGTGAGCAGGGTCACCATAGTCAATGGTGATTGCCACGAGGTTTCGGACATCTTCCCTGTATGCTATCCGTGAGTCAAACTCTCTCTTACTTCGTGCGACGTACCCAATGCAAGCTCCGATCAAGGCCTTTCCGACGATATTCATACAAGGTGCCTCGGTTTTGACCCGAAGGTCAGATATTTCCAGCAATGCCACACGCTCAGAAGTGATAATGTTCCAGCAGCTCAGACTCCCAGTGCGATGAGACACTGCGAGGCCCGTCCCAGGAAGGTAGAAGAAACTCGTCCACTGTCCTTCGGATTCGAACAACAGAATCCGCCTGTGAACGGGACGTGGGCTATCGGAACTCAGGTTCCTCATTAGACGGTTGGAATGTCCCGCTCTATCTTGAAGTTCGCGAAGAGACGCGATATTCAAAGCCTCTCTGTTCGACAAAGGTACGAGCTGGTTGTGTATCTCCCGGAGTCGCACAAGAGCATCGACCCAGATGATCCTCTGGGACCGAAGCCGCCACATAACCTGGCAGCTCTGAGAGTGAAGTGAGATACGGACGAGGACATGAGAGACAGCCTACTGAAAGTAAATTGATGAGGTCGTCAACATCAAGTTGCTTGGCGAGTTCATAAAACACATCCTCAGGGAGTTCGGTCAAACCAGACATGGCGGTAAGTGCCAGCGAGAAGTGATAATCATCAGGAGTGACGCTGATTGGTGGGATCATGGGCAGAAGAAGTCTTGATGTAATCTTGAACGTGGGATGCGTCGGATCACAGTCGCTGTAGGTATTTTTAGCTGGTATCACAGGTTTCGATGCGAGTTGTAGGATATCACAAGCGTGCCGAGAAAATGTTGAGGTTCAGGTCCACGCCGGCTTGGCGCCCACCTACTTGTGTCTTTTGGGGACTCGAATGAAACAGGTGTTAGGTACGTTTGCGATCGTTGATTGTTCATAACTTGAAGCCTGACGTGCGCAATCGAATATGCATGAGTGTGATCTTGCGAGTGCTCGTACGTGCCGAACAGTCTTGAGAGGCCGGTACTTATACAGAGTCACAGAAAGTTGGAAGTCCGTGCGTTCCCCGAAAGGGCCGGACCGGGAGGTGGGGATTTTCGTCAGAGAACAGCGATCACAGCGGGTGAGACTTGTAGAAAGTGCCGTCGTCATTCAACTGCGCGCCCAGTGCGACCTTTTGAATGCCCAGAGAAAGTTCGTTGCCGAAAGTTGACCTCTAGAGTGGAGGAGGTCGGCAGAATCATCTCGAGGTTGCCCGGATGAAATTGAGTATGCAGCCCAGAGGAAAGCGAAAGGGAGCAACGAGGCAGCCAAGTACCGGCCGGATCAGAGAGCGGACTGTCAGGAGAGCAAGGGCGGATGCCTCGTGGTTGTACATCCACGGATCCTGAGTTACAAATGCCGCCTGAATTGCTCTGCCCACGCTGGAAGCGTCGGCCAAACTCGAGACGAAGCTCCCATGCCTATGCAGAGGCAACTTGTTACCTTAGCTCAGGAGCGATGTTCCAAGCTCCGGGCCTACGGCTTGTCGAGCATAGCTCAGCTGCACAATGTCTCAAAGCTAGTTTTTTTCCAAATTTGTTTCCGCAGAACTCGCAGATAAGTAGTCCCGACGCTGCATTCGGGCGCGAGACGGGACGAGATTTCGCCACTTGGAGCCTAGAAATGCTCGGCGCTCAGCATGAGCCCGGCGGATGAGTCGAGACGGAAAACGTGGTTGTGGTTCAGGAGAGAAGGGTGCTTGTCGCTATTGATTGATGATCAATTGCGGCTGAGATTCCGAGTCGTCTGTCACGGCATCTCGGCATCACGGGTCTTTTTACCACCATGCTTCGTACAGCTTTTCATCTAAGTAATCGATGGCCGCCGATTCGTGCGGATCTTATTATCGTCCACCGCTCAGTAACCCAACCTGCTGCCCACAGATGCCGTACTCGGACCCAACGATCTTCCACGCTTCGCACAGTTCTGAGTGAGGGTATCGAAGGGATAATTCTATTTGGAAACCTCACCTCGCCGAGAACCCCAACGAATTGTCTATATATTCGGAAAGAGCCATCATATTCGGCCATCATATGGCAGTCGGCGGCGGGGTTGGATTTTGATCCATTTAACGAACATGTTCTTCATTTCAACATCCCTTGACGCAAGGTAATGCTCAGCGGGCTTCAAGAATCCAGAGAATATCCTCGGACTAACTCAGTAGCCGAACAGCTTGAGTATCTCTGTGATTCCATGTTGAAATCAGCAATAGGTTGCTGCGCCGTTTTTGTTTTTGTTTTTGTTTTTTTTCTTTCTTTACTAGCAGGTGTTTATTTTTGTTGGTTATTTCCCAACTCTCAATTACCTCAAAGAACTAATTACACAGGAAGGATAACCAATTATTGACCAAGAAAACATCCAAAAAACATTGAGAACCTATTTACAATGCCTTTTGAATGTTTGCTGGTTCAATATACAAAAGATATTCAAAATAATTTCTCCATAACTTGGGTATCTTCTGCATGATGTTGGCTATGGAGAACATATTTTGAACACATTTTGCATGCTGTAGCCTTGAAAATATAGAGCGCATTGTAAATTGGTTCTCAATGTTTTTCACATGTTTTGCTGGTAAATAATTGGTTATCCTCCCTATGTTATAATGAATAATGTCCCCTGTTTAAAATTTAGGACTCAAATTGCCTGTTTGCGACTCACTGTTCTCCAGAACAACGATTTTCATGCTTCTTTATCTGGGTGGAGTAATGTATTCAGAACCCAACCATTCCTACTGTCCTCAGTTCACTTTTGTATACACCACAAGCCAACCATAGCGGCTTCGAATAAATAGAGGTCAGAGCTGGAGGCATTATACGGCATAAACTGTAGTATGTACGCCTACAGATACAAGTCTGTTTGGATACAGAAAATAGAAAGGGAGAGGTAATAGATAGGTGAAGCCAAAAAAAAAATGCAAATGAGAACCTGGTCCAATTTCAATCAATCTCGCGGTGTCCCTGGCAGTTCATGGCGGCTCACTCACAAAATTTACTTCATTATTTACGGCGGAGCCAAGAATGAAACGCAAATCACGGCAAGTACACGAGAAGCAAGATTGTTAACAGACGTCGAGTTGACGAAGTGCATACCTTGTGTTAGATAATTGAACTGCTGCTCACAAGTCACAATGCAATGTTCCAACATGCCGAACTCGGCACATCCACATTGATGCCGGCCTACGGCGAGAAACCCCGGAATCCGTAGTAATATAGGCGGAGCTAACGACCGGCTGATCGCCATTAGTCGGCAGTGGCTGATGGCAGCTGACATTGCCGAGCATTGTCATGGCCGAACCTTTAGGTTTGGCTTCAGAATCAAATGTGTGGTCCAGCACATTTCCCACGTTCTGTATTTGGAGTGGCTGTGTAGGCTATGGGATGCGACGTGTGTGGTCCAGCACAATTCCCACATTCCGTATTTGGACTGCCGTACTGCCTTGATCAGATCAACTGGAAAGGTTCGGCACCTGCCGCCTGCGGCCTTATCCTCAATCATTCCAGTGGAAACCAATGTGTCATCCTCACTCCTGGGTGGCCTCCACTGGAGTCCAGTGGCTTGAAAATCTCAGGTGCAGGTCAGTTTCCATTGCATTCCCCTGGTTTCCACCGCCCTATTTCAACAGATCCATCGGGTTTCCAATGGACGCCGTTGTATTTAGATGGCCTCCACTGGTTTCAACTGACTCAGTTTCCAGTGGTTCACAGTGGTTTACGATGGACTTCTCAACCTCCTCGTCTTTGGGTGTGTGTTGCAAGGGAACTTCAATTTCGGAACCAATTGTCAGTTCAATTTTTGTCTTGCTGATTGCAAGGGTTTTATAACTCTGAATATTGTCATGGAGTGTCCAAAAGCTTCGTCAAGTCCTAGATATCTGTGTTTTACACTTATGATTAATCCGGAGAAGTGTGGTTCGTATTCGTCGCTGTCCCAAGTTTCGGTCAAGCAACATTCCCAATTAGGAATAAACCACCGTTCTCCCAATTACACAGGTATTATCACTCCCAATATTCAACTAGTGCTGCTCCAACTTCCATCTATGGGTCGATAGCAATCTTCTGAGCGCAAAGGAAATCCGGGTGAACAATATTCGCCCGGGCTTTCACACAACACAATAGCAAGTTTAATCAGCGAGGTTGTGTCTGTTCCGGATAGAAGACGCGTGGGTCGACTAAACGGACTTTACATTCTTTAAGATGTTTCATCGAAATGGTGCTCATTACAATTGAACTGAACTCATACTCGAGTCGCTTTCGCCCAAAATTCTTCCGAAAGGCCCAAATCCTTCGTCTCCACCTGCTTCTGAACACACTCCGCATAAATCATCATCAGAATATGGACGAAGAAGTTTTAATTGAAATCTGACATCTGGCGCAACTGCGACTCGAAGCCACTAAGCCACGACTTCAGTTGCTCCGCGGTTTCGGTGTTGAACGCGCGTGTTTGATGAGTGGTTCCATTCTCGTCCTAGGTGACAACAATCAAGTCGGCGTTTGGGGGAGCAGGATTGCACCGGAGTCGACACAGGATGTCGGTTCACGCGGTGGCTGATGTAGTGCCAGGCATCCACGATGAATTTCGTGGTCGAAAGCCAGGCACTATCTGAATCTCGAGTAACGATATGACGGAGGAGGCTGCATGCATCATCATAGGCGATGAACTTGGTTTCGACTCTGGATGCTCAGTCCAAATTCGGTCCAAAATGGCCAGAACCTGGGGCGAACTCTCAGAACGATAGCATTTCCCCCAACCGATTGGGTAACCACAAGCCCACTGGACGATCTGCAAGCAGTAAGTGGTCTTTTCCCTGAATGAGTGGACAACAACTTGTTCGATGTTTAGAAAGCTTACCCAGTTGCCGCTTGCTTTGGCTTCGCGACTCCACCCCTTCCTCGGCCGCTTTCTCAACGGTCGCTTTACCGCCGCCGTCAGGGGCGTTTCGGTGGGCGCATAAAGGAAAGAAGGCGGAGGTCTTCTGTGGTTTCGGGAACGGTCTTGATATGCTCCCGGATCAAGGCCGCAATTTTTTGGCTTGGTCAACCTGTCAGTATTGTGCCCTTCCCTCACGCAGGGCCTCCTCGCACGGCACTTGCTCGGCGCCGCCGCTGCCTCAAGGTCAAGTCTAATACGCACGCGCTGCGCGGGGGGACCCTGCGCTTGTCCGCAAGCTCAAGTTCAGCTGTAAGACCGCGCGTGCCATGCGCCACCACCGCACTCCATTCAGGAATGCTTCGCACCCAGTTGACCCGACCCGACCAGCCCAAGTGGACAGCTCCACACACATCCCACAAGGCCTTTGCGCTTGAGCTCCGCATGCTCGTTATCCCACGCGGCTCAAGATTCAAGCTCGGCCGTATGACCCTACCCGTGCACGTGATGTCTGTACCAGCTCCAGTCATCCTCTTTCCTCCCACTCTTTCACTCTCTTTCCTGTTCCCTCCAGGCACCCTCCTTCTCCTTCTCTGTTCTCGCCTGGTCCCATACTCTCTCGCATCACCCGTCCCTTCCCTGTCATGTGGCCACTCCGGAGGCGCCGCTGTCGACGACGATAGCGCACGGACGTCCTCGTGCCAGGATGGGGGGGAGGGGGGGGGAACCGACTCATGATTTTGTGTTGCGAGCATAATGTCGCACTGCACATGCTCAGTCCAGTGTCGACTCCAAACGCTACGCGCCTCTAGCCCTTCTGGCTTGTCCCTAAACATCTTCCCTCATCCGGCGCGCTCCGTGCCCCGCGACCACCTTCCACTTCTCTCCCTGCTTCCCTCCCTTTCTCCCTCATCTCACATATCTCTTCATCCGTATGCCATCAGTCAGTAAATCGGGTGAATGAATACAGCCTATTTTCTTCCTACCTCGACTTCCTGATGGAAGGCGAGTCATGGGGTTGGATTCGAATAGCTTTGAGCACATACCGTGTCATGTATCTTCCATCAGGGTCCTTTGGACCGCCTCGGGGGCTGTATCCCACAGCTCAAGCTTCTATTTTGAGCCCTCCTTAAATCAAGCGAAAGCTGTCATGCGGGCCTAACGACTCTTCCTCTTCCCGCCACGAGCGATGGGCTACGAAAGCCATGTAGGTGGGGACTTCAACTCTGGATCGTCGATAGAGAACCCTGGATTCGCCTCGTGAGTCGTTCAATGCCACTTGAGTAGTTGAATCGAGTCGTGGCTTATCGGCGCCTAATTCAGCCATGGTGTTTTCTCGAGTTCGCAGCACTTTACAGTCACTCAGTACAGTAATACAGTGGCTGGTGGGACTTTCACCAACATCACAAAGAGCTATCATATAACTCCGACTGTCCCATCCGGTAATTCCTTTCAGCCATGGACTGTTCATGAAGGGCGCTGAATATTGCACACATTATCGACGAATCCCGATGGGAGATATAAACTTGCAGCATGAGATATGCCTGAAAAAGCACTCTGGTGTTGCGGATTACCGGCGTGAACGACGCAGCGTTCGAAGAGTATATTCTGCCAAAGTAGACCGCGGAAAATCGAGCGTGACGGTGGCCACCTATCAGGGCGACAGCGCGGACGAGGTGAGTCGCATTATACTCCTTGATATGGAGGTCCAGCAACACCTCTCAGGACTGGCAGCGAGATGTTGCGAGATATATGGCCATGCGGCAAGTTCCACTCTGCAACATCACATTCACATTACTGAATCCCCCAAGCCACCCTAATATTGTTCAGCTTTGCGGCACTGCGACCTCGGAGAATATATACGCTACAATATTTCATGATGGTGCGGGTACAAGTTTGACACCCGGGACACGAGTTAAATGCTACTAGATTTGATACCATTCCAAGATTTCCTGGAGCTGCATCAGCACTCACCCATTTCAAATGTGTATATCTATGCTTACATTGTATGTATCTGCTGCTTCCTACTTGCCAAATGCATCTTAATTTATGTCAGTACGTAGAGTTCCTAGTATGAACACTCGAAATTGATGGTCAGACACTAAAACCCGTGTAGGCCGTCCAGAATTACTTTGTCTCCACTTTCATCACTCGGTGGCGAGTTCACTCGCCTGGTTACGATCTTATTAAGTATGTTAACATATCTAGTCCGATGGCGAGTGTACATTCCTCATACGTCACTCAACTGGCCGAATCTGCGTGGACTTCGAACCAGGAGATATCGGTCTTTGCGCCTACGCCTACTTCCACGTGGACCAGAGACCTAACCAACCTGAATTCAAATCGTTGAACACCCCGAGCCTGGAGGCCGCTGCCCTCGACTCTTTGACGTTGGAGGAATATCACAGAATATGCTATTGGGAGTTCTCACTACGGCCGATACATCTCGGTTTACAGCCCAATTACGTTTAATCTTGGCGCAGTGATCGAGATTGCCTTCCTGCCGCGAACCGACTCTGGATTTAACATATCCCGTTGGAGTATGGATGACTCGGGAGTCGTCATGGTGAACGGTTGGACCCGGTATGATTCATCTCCTCCTCGTGACTAGCTCTACTATTGTTCAATCTGCCAGTCTCAGCGCCAGTGATGCTGTAGCCAAGGCCACCATTTCACTAAGTGTCGGGTCCTTTGACTCGGATTACTGGCTCAGCCAAGCAAATTATATATTCAAGCACCTCGGAATCCTCGTCCAATTTTGAGGACTATGGTACGAATTCTATCTCAAGCTGGTCCGCTATTGAAGTTGATCTGCCCTGACAGTTGTATTGGAGGATATTGGTTTCGCCTCAGCATTCCCCCAGGTTATACAGCAGTCACACCCGATGGCTTCCTGTTTCTCAGCCCACCCAAGCATTTTCAAAGTGGACAATCTTCATTGAAATGGCCGGAGTGTCCGGCCTATTGGTCCCTGGATCCATTCGGTGCCGACCGACTTGGCTGGGAAGATGCAGCCAACCTCGGCTTCCCCTCCCTGAAACTCTCCGCGAGCATCTGGGGGTAGATCGTGGGATGCCAGTGTTTACACAGGCCTCCGCCAGTTCCATCAGGCCAAAGGCTTTGATCCAGAAAGTCAGGATGTCGCCCGGTATCTTGGGCATCCATTGTATGCATTCTCTGCCGATACAAGCATTCCATTTGCACATGGTGAGTCTACAGTCCTGAACTCGTTGATATTCGCCAAGAAATTCAACAGTTGACATTGAGAACTTCTGTCTCGCTTCCGATGGAGATGAGCCAACCCGGGTTGTCATGAAAGAAGAGCCCGAGAGTGTATGCGAATCGGCGGACACCAACCACGGTGAATAAATTCCGTTAACCCCAGCCCACCTGAGCCTCTCAACTAAGGAGTCCCAGTCAGGTCCTCGATTGCCTCACCCAGCCAAGCCTCTGCAAACTCGCGTCTTGCGGAGGAGATACCGGTTTCGGGCCCATTTACATTCGTGTTGGTGGTCCAACTGTCACTGATTTTGTGCCTGGTATTGTTCTGGCTGTACGACCGCCTTTGCATTCGGAGGTCCAAGTGATTCTTTGTTCAAGCGGGGCAAAGGAAGTAATTACATGTAAAGTACATAGTGTACACGATACATTTAAGGGCCGGCTACGGTTTGCCATAGTGTTGTACATTCTTCATATGTCGCGCAACCAGCCGGATCTGCGTGGACCTCGCACCAGGCAATATCCACGAGTTCCTCAACGCGTCGGAAATTTGACAGGGTTCGGCCGGGGTGCGTACAGAATATTTCCACTGTTGAAAACGCGTTGAAAACACATAGAAACGAGTACTCACGAGTGGAAAAAAACCGCTGGTATCTCTGAAAAAGCCGACATTCGACATCCCACGACCAGCCAAACGAATTTTCAATTCACTGAGGACGCACTTCCACGCATTGAAACTGTCTGGACGCGTGACCACGCATGACAACGCGTCATCAACGGACTTTTGTCCAATAACGACCGCCATATCATTCACCATTCCATTCAAGGGTTCCACCTACTCACTTTTGCTCGCGTATGGCTGTTTCAACACCCAATTTGCCCCGCACAATGAAATCCTTTCTCAAAACCTCAATATTCAATGTCTATGCTCCATATCCCCTGTCGAACTTCCGGTTACCGCAAGACCCTCGCCATCGGGTGCCGCAGTCCTAGGTTCAACCCGCGACTGCCTGAAATTCAACGCCTAACGGAAGGCTGCGATTGAACCACCACCGTCTTCACAACTCCTGCCTTTTCTGTTTTACGTTTGATTTGCCCGCTCAAGCCTGATACACGAAGTCTTGTCCAGTCGTCGGCGACAGGTGATGTTCGGGATTCATGTCAATGAAAATCCTCGGAAGTACCATTCGCATACCTCGCGCATCTGGACCTGTGTTCACCATACTGGTGCTGTGTTCAAGATCTCCCCCGCAAGTTCTGAATACGTAATTATCGCGATTTATTCCCCCAACTGAACCGCTGTCAAGTTGAATCTTTTGAGTCTGTATGCCACATACGTGATCATTCATCATCTATATCTCCGAGCGCTACATTCTGGAGTTGAGACAACCTGCCGATATCACTTAATTCCACTACTTCGTTGGTCATGTCAATTTAATTTAGAATACCTTTGTTTGTACAGTTTAGTCCCTTATCTATGCCAAGAGTACGCCACGCGCCGACTGCTCTTATGGCTTCCTTTCGATTCCTTTCTTTGCCTTTCCACCCTCATCGTCAAAAAATTATCATGTCCCAGTCTCTGACGCCCACCCCAAATACCCTCGACGACCCTGCCCTGGGGGCTGTTTACTACCATTCGACGAGATCTCAAGCTTATCGAAGTCGCTCGACGCGACCTACTCGCTCCCGAGTCCCGATAATATGATAGTCCTAGTATCGAGATTTGGAGGTACACGACAAGGTCGAGACATTTCAGCTCCAGCCCCCCGCCTGACTTGCCCCTTAACAGATTCGAGCCGATTTCCGATGCCCGAAATTTGACGTGTAAGTCATCTAGTCCGTCTGTCAGTGCATGTAGGTAAAATTGGATATCGGTGACATCCGTGGAGTTCGGGAACAGTGCCACGAAGAACAATCACCCGTCAAAATACTTGTTCAATTTGAGGCTTGCCATGTGCCAAGGGGTTTTCTTCTGCGATGTAGGTCAATCACATTTCGAGGTAACACAAGCGGCTGCTCGGCCGCTTCGCAGTCTCGCATCCCCTTCCTTTCATGTGGACTGCATCTGTTTTAAGAATTGAATAGAGATGTATTGTGCCTGCAAATTCTAATGAAAATAAATTCAACGCATGGATTGAGAGTTCACGACGGCCCATTTTCTGGACGCGCCGAGGCTGTACAATGTCAAATGAGGTGGGATTTACGCAGCCGCGGCAGGCACGGGATGAGTGGGAACAGAGAGAACGACGGAAAAGGTTAGAGCTGATGGCGGAGTTTAAAAAGGCTTCGAGACACGCATAATGTTATAAAGAGGGTGAGGTGATTACACGGAACCACGAACGTCAGTTCCAGGAGCAAAATATTTTCCCACACTCGTGGGATCTCCGGAGCCCTTTATTAAATTCTTCGGGAGAAGTTCACACTGCATGTGGACACTATATATATAGTATATATAGATGTATAGATAAGGAGCGACTCAGATTGTTCGACTGCATTCCCGAGCCGCCATGCCCCACCAACGGACACTTACTGAAATGTACCTGAAGGATATTGTTGGTCGTGTCGAGCCAGCTGTACAGCTCCTGAATGAAGTTTACCGTGCATTCGGGACACCATTTATACTGGCAATTGTGAACACAACCATTTCACTGACTGCTGGGCTCCAGGTAGGGGCATTCCATCAACGGATTCATGAATCTCAGCTTGTGATCCAGAATGTAAAGAAGAACAAGGATGAATGTGTTCAGCTTATGGAACACGTCCATCAAGTGCTATATGGTGTTGTCAACCTTCACTTGAACTCGGAGACCCCTGGGAGCTTGCCACCGGCCGCACTGTATGATGTCGGGAGATTCATGGAGTATGTTTTCCGTTTCGCATACACATTCATGGCATTACTGACACTCACCAGGACTGTACACAAAATACATATATTTGTAGAATCTCAACAGGATGGAAACAAGCTCAAGAACTTCTTCCGGTATAGTGAAATGAAGACTCTGCTGAAAGAGTGTCGCGCAGGGATGGAACATGCCCTGCAGGTGTTCAAGGTGAGTCTTTTATCATTTCAAATCCAGATGTTCTCAAAGAATTAGATCGAGTCCGGGGCTGTGACTCTCACCAATGTTCGGGAGATGCAGATTACAGCAGACAGATTACAAAAGGAATTGCTGGAATTGATTTCAGGCCATCCAGATGAAACTATTTCTGATGGGGCCTCTTCAGTATGTGAATTCTTTTCTTGTGTTGTATATGTACTGAGCCACCTAGATGTACGACACAGTTGACGGCTCTGAGCTGAGGTATTCTGGTAGCCCATATTTGAATGGGGTTCTAATGAGCACCTTCTAGCTCAAAGTCTTTTTCAATGTTGCCAGCAAAGCCCCAAATCTTTCGTGGTCGGGGCTGGGAACTGTCTCAAATTGTTCAAATGCTGTCTCAGGGATCTGCAAGGATTAGTATTCTTGGCCCAGGTGGAATTGGAAAAACAGCTCTAGCAAAAGCTGCACTGCACCACCCCGAAATCACAGCAAAATATAGGCACCAATTCTTTGTAGCCTGTGAATCAGCAACCACAAGTCTCGAGATAGCAGCTTTGATTGGGGCTCATGTCGGCCTTGAGCCTGGGAAAGACCTCACAAAACCTGTTTTACGGTGGCTGTCTGATAAACCAGTGTGTCTGCTAATCTTGGACAATTTGGAAACAGCCTGGGAGCCATTTACATCACGTAATCATGTGGAGGAGCTATTGTCTCTGCTAACCGAGATCAGCCATCTGTCCTTGATGGTGAGCATTTTCTTTTCCTTTGATAACTGAATTCATGTCTCCACAGATTACAATGCGTGGCGCTGAAAGGCCAGCCAAAGTCCAGTGGAGTAGACCCATTTTTAGCAGCCTTGACACCCTTATCCACTGAGGCTGCCCGGCAAATGTTCATAGACATTGCTGATGATGTCCACAACACTCAACAGATTGAGCAGCTGCTGCAACTAACTGATAACATGCCTCTTGCAGTAGATCTTATGGCTCATCTGGTTGATGATGACAGCTGTGCAGCTGTTCTTGCCCGGTGGGAGACAGAGAAGACTGCTCTGCTTTCCACGGGCCATGATCATAGATCCAATTTGGACATGTCTATCCGGATCTCGCTTTCCAGCCCCCGGATGTTGTCCTCACCTGGAGCCCTGGAATTACTGAGCCTTCTATCAATTCTCCCAGATGGACTCTCAGATGTTGAGCTTGTTCAAGCAAAATTGCCCATCAAGAATATTCTGGCTTGCAAGGCTGTATTGTTGGGAACATCACTTGCATTCACTGATCACAAGAAAAGGCTCAAATCATTAGTGCCTATTCGTGAACACATGCAATGTTTCCAACCAGTTGAATCTTCACTGCTTTGCACTCTACAGAAACACTTTCATAAACTACTTGACTTATACAAAAGATATCGAGGATCCCACCAGGCCGGAGGCGAGATTGATCAAATAATTGCAAACTTGGGAAATCTACAACAGGTCTTATTACATGGATTAAGTACTCAAAACTCAGATCTTGTGGAGACCATCAAATGCATTATTTCCCTCAACAACTTCACCCGATATACAGGGCGGGGGTCTCATGGACTCATGGACCATATCCCACCAGTTTTCCCTTACCCTTGTGATCATAGGCTTGAAACAGAATACATCACAGAGGTTTTGTCATCGGAGGTCATGGTTGGCGGAGAGGTCCTTATTTATGAGGGAATATCCCACTTCAGTCATTTTAATGACCAAGTCTTGGAAGGTGAGAGCTCTCTTACAGTATCCACTTTATTGCTGTATTCTGATAACCAGCAGCTGAGTTCTATTCAGGAGCAGCCCACCACTATGTCTTCCGTACAGGCAATACACAAAAAGGTCTTGAGATGGGCCATAAAGCCCTAACTCTGGCAAAATCTGTTGGAGACCCAAAGCTTCATGCACATATTTTGGTTGAAATAGCACTCTTCAATTGGAAGCTTGGCCAATACACTGAAGGACAAATACTTTCCAGTGAGGCACAAAGGCTTGCAAATTTATGTGCAAATCCTTGGGAAGAAGTACGAGCTCTTCGCATTGATGCCCTGTGTTGTCAGGGTCTTGGTGACTACAAAAGCAGTGTTTTTCTGCTTAATAAAAGCATAGAGCTGTTGGAACACTGTGGCATGACTGAAGGGAATATCTATCACTCCATCAAAGTGTGTCAAGCTGAAGCCCATTTGTTGAAATCAGAATATGCAGATGCTAGATCGATACACCTTCAAGTGATGCAGAAGACACAGGATGTCTATTTCCAGGGTGTTATTCTGATGAATATTGGTCAAATTGATGCTGAGATCGGTAGAAAGAAGGATGAGGTCCACCACGACATAGAAAAAGCCAAGGCACTGTTTTGTCGTCTTAGGCAACCTGAGGCAATGCATATCTGTGAAATGATTTTGGGAGAACTCCATCTGGCTCAAGGAGAGCTCCAAACTGCAAAGGCAATTCTGAAACAATGTCTGCAGCAGTCGTGGTTACACGATGCCGGGGTTACAGGATATTGTTTGGAGAGAATGGCAGATACTAGTCGATGGTGTTCCACAGAGTTCCATTGGTCATCAATGCATGCAGTTATTTACCTGGCCTTTTCTTTTAAATCACAAAACAAGTTCTCACTGCACAAGGCATTGTACTGTTGGGGAGATATATTCCTTGCCAATGGAGATGAAGTAACAGCAGAAAATCTTTGCACTGTGGCTTTGGAGGGTTTCACATATATGGATGTTCACCGCAGCAGGGGAGACTGCATGTTACGTCTTGGAGACCTAGCAAAGAAGCACGGAGAGGCCATCAAAGCAGGAAGCTTTTGGAAACAAGCTCGAAAGTTATTTGAGAGATCATTACAGACAGAAAGTATTGCTCAAATTGATACCAGGCTTGCCAACTGGGTCAGTAACCCTTCCAAGCCATTTTCACAGATCAATCACTTCCTTGATGCTTTCGGAATCAGTCGGAGATCAGTAAATTCATGTCGAGTGACAAGGACTCGACAAACATGGCTGTGGTTGTTATTGAACTTTCAATTCCCATCCTCTGAACTGTGTGACTGTTGAAGGGGGAGCAATTATGAATCCGCCTTTGGGTATTTGATTAGTAATGATTACTATGTTTCCATTAGATACATGCAGAATATTCTACATGCATTTTTTGAACCAAAATTAATATATTAACTAGCTCTTACACCATTTATGACCTATGTGCCTGGTTTGCTACTAACAAATTGCTACTGTTTGACACTGTGTGGTGGATGGTGGGGCTCTCAGCCACTGCCCTCCACCCCAACCTCATTCAAGAGATGCTGTGAGCTAAAACCTGGTGGAGTCTAACCCACTCTTGTCACTTGGTTAGGTCACTTATATATCTGTGATTTTGTCAGTTAGCATCAGCTGTTTGAGAGCCACACCTTGACCATCGAAATTAGCTGTCTTGACTCACCAGAGTTCAGGCCATTAATTCTGGTAAATTCTCAGCACATTCAATCACACTGATCTTGGATAAGCTGAAAAGTACTTGAAGAGAATTGTGTGGAGTGCAGAAGCCAGAAAACAATTGATCATTTGGAGAATGGGAGGAAGGTTGAACAAGTCAGCTCGATGCACGACTTCAATTTACCCCTTCTCCAGTCTCTGGCTCTGAAGCCCAATAAACTTGGGGGGAAAGTGATGATAAATACATAAAATGAGGAATATATGCCTCTCCTACCACTCGGCTAAGTCTGGCAGTAAACTCACCTTGAAGCTCCGCGGCAGCAGGATGGATCATTGGATGTGCCCGGTGTTCTTCTCGATGGCTTCAAGGCCGGCCTGGAGTTTCCTGGATACCGGATATCCGTGAGCCACTCGTGAACGAAGCGAAGATCCATACCGTTTGGTGTTGGCTATCTCCATCTTGATCCTACGTATGTTGTCCAAGACGCCATCTCGCTTCATGGAAACTAAAATGTCATTGCGTTTGGAAAGGGGAATTTTCGGCATCGCAACAGCGCAGACGACGAAGTACAAGAGAGGTAGTGCTTTGAGAGGAACCATGCTTGTAGTAACAGGGCTAGTCGAATTGCTTCGTACCTGCGACTGCGAGCTGATACTTATAGCGTTTGAGTGGGAACGTAGATGCAGACATCAATGAGTTTTCGGACGAAGATAGCGCGCCGATATTGAAAGCAAGCATATGATCGGCAAGCCGCGTTCAAAGGCAAGCGCCAAGCAAGCCTGTCGGATTCGCAACGCACTTCCTTCTCAGAAGTGCGGAAAGCCGCAAAAATATAGTTGGATAGACACGGCGAGGATTAGTGCCAGAATTGCTGAGATCCCTACTACCATGGGAATCGGGATATGTGAGCCATCGTGTGCGTCTCGAAGTTCTCTGTCAGAATCGCTCTCGCAACCGACGTCGGCATTAGCGAAAAGTTGAACACGCCCACGAGTCCGGCGGGGTGGCTGTGGCGCTCTTCATTCACAGGATGGTGGGACTTGCACTTGGTATCGCCTCCCGATAGCGTTCTCGGAGCCGGCAGCAACTTCGAAGAATAGAGCGCAGCTTCTTCCCTTTCCGATTCTTCTCCACCGTGCTTTTCTGTTTAATTCATGTCCAGCCGCCGCTGTTCCGCCGCATCTTGCAGCGGCACTGGAATATGGGTATCGCGCCAGACATGCCGGAGCAGAGGAAGGAAGGCGTGGCTGGCTGCGGAGTCGGTGGTTAAGGCCGATGGCGGTGGCTTTTGGCGTGCAGGCTCGAGAGGAAGCGGAGTAGGCGCGGCCGGGATAGAGTTTGATAAACTAGCCACAAGGGATATTTCATTGCGGAATCTCTGAGAAAATTGGGGTGACAGTGTCGATACCTTCCTAGGATCCTGCATAAGAACGAAACAAAATTAATGATTGCATGACGATGTGGCAGTGGATTGCAAGGCTGGAAATAAATAAAAAATGACACGTGTTCATCGTGCACAGCTACACAACCCTCCCCAACTTTGCCATTCTCGTGCCCCGTTGGCGGCGCCCGACCAGGGCTGGATTCGGAATCCGTGGTCCAAGAAGCCCACGAGCAAACGCAAGAGGCATCACGCTCTGCGTCCACCGTGTGATGGCCGAGACCTCCACCCCGTCCCGTCCAGACAAATTTACGAAGAAGTGCCGCAAGTTTCGGAATCGCGGGTCGGCCAATGCCTCATCAAGGTCGCCCCACTGCAGGCTATCTGCCGCGTACCCATAGCCCCAGGTTATCACCATCGACTCCAGGTGCGGTAAATGGAGCAGTGCGAGGGTGTCGAGGACACTGCGGCTGTCGGGGTTGCGGAAGCGCAGCGAAATGTGCCGGAGGTTAGGAGTGTGGGGGAGGATTTTCCCGTAGCACTCGCTGATATCTTGGATACGTGTTACCGACTGCGTCTGAGGGATTTAAACAAACGAAAAGGAACTCACGATGATCAGACGCTGAGCTCGGGTGCAGATTGAATGTCAACGACTGCAGCTCTCCGCCGGCATGCACCAAGTACCGTTCCACGGTTTCCTGGTGGTGACCCGCTTGGGCAACTCCCAAATTCTGGATCGACTTGAGCCGTGGGACGACGGGGAATGAGAGCAGCCATGCAAAGAAGTCGCTTCCGCTATACTTCGGGCCAAGCGTCAAAGTGTGTAAGCCAAGGGGCAGCGAGGGCAGAAGCGATGGAATCGGTTGAAATGGCATTGTCCTTACGATTCGGAGGTGGAGTGATTTTACGGAAGGGACCCAGGATAGGATGTCGCGCACAGCAGGCAACTTCATGGTCGGGCCAATCAGAGTCAACTCGGAAACAAAGCCAGATTGGGCCCAATAAGGATGTGAGAACGAAGGGGTTCGAGGCCATGCACTGTGGCAGTGGCATCAAGCTCAAGAGCGCGGATGTTCGCACACTGGTGAAGTCTCCCCAGATTCCTCAACCACCGTGGATTGCCATCATAGACCAAACACAGATGTCGGACGAAAGTGAGAATGGGGACCGGAGACGCGTCAACAAGCTCAAAGAATGAGAGAATCGTCTTGGCAGAGATGGACACTCTGGAAAAGAGGTTATATCTGCTACGCGCCAGCCAGCGCGTGCAAACGAGGCCGCATGCTTTCATGCTGTTGGGATCGACACCATGCAGCGCGTCGATGAGTTCATCAACGACTTCTTGTGCTAAGTTGTCTAGAACTGCCTTGGAAGTTGGCAAGAAGTTGGCAATCAGCGCTCCGAGTCGAGGTCTCGAGTGTTTCATTTTCTCACCATTGTATTGCGATTGAAGAACGGAGGCCCAATGAAAAGTAACGGTAGGAGTAGTCTAGAGGGCCTCAAGACGCCGAGCACAGCAAACGACACGGAAGGAAGGAAGAGGGAGAGTATGAGGTGATTCATCACAGCCGCAGCCCCGGGCCCGTAATCCGATCGGTGATGCCAGATGGGATCTTTCGGCCTAAGTTGGCCGATATGCAGACCCATCCCTTAGCCCATACGTCCATGTCTCTAGGCCTTGACCGAACGCTATAGGAGTTCGACTGAAAAACACTTTCTTTCACCAAAACATTGTTCTTGTGCATGTAAACAGCTCTGTGAACGACCTACTTCGACGGACCGTGAATAGACGTGGTCCAATTGGCACATTGAACGAGAGTTGTTTCCATGTTTTCACGGATTTTTGGCACCGAAAAGAGATCTTTTTTTAGGTCCTGCAGCCTGAACGCGACCTTTCTGATCGATGATAATTCACGAAAGGTTGTTTCTCCCATTATTAATCATGTCTGGGATGTCACATAGCACACAGCCAGACCTGCATCGATCCATGTATTAGGCTGGTGCATCCCACCTGATCCTCTTGCTCCTATTCTCGGTCCCATCCTGGTGTCGTTCATTTTTTTCTTCGCATATGAGTCCAAGCTTCCAACTTGAAGGCTCCAACTCCATTTCTTCATTCACAGGACTGTGACTTGCACCAGTTCCCTCTTTCCGATAGCGCTTTCACTCGATACCCAACAACAGACCGGACTGGACCGGACTGGACCGCAGTTGAGTTTGGTCGGCCGACGAAAGCCGAATCCGATCACGGCGACAGCTAGATTGGCTGTGTGCGGGCCAGGCTGTGCACTGCATCCATCCTCTTACCATGACCACCATGTCCTATGCTCCTCCTCCTGGGCCCCCTCCAGGCTTCCATACTGGTATTCAATATGCTCCCCCACCTGGTCCTCCTCCCCAGATGCATGCTCCCCCGCCCGGACCTCCTCCGATAATGTATCCCTCCTGTCAAGACACAACCGAACTGGCAGACTATGTCCGTAATTCTCTGTCGATTCTAGCGTCTCAAGGGTGGCTCTCCATACCTCTGCCACCCGAACTCGAATCTCTATACGCAAACCTATTCGCCGAGTCCGCCTCGTTCTTCAATCTGCCGCCCGACGCGCGCGAGAAGCTCGACTTTGCCGCGCCCACAGGTACCAATGCCTCCGACGAGGGCTTCTCCGACATCCAGGGCGAGAAGCAGCTCATCACCCTGCGCCGCCTCTCCCGCACCCCGCCGTGTCTGCGCAGCGCCACCACAGCCGCCTGGGACGCCACCGGGCAGCTCTTCCTCCGCTCCGTGCACGCCATCGCCGAGAGCCTCGAGCTCCCGGACCAATCCGTATTCGACGCCATGTCTGCCGAAGCGGAGGGCCTCCCCGCGAGCGCGCGCGCGTCGAGCTTGCTGCGCTTATTCCGGTATAACCGCCCGCCTGGCGGCGCCGGCGCGCGCAAGAAGGTCGTCGCGGAGGCGCACAAGGACCTCGGGCTGCTCACGCTTGTCGTGGGGCAGTCGCCGGGCCTCGACGCGCGCGATGCGCAGGGGCGGTGGGTCAGCGTCGAGGATACGCCGCGAGGCCCCGGCGCGCCGCGGCTGACGGCGACGCTGCTCGCGGGGCAGACGCTCACGTACCTCACGCGCGGGCTATATGCCTCCGGCGCGCACCGCGTGTCCGTCCTCCCCTCCGCCCCCTCCCCCTCCGACCCGCACGATGCCTTCCGCCACTCCCTCGTCTTCGCCCTCCGCCCCGCGCCGGCCGCGCCTATCTCCACGGCGGCCTTCGAGGCGAGCCCGCTCGTTGGGGCCTTCCCCACCGCGCGGCTCAGCGTAGAGGCGAACAACTTCCCCGAGTGCAGCATGTATGCGCAGCCGGCGGGGGAGCTGTTCCGCGCAATCTCGCAGCGGCACTGGAATGTGAACATCGCGCCGGAGATGAGGGCAGAGCAGAAGAAGAGGCTGGCGGAGAAGGTGGGGGTGAAGCCAGAGGACATGATCACGGTGGATGGGGGTCGCGATGACTGTCGGCGTGCAGCCTGAGGCGAGGGAGGCAGAGACGGGGGAGGCAAGGTTGGGGTAGAGTTTTATAATGTATTCACAAGGCATAATTCAGTGCGGAAAACGACTTCGTGTTAGGAGCGAGGTTGGAACGACTCGATGGCGGGCGGTCCGCACCTGCTTTCATGTAGTTGAGTGTGTTCGACACCTCTACAGGCAGAGGAAAACCGGTTCGGGTCATGACTTCCCAAGGAATTGCTTTTTTCCTGAAGTCCACAACGGCTCACAAAATAAAAAGGGTCGGTATGATTGGAAAGACTGCCTCTACAACCCTTGAAGTCAGGTATCGCATGGGTCTCGGACGATTCCGGGACGTAAATAACCCGCCCGTCAATCAGTTGACCGTCAACCTTGCTTTTTCTCGACACAACCACCTTGAACATTCCACCGCTCGCTCAAGCTCTCAAACTCAATGCAACCTTCCTCCCAAAGTCATCGAAACCCGTAACTCTCCTCGCTGGTGGGACTTCGGGCATCGGCCAGGCGATGGCGCGGCGATTCGCACGAAACGACCTCGTCCCCCTGGACCTGCCCGCACTTAATCTACTGACAGCCAAAAATCTTCGGACCCATACCAAGCGTCGCGACATGATTTCGACCTTCTTCGGCGATGCGAGAGAACGTCATCTCCCCAAGTCTTTCGGCGATCTAAGTTGCGTCAGGTCGACTAGTCGTGCTCGCAGGCACCACTTTTTCTCACCCTGCTCTTGCTCTTCCACTCGGAAATTTTTTGTAGAGTATATGTAATACAGTCTCAATGGCTTCCGCAGATTTTTTCCTAAGACACACTGTTCAACAGCTTCAAGCTACAGTATTGTACCCGGCAATGGGACAGTACCTAGTAATGGGACGAACCCCTGTTGTGCAGCCAATTCTTATGGGAGGACCTCAAAACTTTGCAGGCATGTCTCTTGACATGTTGCCCTCGAACGGGGAGAGTTTTTGGATGAGAGCAACTCTGGACCTTGATGCCGAGGAACATCAGTCTGGAAACCACAGAAAATCGAAATTTTGAACTCCAATATCTTTCTCAATACGGGTCATAAAATCCCCGGAAAATTTCTGAGAAGGGATACAGGACATTTGCTTCATACTATAAATTTGGATTGGATGTACCATTGCTGAAGAACGTATAACTCGTTCTCCAGAAGAATTGCATGCCTGAAATGGAAGTGTCACACTTGTGACATGCCCAACTTTCCGACTCATTTCACCGACTTGTGCTTCACTTGGTCATATGAGATTTTGTACTAGTAATCTATAAGTCAATTTGATCACAATGCCAGGAAAAATGCCACTCTCTGAAGAAGAAACAGCGAAGATCGAGCAAGTGGTGGCTGTGCGTCCCATTAGCCAATTTTCTGATTGATAACAAGATTTGGGACAGATATGTCTGGATCTCGACAACTTCATACCCGATTGGCATAAAACGTTGTAGGCATATACTTTGGACCTAAACGAAGGCTCTGAGTGGTTCAGCTTTGGTACAAACCATCGCAGATGTATGCGCAAGATCAAATCAAATTTGATCGTCCCATTACTAGGTACAATACTGTACCTCAAGCCCCAACCTCATACTTCACATACTGGATCTCTGCGCTGCCGGCATTTTGGAATGGCTGCTCCCACTTCATTTACTTGAACAACTGGCCACATTCATTTACCCTACACTTCGTCGAATCCATCGCGTCCCTCCTGCTCCATAAAGCCTGAAAATATGGAACGCTAATATAGACCATGCGGACGACAACAGGTTCTCGCTTGTCACCCCTTCCTCCGCCACAGTCGATTATATCTTTACCTCCCCTACTCGGTCCCGCAAAACGGCTGGACCAGCCATCTGTCACGCACCTATGATTCTGCCACCAGCGAGCGACAGCTCTTCTAACTTGGATGCAAACAGAGATCCCAATTTACAACCATCTGACTCGAACGACGACATCACTGCCATGCTACTTGACACGCTCGAATCTCCTCCTGGAAGACCACACCGATAGAACCCTCCTCGTTCTAGCTCACCGATGCCACCTGCCCCACTCTGGTGCGAAGGCTGTGATTTACAAGCACCAGATGGCGACGATGATCCACATGAAATCGAGTGCGAAGTCTCAGACCCTGACCTGAGAACAAGAAGACTGGAATGACCCCAAAGTCCGCTTCATCTGCAAACTTTGCCAAGCTGGGAGATCCCTCGACTTGAGAGTCTATCATCGTGAACTTCAGATTTTACTGATTAATTTTACAGCTTTACTGAACGCCAGATCATCATGATGCCCGACCCCAATATGCCAGCCTGGAAGGCTCCCGGGCTGCTCTGGTACCGAGCGAGATTCATCGAACGACGCAAACAGTATGAACACACAGATCGGGAATATGAGTTTGGGTGGCTGGGGTGCAATGATGGGACTCTTTTCCACTCATCAGACGACTTGGATATACCACCACTGATGTTCCGGATATTTTACAGATCCCGAAAATTGTGCAAGGAAATCAGCGCGATACAAATTTCCGCGGCCCAGATATGGTTTGCATCGGAATCTAACTCATGTTCAATTCAAGATTCTGATTTTTAGCTTGGAAATGTCCGCCTACCGTTCCACCTGAAACCCGGTGACCCCGACCACAAGAATCCGCAATTGGAAGCTATATTCAGCGCTGCAATTCCCCATGTCGCCGACATTCTAGCCGCTTTCGACCACAATTGTCCAGTCATTGAATCATTCATGCAGTTTTTTTCCAACAAGAAGTCAATTGATATTCACCGAGAAGCAGGTGAATAGATGCGCTCGCTGTGCTTGGTCCCTACACCTGAGCTGGAGGCAGTGCTGATGGAACCCTTGTGCAATCTGCTCAAACACGAGTTGCTTGGGGACCTGTTCCAGCCCGAGTGACACCGATGGGTGATGGCTGTTGGATCTGCACTGTTCTAACTACTTGTGGTGCAGCACATCCTCGGAGAAGAGTTGAGTCTCGAGGGTAGCATATTAAACGACCTGGCCCTCGGAGATGTAGTCCCTCGCTCCAGCAACGGACCCGAGGCTCTTGCAGCCATGTTTGCTGTGATACCGTTATCAGTAGCCCACAGTGGGAAGTGGGCGGCACACATGCAGCAGCTCAACAGCGCCCACTCATTTTACGACCCCGATTTCCGTCCCCTCACCTTTCGCTGCTTGAATGGTCCGCAAGTAGAGACCGAACCAGTTCCACAGGGAGTGGGCAACGAGATTGAACAACAACCTGAAAGGCGGATGAAAAGTAAGTCGTTGGCTTTGAGGAGATCAGAACTGACAAACAACCCAGAGAAAGATTTCTTGTCTTCTATTCCCTGACGTAATAATCCGCGCCGCAAGCCGGCTGGTTCGATTACAAAACCGGTTCCAGTCACAAAGTCCAAGAAAAAGTCTGGGTGAGCATATCTGTTGGTTATGAGTCTAGCCGACTCACCATTTTCCCTGCAGATATCCCGGTTACGTCGAGATTGATTCAGATGGCAACGAACTATGATAACATGAAATTATTTTGTGCAGCGATTGATTATGTTCCACAATGCCCTGTTGAGTTTGTGTTTTGAACACATGTTGCTTCGTGAGGGAAGCGGGTACGCCAGCGAGTACACCAACTTCAAGGGGTGAGGTCAAACACGAGGTGCAACCTGCGGGATGCAGCGAACTCTGTGTCAGCTAGAACAAGGTTGAACCACAGTGATGAATGGTGGTGTCTCGCTGTGGTGGAATAACAATTTAGATTGGTAGCAGCTGAAATTACAACGACTCCAGAGTGGTTGGGTTCCAGCGAGGCGAGGCAGCAGCAGCAAGAATGAAGTTAATTGAACAGCAGTGATGTCCATCACGCTGTCCCGTAGTGTTGAGCGAAGTCCAGTCATGACTGTCAAGCATGGTAGGATGTGGCGGCACCCTAGAGGCAATGGTAAACTTGCTGTGGTGCTGCAGTGGTAGCACAACTGCAGTATGAAAGTGGTGCGGCAGTCCACGGTAACAGCGGCAATTTGCAGCCGCGGCAATAGCAAAGCGGCACTTTTACCGTGCCCAATCCAGCCCCTACAAACCAATGCAGAAATATTCAAACGCAAATCCCGGCATTTATTCAGAACTTTTTACAACCGTGCGCTACCTCTCGTAACAACATCCCCGGCATATCATAGTGAAGCTTAACAATTTGAGTGGAACTTCCAGATAAAGAGGTAATACCGCTCACAAAATGATTTTCGCCTTCGACAATCTTGAATGTCATCGGACGGACCTTCTGCCCCCGCTCAAGGGCCTCTTTGTATCTGCGTGACAACTCCATATACAGTTTATCACCGGTCAATGACACAAACCAGTCAATGACACACTTTTTTTTCTCGAGCTGTACTGGACTCCCTGCTCTGAAACCTTGTTCCCTGGTAGATTGGGAATATAAAACAAGTACTGGATGTAATTTGGGTCAATACATACTTCAGTTTCCGAGAAATAAGAAGAAGAAAGTGATTGTTTGGTCATTGTTTGGCTCTGATTTCGGGTCCACCGGTCAATGACACAACAATTTATATTTTGTTTGACCACTATCCCCCCTCACAAAAATCCCAAACTTTATCATGTCATTCTAGAAGCCTATTGTCAATTATTGGTTAACTTTGAATTGTCACCAGTGGTCCTCAAAGAGTAGACAAGTGAAATCTTATTTGTTTGTGTCATTGACCGGTGATAAACTGTACCCCCACATATGAAATTGAAGGAGCTCAACTTGAGTTAATGCCGGTCTGAACCACAGCAGGACTTAAGGTCCTGCTGAACTTAAGTTCTACCTTGCAGGTGGTCCACCTGTACATTTGAGGACCACACCCCCTGGAACTTAAGTCCCACAACACTTAAGTGCCGCAACACTTAAGTCCCCAAGCACTTAAATCCTGTCCAAACACCAAAAACAAAGCCAGCCAAGGGATTCGAGCACCAGACCTCCCAAGTTTTTGCCAGCCCAAGACAAAGGTCTTAACCACTACACCAGGAAGGATATAGTACCTTGAACACACTGAAGCAATATTAGCCTTGTAATGGCCTAAACCTTCTCTGCTTTCTTTATTTTGCCTCTTCAGGTCCTGTGGCCAAACCACTATCTATAGATGATTCAGAGATTGATCTGTTTCAATGGATTAATCTATATAAAAAACATGATGAAAGATGACTGGAAATGACATGAGTTAATTTATCATAGTAGAAGAGGGTATGGAAGAAATCTAATAACAGTCTGATTGAGGACTTCAGGTATTGTCTTCCTGGTGTAGTGGTTAACTCCTACTATTGTCTTCTGCCGAAATTTGGAAGGTCTGTTGTTTGAATGCCTTTGGTGGATTTTGTTTTTGTGTTTGATTTATTCCTTGTTGCAATGACTTGAGTTCTCTATCACTTAAGTCCTCTGGTGGTCTGGACCGCCTGGAACTTAAGATGAGCTAATAAAGTATCTGCCCACATGCAGACATTACATGTCGCACTACCCGCGATATAGAGAATATCCACATTAGTGTTGCCGTGACTCGAAAAGTCGAGTCACGACTTGATAAGTCGACTTGAAACGGTAATCAACTCGACTCAACTCGACTTGTGATGAGTTGAGTCACTCGAAGTCGACTCAAGTCGACTCAAGTCGGTGAAGTCGGGAGTTTTTTGGCAAATAAAATGACAAGCAGTTCATATTGGGTATAACTAGTTAATGGCAGCATAGGTTTATTCAATACAACTAGATTTGGAATAACTGCATGCTTGTTTCGTCCTCCGGCTTCCGAATGGTGAAGGACTCTGTCATTTCAAAGTTTTCTACAAGTGCCTGTATCGCTTCCTGTTGGTCAGTCTTATCCACCGATGCTAATTGGCACCTAATCCTCGTCATCGGCTGTGATTGGAGCTGACTGCTAATCCACTTAAACACGTCACTCATTACTTCCCCTACCTTGCCAGTCCAGTGCTTTTCACTTGGTGCATTCTTAATCTGCTAGTAACCTGATAGTAAACCGATGAACTAACCTTCCCAGCTCGCCTAAGTTCACCCAGAGAAATTGCCTAATAGGTGACGTTCAAACCGGGTTTCAGGAGTTCAATTCACACATTGATATTGCTCGCCAAAATAACACCTACAGGCCAATGGCACACAGTTTGAACACACAGTTCTATCGCAAATTGAGTCTTAAAATGGTTCTTGTGTGTCGGTTTGATTCATCTAACAGCCACATTCTGTAATTGTGTAATCTTTCAACACCTGCATCCGAGTAAGGGAATGTCTTAATTGAAATGTCGAAGACACTTCAGGAAATCCATATCCTGAGATCTGAGGTGTAATTTTTGCCTCTAGATGCATTGTTAGCAATACTGGGTGAGGAAACTGTTGTATATACATGTGTTTGGGACATGCAACCACAAGTTGCGCTACAACGACAAGGTAACTGATTTTATTGAAGAACTTCAGCATCTGAGGCCCTTCAGAACATGCATAGCCTTCGATCTACACTGCAGCTTCGTGCCGAAGTGTGTCACAGGAAAGAGTGGGAAAAAAATGTCAAAATCACCAGCCTCACATTGAGGACAGAACTCGAGAAATTAAACTGAACTGGGACAAGAAAGTGGGCAAAATATTACATGGACTTGCGTGCTATACTTCTGGTCTTCCGCCTTTCTTTGATATCAAGATTCTATTCATCCCACTTCACCATTTTAACTTTCTGCCTCTTGGGCAGCGCACCAGACTTCGCGATGGGGGTCACTTGCGGCGGGCATTTCCGGTTGTGAAAGATAGGTGACGAGGACGAGATTTGTTCTTAGTGCGTTGCACCGACCACACCTGGTCAACAACCAAACGGAAACTATACAGTCCCAACGTCGTCTCGTTGATCACTTGGAACCTGGTACCAGGATTAAAATATGGGTGAATCGCTGTGATCAGAAGGGCAAAACAGATGTGAAGATACAAAGACTTTAGACCAATCTTCGCTGCCTTTAGCGAGAAATGGAGTGCGAATCATGTGCATGTAACCCGTAATGGTCCTTTCATAGTTGGGGAGGAATCTGACCCGTTGGTCAGCGCGACTAACAGTCGTGACTGCCATCGGACCACCATTACGCCCAAACAATTCAAGTACTATTGGAGAGAACTACTGGCATTAAAAATATTTGTCAACGAGAGATTAACTCAACTTACTGATTGATGTGCCATCTGGCTGAATGGTAGCCTCCGAATCAAAAGAACCGAGTTCTTGAGCTTGCTGAAAAAGCCCCAAAGAAAGGCAAGAGTTCTTGTGACGATAAGTGGTAATATGTAACACATACCGTGTGTGGCCGTCTGCATTGAATCATATGGAATTGTCACTGGAATTGACCGACAGTAGTTCAATGTCCTGTGGGGAAAATTGGCCTCAAAGTCGCATAACATGAAACGTAATTAACACATTGTGGTCGCAAAAAACGTGGATTCAACAGGCGCGTGTGCGAACAAAAGCCACATGAATGGAAAGAAGACGAGGCGCCTCAGGAGGTTCTTTGCAAAATTCGACAGGAATTTCATATACGCGACTCATCCCGCCAGGCTGGACGTGCGGTTCGCCTACGATCATATGATACCAGCAGATAGGGATCCAGAAGTAGTGCACTTCCAGACCAAACACGACTCTGAAAACAAACTACAAATCTTTAGCGCTATAGTTCAAAGGGCACATATTACTTACACTCCACTCTGATCGGGTGCATCGTTCACAAGGAAAATCACCCCTGAAAATTCGAGAAGAGCCCTCCCTGGATATCCAGGGAGTTGAGATACTCGGCGGCAGGCACATCAAAATATTCCTAGAAATAATTAGGTAGAAGCATGAAAGCGAACAAAACAAATGAGTCCCAATGCACTGGAAATGGCTTCGACTTCCACGCAACATCTGAATTCAGACACGCTCTAAAAAATAAAATATTGGTCTACACACCTCGTCTTTCGTGGTTATCGCGGTGCCTGGTGAATCCACCTAAATACATGTGGGAGGTTCATGCTTCAGAGGAGGGTAACATATATACCATGCACTCCACTTCTGGCATACCCTCGTCATGACCCTCCTTTTCCCCGTCAGATTCGACACCCGCACCGTCCGCGTCCTCGCCGGAATGACTACCTTGGAAAAAAAAACAAATTGATGTGCTTCTTCTTCTGCTGCTGAGTTTCCTGTCACTTGGATCTCTTGGAAGGCGAGGGGCGCTTAACAGCCATAGGAATCACTGTGTTCCCACCCCCTGTAGACACATGTACGTCGACCTTATCTTCTGATATGTGTCGATGTGCGGCGATCTTTGGCTATCTCTGTCTACGTCATGATCTACGCTGCCCTTCGGCGACCTTATCTGATGTGCGGTGAGGTGAGTCTACATGGGGTAGATGCACCGCATCAACCTGTCGGCTACCTGTGTTTACATGGGTCTACGTGGGTCTACAGCGTAGACATACATAGACTCATCGACCTCAGAATGTGGATTTGGCCACCCTTGGCAAGCTGGAGTGCATGTGTCTATGTGCGCCTACATGTTGCTACCTGCATCTACGTGCATCTACATCGTTCTACATGAGTGAACCAATGTAGAATGATGTAGACATGTATAGACAGGTGTAGACAAGCTGTATCTACCTGGCATAGACACATGTAGACACAGGGGTTCATCTACCCTTTGTCTACAGGGGTAGACAGACCCTCTGTCTACATGGGGTGGGAACACAGTGAATGAAGGTTAAATCACTCAGAGGAACAACATGCATTCAGAACGTCTGCCGATTCCCATTGGTCCGCGCACAGCACTCAGGATGCACTTTGAAGTAGCCTAAATCGTCAGGATTGGGAAAGAAAAGAAAAACATAACAGAAAACAAATCACACCGTGACCAATCTCACCCAGATGGCCATGATCAAAGTCCTTGGGCAGTGGTTGCTTGCGCTCCTACTCAATCTCTTGGTGGAAGAGACAAACAAATCATTTTTTGGGCATGACAATGTGCAAGGACCATGATTTGACTGGACGTGAAGACGGAGAACGGCAAGCTGTTGACGTGGATACGGCACATTGTTGGCCAGTTCCGTGCTCCGATGTCAAGCTTTCAAGACAGAGTTGTAGTGTCATACCTCAAATGAACCAGAAGCTTAAATTCCCTGGGATTCATTTCTCTATACACTAATGTCGACTCAAGTGACTCAAGTCGACTCAAGTGACTCAAGTCGACTCAAGTCGACTTGGGCTCGACTCAGAAGTCGATTGGAGTCATGCCCATGACTCGACTCGACTCGACTTGAGTCGACTTCACCAAGTCGACTTGGCAGGCCGGAGTCGGAAGTCACGGCAACACTAATCCACATCCGCAAAGTGGAACGAAACCAGATTTGGGTTGAACAACGTCTGGTGAGTCTGTCGATTCAGCGTTGCCTGCATCGGTGGCGCATAGCTGTGGGGTACAGGAGGTAAGTTCAAACTAAGATTGAATAAATCGCGTGCACGTATGCAGGGTGCTCGGATCTGACCGCTGCCGCTATATCGCAGTACGCTGCTCTCTGCTCTTCTGTCCATGTCGCATACATTCGCTTTTCGGTGCGCTTTTCGACCTACAATCCGGATGGCTTGCCCGAGGGTGGTCGTAGTAAGAACTGACCCAGTGTTGAAAGTTGTTGTATTTCTGCTCGGGGGTAAGGTAGTCCGAATCGTTCCATGGATCGTAGACGTTCTCTTGTCGTGGCATTTCGTAACCAAGAGCAACATAGGGTGGGTCTGAATGAGGCAACAGAGATAAGATCCTGTAAAATCGATAAAATTTGTTGAACACTAACCATAAACTATGAGGCTCATCAGATAGGGCACGACGGCGTCGTACAGTGGTTTAGGAAGAGTGGAGGGGTCGGAAAGCAGAGCTATAGTGGTAGCGTTGCCAAAGCTCCAGCCCATGAGAATGAAGCCTCCGGTCCTGCGATCGGAGCTAAGAGCAGGAGTATTTTCGTTCCTGATGAAGTGCTCTAAAACCAGGCCATCTGGAGGGCCAGCCGATCTTGAAAGCTCTTTCTACCCGCAGTCAAATCCCCCAGCTCGTCGGTGTATTTTTGTTAACCACGGTAGCCTCTGCGATTCCAAATGATGGTGCGTAAATTATTGGCATGCGCGTGCGTATGAAGTCGAACTATCCCATCTGAGTTCATATGAGCATTGCGAAATCCTGGACCCCCTATCGCTCTCCCTACCTCCACTGAATGCGCTGCCATGGAGGACGACAAGAGTGGTGTAATCTCCTGAGTTCGGTGCTCCGCTGTCGGTGTACAATATGTCGATGCCGTCCGGTAACTTCACTGTTTGCTCTGTGAAAGACACCATGGGATGAGGGTAGGCTGGATTGAATGGATGTAATCCCCCAGTTTATAAACACCCGTCAATCTCCAGGTTACAATCGGAGGAATACGAGTGGCTACATCTTGGTGGGTCCCGTATCAAATACGATTCCGACATTACAGCAACACGGGATGGCCAGTATCGGCTTCCGTGGCCCAGAAGGTCGGCATAGATGATTGGCGGCTGAATTTACCCGTCGTTTCTGAAACTACCTCACTAGAGTCTAGAAATACGACAGTATGATTGATACTGAAGGTGATTTGAACCGGAAATTATATTACATTCCATCACCGGGTCAGCAAGCCCTTGCCGCCGATGCCATTGTGCCAGCCTCCCCCGACCCGCGGAGCCAGTCTTGTCGGTACACACCTGCGCCGCGGTACTGCAACCAAAAATGCAGCGCTAGTGGACCGACCAACAAGCATAGATGCGGCGAAAAGTTACCACTGCTCTTCTGCTTCATCAGGCGCTTGAGGCTCTCTAGTGTGGCTTTATACCGATGGCCACTTGTGAGTAGTCTGTTGTTAAGCGCGGGGTCCCGATCAGGGTAAGCACTTGTTACATAATGTGCACAGCCACAGCACCTTTGAACCTCCAACCACGGCACCACTGCAAGAATTTTCTGCCTGTTTAAACGACTAAAAGAGCTTCCTTACCATTCCATGCCTTCTGGAATTTGTTCAGCATTTTAGAGCACTATTCAGGGTTCGGTAAGGTAGGCGACAGTCACTCCCCGCAAGCGGTCACATGACCAAAGCGTGACAACGACAAGGCTCGGCCGATAAAACATTTGGGCAAAAAGTAGGACCAGGAAACAGTGCCTTTAGGTCCTCCTGAGAGATCCCTGGTTTCAGAATTTCAAAATACCTCTTTTTCATAGAGCAGTGTCACATTTTTTCAACCCAATTTTTTTGAGTGCAAAAATGATTCTTTCAGCAAATGGGCAAGGTTTGCATTTTTGTTGGCTCAATATTTGCTGCTTATATAATGTTCTCACGCTCTATATACAGTAATAATGCCCCTAAAATCTGTGCCACACAAGCAATACAAGATGTGTTTGAACCCCCATTCACCTTGCAATAGCTCAGTACCACTTCTCACAATCTCTTGCATTGGAATGTGATATATTTTTGAGGAGCCAGCCGGGTTATGTAATATCCCAAAAAATCTTGACCTCAGAAACATCGAAATTGAGTGAAATCCAGCATGTTTGATTTTTTCGTGTTGAGGTTTTGCCGTGTTATGCGTGATGTGACCCACCACGTGACCGCTAGTGGGGAGTGACTGTCGCCTACCTTACTTGAGCAGAGCGTGCAGTCACATGATATATTTGAGGATTTCTACCACCCCGTTCCGCAGCATATCAAAAATTTCAAGCAGATAGGGAGGTTTGGAGCACCTCCATGAGTGTATTGCTATAAAATCTAGTCTTAGTATTGAGTCTGTAGGCACAAAACATCGAAAAGCGTCAATGTGGCTGTACAGATTATGTAACAAGCTTTTACTCTGATCGGACCCCGCTGCTTGATAACAGACTTCAATATAACGAGGTACGAGTTCAGTAAATATTGAAGTCTGGCTGCGAGAGACTAACTTGTGAGGGCGGTAAGCAATTGTCCATCGACGGCTGCACGTTGGGTCGTGGGTCCATTGTGGGTCCAGGTCTTTCACGGAGATAAGTCACTAGTGTTCACGAGGACAGACAGATGGTGAGTACACCATCCTTATCTCCAAAATCAGCGAACATTCTAATTTCTGAATTATGCACATACCTTGCCGGGAGCTGGGAGGTATTTGGGGTGCTGAGACCCACTCCTTTCATTGGAACCAAACTCGGTCCATTATGCGGTGCCGAACCTGCATTCCACTTCCACGAATCGTCAAACGCAAGGAAGATCGTTGAATGAATCGCATTCGGTTCGGGGTTTGGCAAGCAAGGGCAATTGCTACCGGAGTGGGCAGACTGGAGGTTCTCAGGTTTCAGAGAGACGGACCAGATGCACCCACACCCTTCCAGACGGCGGGGATCTGAAATGCGGAACATTATTATAAGGCCATACACTTACTGTGCTTCTCTCGCCCATTACCGATTGTTCGCCAGACGATAAGTAGTTTGTCTTCGCTTGGTATTGTGTGCGTGTTCGATTATTAATTCATATATGTAGGACGGGGGTACCCTGTCTTGGGCAGTTCCTCGTTTCTCTCAGAAAACTACACTCTAGAATCCATTATGGCCGACATGACTAGCCTGACAATAGTCGTTGACAGTGCCTTCATCCTCGTTTTGGGAGTTCAATTCATAGGATATGCTTTGGACGTTGCGTAGGTTTCCTCGAAATATCAAAGATCTCTTTTTTACTGATCGCTTTTAGATTATGGGGTGCAGCCATGGTTCGGCATCTTCACTGCTGCGGCTTTGTCGGCTGAGACGTTTATTAGCTTCTGGTGCTGCAGTACTTTCACAACTATGCCTGAAAGGATCCTCTTGTGATATAGTCTCTCGCAGCCAGACTTCAATATTTACTGAACTCGTACCTCGTTATATTGAAGTCTGTTATCAAGCAGCGGGGTCCGATCAGAGTAAAAGCTTGTTACATAATCTGCACAGCCACATTGACGCTTTTCGATGTTTTGTGCCTACAGACTCAATACTAAGACTAGATTTTATAGCAATACACTCATGGAGGTGCTCCAAACCTCCCTATCTGCTTGAAATTTTTGATATGCTGCGGAACGGGGTGGTAGAAATCCTCGAATATATCATGTGACTGCACGCTCTGCTCAAGTACCGAACCCTGAATAGTGCTCTAAAATGCTGAATAAATTCCAGAAGGCATGGAATGGTAAGGAAGCTCTTTTAGTCGTTTAAACAGGCAGAAAATTCTTGCAGTGGTGCCGTGGTTGGAGGTTCAAAGGTGCTGTGGATGTGCACATTATGTAACAAGCACTTACCCTGATCGGGACCCCGCGCTTAACAACAGACTACTTGTGATACAGATCGTGGTACGTTTTGATTGAATCACCAGAGGGCCCTACCGAATAAGTCGGCAAAAGGTTGGTATTCTTGGGTAAGACACAGCAGTCTCAACCGGTTGAATTTCATCATAAACTTCGTATAGTGTGATTGCCACTAATCACGTCGTTTTCTGCTCCATTGTGCAATTCAAAAAATTTACTTTTCTTGTACGGGAATTTTGCAGCTGAAAATATCATCATGTAAGTTGCTTTCTCCAGACTCCATCCTGCTGACATATTATGTCGGTTAGATATGAGACTAATGTGAGCGTTTGGCGGCTAGGTAGTATTGATATACTCGTTGCTCAAATCCACTAGGTCATGCTTTGCTCGGTGGTATTACTTTCTCTATTTCATCGTGACAGTGACTCACCCTCACAGTTATATCGAGGTACGAGATCAGGTTATATTGAAGTGTCTGTCTGCGAGAGACTACTTCACAGTATATTGTTGGATTTACAGCTCAAATGTGACCCAACCTCTCTACAAGTTATCCTCTGATTCCGATATCTTCGACAGGTTCTACGCCAGTCGAATTTGGATTGGTGAGTCCATAATGGAACCGAATAATCAAGTTCTCATCCCAGGGCCAAGTATCCAAGCACGACTGGCGATATACCTCTCCTGTTGTACGTACCCTGGCTAGGATAACGGGATTTACTAAGATCAGTTCGCAGGTACTATTGGCTCTTGGTCAATTCAGTAGGTCCTAGAATTCAACTGTTACACTGTTCACTTACCTCTATAGTCACTGGTCTGGGTGAGCGTCCGGGAACCATGAAGTGAAAATCACTCACATTGAATACCCACAGTTCAAAATGTGGAAGTGTAGGGCTTCCGACTACTTTGGTTGACCACATTAACATTCTTGGCAATGGTATGTGTTGACAGAGACTTACAGTAATAAATTGGTCAATTTCGACTAGATTCCAGCTCAAAAGCGCCCAGGGGTTCAGTTATCGTATGGACATGCCGTAGAGATACTTCTGAGCCCTGTTCATCAATCATTCACCGTGGTTGTCATTGCAAGCCATATCCCCACCATCTGGTGGGCATCAGGCCAAATGGCTTGTGATGGCTTAAGACATGTTCAGCCGCACTCAAAAAGAGCCAGTTGTCTCTGAAGTTACTACCAAGTAGTACCGAGGGGTTCTTTAATTATAAACAACATGGTGTGGGTCTCGCATTTGCACAGAATTGATTACTTTTGGTCACAAGCCGTGCCCTGCCCATTTTGATGGCATGCCGCAGAATGGCTTGTGCAAGCCACTTTCTTCACAATGACCAAGAACATTATTCTGGCGGTTCTTACACTTAAAGAGACCCTGTTCTATTAGAATACATTCATTTTAGCTGTTTACATGAAGAACTATGTCTTATTTATCAACTTGTCCGATTCTGCTCAATGCTCGGGTTCAACAGAAGTCAACTGGCAGCCATTGAACACCAAAATGGAATGCTGTGATACTTTTTACGGTCTCCTGGAGTATAAGACTTAGTTCCATGGAAGAAAGTCGCCAAATCCGGTCTCATGTTCAGAAATCACCATGTGGTTGAGAAGTCAGTTGAGTTCAAACCTTGTTTCATGAATATCTCTGTTCAGTTGACACTTTTCGTGATATTTTGTATCCGGGTGAGCGCTAAGACATGTGACCTATCACTTAGACCCCGCAAGCACACTGGCTTGCCTGCGGATTATCAATTAATCTCATAATTGGCCGTGGCAGTGATGGCTATTGTCAAAGGCTATTGAAAAGACCTGGGAATTGGTGGCCTAGGGATCTGTGGGAGACTTACTGTAGTATATCTGCTACAAAGAATAAGACACTGGGTGCATGATGTGTAGGACACACAAGCCACTTTCATTTTTTTTGGCTGATGCCAAGCCGGCCGAATGGCTTGCCAAGCCGGCCGAATGGCTTGCCAAGCCGGCCGAATGGCTTGCCAAGCCGGCCGAATGGCTTGCCAAGCCAACAAAATGGCTTGCAAGCCATTTTGCCAGGCGTGGGCAGGTGATGCTGGTCAAATCCATGCCCCCCACCCGCAACAAGCCATTTGGCGCGGGCGCAGGCCACTTTGGCATGCCAAAAAGTGAACTCTCTGCCCATGCCTATTTTGATGGCATCAAGCAAAATGGCTTGTGCAAGCCATTTTGCATGCAACCGGCGGGACCGCAAAAAATGGTGATTTAAAGAGTCTCGCAAGTCTATTTGCTTCGCAGAACATAGTAAGCACCCAATCAACAATTTATTTCGACTTTCTACAAAAACTAAGCCTCTGCAGACCACAAGCCATTTTGTCGTCCGAATGGCTTGTGGTGGCATGTCACATATTCAACCGTGCCCAAAATTGGGTCGACTCAAGCCCAACTGTTGCCAGCTGGTACGAGATGGTGACTGAATCACCCCTGGCATGATATCTGGCTTGAAAGTGTATGTATTTTCACGATTTTTACCACAAGCCATGCCATGCCGATTTTGATGGCATCAGGCAGAATGGCTTGTGCACATTTTGTCCGTGACGAGAACACAAAGTTTCCTGACAATTCAAGAGTAATGAGTTCAATGAACTGAAATATGGAGATTTGTCAATTAGACAAATTTTCACACCGGTTCAAGCCCAACCCAGGCCAAACATCGGAGACTGGGAGTGGGGATAGCTTCCATGACTTTAATCCGGGTTGATCAAGATGTAATACCTTAGCTTTGCTGAAACAATGTCGGAATTGGGTCGGAGCTGCAACAACTCTTGCAGCTCAAAAAGTGAGGGAAGTTTAATTCGAGTGCCGTGAATATCTTTCTCCAATGGACAGTTGTGTCAATATTCTGTATTTAGGTGGAATCTACGAGATACAACATGTTGGTCGGAGTTCACAAGCCACCTGGCTTGCAAAAGATGCAAGAGTTGAATCATTAGTGGTGGTGGTGACAGGAATTGTAGACAATGCTCAATTAATATGGGAATTGATACAGTTCAGCGCTAGCAAAGACTATTAGGAATGTGCTTACCACAAATACAATAACGGTAGAGGCCCATACGATGTGCAGGAGACACAAGCCACTTTCTATTTTTGGCTGATGCCAAGCCGGCTAAATGGCTTGCGCAAGCCGACAAAATGGCTTGCAAGCCATTTAGCCGGGCGTGGGCGGGTGATGCCACCAAAACACACGCCCCCGCCCGGCACAAGCCATTTGGCGCAGACGCAAGCCATTTGGCTAAGCCAAAAATTTCACTCTCGTTTTGCTTTCCTCGACCGTGAATCTTGGCCCTGTGATTTCCTGTTCTTCGAGCAGTGGGCTTGAAGACAACTTGAAGAGCTAACTTGTCCCAATTTACTGGGGGGAAGAAAATTAGTACTGCTTTAGTAAAGGAGGTTTTCTCCTGATGCTGCAACTCCAAGTCGTCAGAGACGTCGCCCTTGACACTCCTTGAACAGCAGCAAGCGATATCACATATGTCTAATGAAAGCTCTGTATGCTACGTCACTTCAAATCACTCAAAGTCGTCAATAAAGAACCTCGGCCATTCCTCTTAATGGCATCTTGCATCGAACTCACCTTGAGCTGCCCACTTTCGGGGAGGATCAATGACTTGTGTCGGGCTCGGCATCAGGTGCGTGTTATTGCTTCATCTCATTTTTCCCCAGGATACTTTGACTTATAGGTTGACGCAGCGCCACGTCCGGACCCAGAGTATTAGCCATACTCGGCCCTCGAAGATTTATTCCTCCTTGACTACGCCTCCATCCCCGACTCCTTCTCTCGAGGTTCTCGATGCGCTTGACGGGAGGCGCTTAATTTCATCCATGCGCACATCTCGCACCTATACCAGCGGGAGGTGATCTGGTGATCGCGAAGTAATGTCGGCTTCCCAAAATCTTATTCCACCTCCTTCTTCGATTTATGAAGCGGTTCTCACGGCGGCGGAACTTCACTCTCGCGCTGGCTCATCTTTGGCGTCCCTTGGTGGTATGTACGTGTCTTCTGACCAACATCCACTTTCCTATGATCCTGATCCAGCAAAGTGACTATCACCCAACTATCACCGGTTCCACGGCCCTTGATGCGCATTGTGGTACGATGTTTTACCCGCTATTTTCGTGCTCCCCTTCGATTTCTTCGTCGACACTTCGTCAGCTTCTCCGGCGCCTGCACTCATGTACAACACTAACAAAACTATGCTCAAATACACTCTACCTTCATCTTGTTCTCGGGCAGCGACTCCTCGATCCGGGTGACTATTCACAGTGAAGACAAGTTCTTGAGTCAGGGCTCTGCAAAGCAAGGTGATTCGCCCCTGGATGACCTGCCCTGGCCCCTGGTGATTCGACCTGTCAATTCCCTTGACAGCCTGTCAGGAGATAATCAGACCTCGCCCGACAAGCTATCTATCCATTACCATTATTGACCAAGGCACTTCTCGTGATGTATCGATCTATCAACTCGAAGATTCTCACAACTTACTTCGTGAATCAAATTTATCTCCCGCAGTATATCACTCTGGCTTAATTTGTGAGTCATGTCTTGACACTGCGACGTACAGCTTTCTCCTGCTCGGAACCTTGATCTGAACAGCTGCTTCACTACCTGCGATTCGGCGGATGAATTTTGACGGCCTGAGCTTGCGTGGCATCATTCGCTGTCCTACGCCGAAATAGGATGTACCTTGATGTACCTTTCCTGTGTTTCTATTGGAGCCACTTTCATGGTGGACTTGGTGCTTCCGCATCTGCGATATGTATTCAATTGCCCACATGTCGAACAGCTTCTTGTGGTATTCACTTCATGGTTCCCCGTACAAAAATGGCATACCCCTTCTTGATGCGGGATTGGGAGGACTTGGATCCCTTCGCAAATGGTTAGTAAGTCCCGCTGTTTGAGCGCAGGTCGTCGTGTTTGTGCACTCTATGCCTTATCTCGCGTGCCTCTTTCTCTGACTGCTTGCTGTGTTGATTCGTGCCTCGCTATTTGTTTGCCAGTGAAGTGTCTGTCATCAACATGCGCTGTAAATTTTGGGGGTATGAAATCCCCGACACAGGCGTCTACGTACTTATCCCCAAGTGAACTCGTGTTTTGGGCGCACTTCTATTTATTCGCATGTGCCGTCTGCTGCCACCGAGTTTGATCCTAAGTGAGTGTTCTATTTTCGTTTTTACTCCACTTTCAAGTTCGGTCGGGCTTGCACGAGAACCGGATGGGTTTCGGGTCCCTAGCACGGATTGCACTATGCTAACTAAATGTTGAGGTGATCACTGACTTGCGCCTCGAGACACAGCTTTGGTGCGGTTGACGCGAATCTGCGGGTCAAACCGCTTTCTCGCCCACACATAGGAACTCCAATCTGTTGAACGGGAGCGTTGATCGATCACTATCACCTTTTGCCATCCCAGGCATATCAGCGGACTGAATACAGCGGCCAGGCACCGAGCTAATAGAAGGTGCTGTGAGAAAAAACATTGCCAGAATGACACATACCCATTTTGGGCAAAAGGCGGAAGGATTGCAGCGGAGGGTATGTATTTATACTTACTTTCCATCAACAAGAAGTTCCTCTGTTGTCGCAACTACTAAACCAAGTGATGCTTATGGCCCGAAGCCCAGAAGGCTTAAATACAGCAGTGCCGTATCAATGCACCCCCATCAAGATGCCCTCTCCTCCGACCGCCACTCAAAGCCGCTTGAGCAATATCTCAATATGCATGGGTATAGTTTTGAATTCATTGGAAATCCTCGCCAACTTCAATACACCATTCTTGGAGGCAATAGCCAACACCACACGGTCTCTTTTGGAATGTGTTCAGGTTTATCTTCTTGCTAGATTTGTGATGACTGTATCTCACTCAGTTTTCAGATGGTCAAACAAAACAAGGAAACATGTACTCAGTTGATGGAACAAACTTATGAGTTGCTCAATGCAATTGTACTGGTCCATATGAAGTCAGAAACAGGAAGAGACTTGCCGCCAATTATGTTAAGGCATATCGGAAGATTCACAGAGCAAGTTCTTTTGAACCCAACTTTTCACTCTGACAGTGACCACATGTTTCAGGACACTCCACAAAATTCATACCTTTGTTGAGACCCAGCAGAAGGGCAGCAAAGTCAAGACATTCTTTCGCCAAAGGGAGCTGAATGCCCTGCTCAAAGATTGCAAAGCGGGACTTGAACAAGGTTTTAACTTTTTTGAGGTGGGTCAATGACACCCAGTGACAGTTTCGATAAGTGCAATGTGTAGATTCACAAGGTCAATTTCATGATGGACATTGTAAAAATGCGACAGGATGCAGAGCAGAAGCACAAAGAAGTACTTAACATGATTGCAAGGCTGGGAGATATGACCAGTTCTGACAGAGCATCCACAGTACAACATTGATTATTTCTCCTAAGCCATGCTAACTCTCCCTCAGACAAGCAGGATCTATTCGATATCCTACTCAAGGTATGTGATTCTGGCCTTTTTCATGCTGCAGGAACTCAAACTGTTTCAAGCTCCAACTCAATCTCAATGCTGCCATCTGAGCCTAAGATATTTCATGGCCGAGAATCGGAACTGTCCGATATTCTAGAACTGTTTGGCCAAGGTGCACCAAGGATTGCAATTTTGGGCGCAGGTGGAATAGGCAAGACCAGTCTTGCCAGAGCCATTGTCCATCATGTAGAAATTACAGCCAAGTATACACAACATCGATATTTTGTTGCTTGTGACTCTGCAGCCAACAAGATTGAACTTGCAGCTCTCATTGGAGCTCATCTGGGCCTCAAGCCTGGCAAAGACCTTACTCAGGCAGTTTTCCATTATTTCACTACAGGTCCATCCAGCCTCTTGGTTCTTGATAACCTAGAGACAGTGTGGGAGCCCATGGAGTGTCGTGGTGATATCGAGGAGTTTCTATCCCTCCTTACAGATGTGTGGCATCTATCTTTGGTGGCATGTATCAGCAGTTCCTATGTTGATAAATTTCTCATGACACACAGATTACAATGCGTGGAGCAGAAAGACCTAGCAAAATACATTGGACTCAACCCTTTCTTCTTCCTTTGCAGCCTTTAGAACAAGCTGCTGCTCGTCAGACATTAATTGACATTGCAGAAGATCATCATAATCCAGAGGAGATGGACAGGGTGCTTTCACTGACAGACAATATGCCCCTTGCTATCAATCTCATTGCACATTTAGTGGATGTTGAGGGATGCTCTAGTGTACTATCCCGGTGGGAGGAGGAGAGAACATCATTGATTTCAGATGGCTATGACAAGAGATCAAACTTGGATTTATCCATTTCACTCTCTTTGTCAAGCCCCAGGATCAAGGCTGTTCCCCATTCAGAAGAGCTGTTAAGCCTATTGTCAATGCTTCCTGATGGTCTTTCAGATGTTGAGCTCAGCCATAGCAACCTCCCAATTTCCAATATTCTTGGCTGCAAAACAGCCCTGATTCGAACTGCATTGGCCTACCTGGATGGACAGAAACGACTCAAAGCATTGGTTCCCATCCGAGAATACATGCAGAAAACTCATCAGCCTAAAAATTATCTCATACAGCCTCTTATGAAGTATTTTCACCGGATTCTTGAGGTTTATATGGGAACTCAAATAGGTTCACAAACAGTTGCCCAAATTTCATCAAATGTGGCCAACATTCAGACTCTCCTCAAGAATGGACTCCGACCAGACCACCCAGACCTCAAGGATTCCATTCTCTGTGCATTGGCTCTAAATTCATTCAGCCGGCTCACTGGGCAAGGGGCTATTCCTTTTCTTGGGCAGCTTCAGTATATCCTTCCACATCCCTGCGACCATCAACTTGAGGTCTCCCTCATTGCTGAGTTATTTAACTCATCCAACTATGTTCCAATTTCCAGTCCAGAAACACTTGTGGCCCAGGCATTAGAACATTTTGAACACTTTGGGGATACAGATCTTCAATGTGAGCTTTCAATGTTTTGCCTCAAACATGAAGACTGACATCAGAGTCCAGGTAAATTCTACGACAGTGTTACACATCATTATCTGTACCACAGGGATTTTTCCTCTGCCATGGACTTTTGTTGCATGACTATATTATTGGCAGCTACATCTGGCAACACAAAAAGACATTCCCAAGCATTACACCAACTTGGATGGATTGAATGGAGGCTTGGCAACTACTTTGCGAGCCAAGGTCACGCACGGGAGGCACAGAGGTTGGCCAGGATTTCTGCAGATTTATACCCTGAAGCACAGGCACTCCGCACAGAAGCAATGGCCTGGACACAACTTGGCAACTACAAACAAAGCATCTCTCTCTGTCAGAGAGCAAGAGATCTTATACTTCTTTGTGGAATGTCTGGAGGCAGCTTAGAGCATACTATTATGACCTCACAGGCAGAGATCCACTTGATGAAGTCAGAATACCATGAGGCACACATTATTCAAGCTCAGATTCTTCAAGAATGCCCGCTTCACTGGGATTCTTATAACCATGGCTTGGCTTTGCTGAATCTTGCAGAAATTGGTGTGTCCATCAAAGCTCAAAAAGAGAAAGTGCAACAGGATATTACGGCAGCCAGAACAATATTCACGGAATTGAAACGAGTAATAGAAATAACAATATGTGATACCATCATGGCAGATCACTATCTGAGAGAGGGAGACATTCTGGCAGCAGAGGCACTTTTCAAGAAATGTCTTGCAGCCTCCAATCACTCAGAAATCAAATCCTACTGTTTGGAACAACTTGGCAATGCTAGCCGTTGGGGTGCAATTGGTCCAATGTCTAGCTGGGCAACAGTTTACTTTGCACATTCTCTCAAATTCAAAGAGAAGTTAGGAATCCACAAGGCTCTCCAGTTTTTGGGAGACATCTTCCTTGCCCAGGATGATGAAAAGACAGCTGTCGACTTGTTTACGGTTGCCTTGGAGGGATTCACATATATGGATGTCCATCGCAGCAGAGCAGAGTGTATGCTCCGACTTGGAGATATTGCAAAAGAGCATGATGACCTGCCCAAGGCAGTGGGATTCTGGGATGCAGCAAGGACACTTTTTGAAAGATCTTTGCAGACCAAACAGATTGAAGACATTGATGAAAAGCTAGCAAGTGTTGGAAAAGAAGTGCTGGAGCAGCATAGACTGAATTTATCTCGCCTTGCAAAGGTCAATGCATCTACTGGGATTGTTGAAGAGGCAGAGGATGATCTGTCTGATATTGAGGAGGAGGATCTGGGTGGAGTGAAACCACCAGTGTCAGCTTGAAACTTGGGTCAATTATGCGTGATTTGTTTCGTATGTCTAGAATTCCTGTACACTGGGTTGAATCAGTTGTTTTTATTTATTTACATATTACAATGTGACTCAACGGAGATGTGAAAAGGCCTCTGAAAGACAGTATAGAACTTACCGTATGTCATCCAGGCTTGGTTAAATTGATTGATTCCCAAAGAAATTGTCCCTGTTGTGCAGATGAGGTTTGGTCATTCAAGTCTGGGGTATCAAGCCTGTAAGGATGGTATCCTCACAACCCACATCAGTTACCTATGTTATGACATCTGTCCATCTGTCCATCTGTCCCTCATGATGCATATCAAGTATCCATGTTACATGATCATCTTACACCGTACAGCCTTCCATACACAGCCCAACCCACCCACGTATATATAGGCATCATTTACCCTACTTTCCTGACTGCACGTACCCCCGACATCCCCCACCTGTATATCCCTCCTGTTGCTCGTAGCCTGGTTTGTCTCGCCTCTATGAATATATTGTGGTCCTGTCAACGTGTGGGTCTCTGTCCTGGTTCGACTGTTAGTGTCTGTCAAGAGAACGACAGCCTTTCAAAGCCTCAGACAGGGAACACATGATATATCTTTTTTTTCTGTCCAAGTAGGGACAAAATAACAAGCTGCCAAAGAGCCTGAAGGGCTATGCAAAGACTCATCCCAATTGGGCCCAGGTCAAAATCTTGCAATAACCTCGAAAATTGCGCAAACGTAAGGGTAGTGATAAGATGACAAAGTCAGAAGCAAAACACCATCACAACCTCTGAGCTCCTCAGTGAACTTGAAGGTATTCCGGGAATGATTCTCGCAAAAGTGGGGTGATAAAAATTGAAGAGAAAGGACGCACCAGAGGATATCCAAGCACTCACTTCAGTCCCAAATAGACAATTCAGAACACAGCATAGATGGTGAATTGGAGGGGAACAATACCCGAGAAATGACATACTGGATGCTGCGAGTGAAAAGAAGAAAATGAATCAGCTGTAGAATGTGATATGGATTCACAAAGATGGAGGAAGGCTAAAAGCACCGAGATCATCACGAGTGAGGTATAATAAGTCGGAGGATTCCTTTTCGTAGCCGTGTAAATCATGGGCACGCGCAAAATACCCAGAACCGAAGAAAATGAGCCATTGACGTGGCTATCTCAGCGCAGGACACCAATGTATGGTCGGAGTTTGGATTGCCTGGGCATGGCATAGATTTCTATAGTATACGCACTGGGACAGCTTTACTTGCTGACATCAGTTTTCGGCTTGAATCTCTGATGAAGGTCTATAGTACCAGCCCTGTGTGGATTTCAGCTCGAGAACACTGAAGTAACAGAGATGACCCACACCATGGGATGTACTCGAGTCAGGGGTAATATAATCCAGACATTAATATGAGGGCCGAAGGTAGGCCATCAGCCTCACATGTGTTGATCAAAGTGGACTGAATGAAGGTGAGAAGGGCACACCACAAAGAGAAAACCTAAATACATAAATGAAATTCATCGCAGCACCGAGACACAGCTGTTACAATTTCAAGGTGGGAAATGGTCCACAAAGTCTAGAATCAAGCCCCGAATCCAGAGAGATCGACATCCGTTAGACTCAACAGCGAGCCAACGAGTACAATGCCTGTATGACACCGCTGACACGAAGAATGCAATGTAAAATAAACAGGGCTTTGTTCTCAAACCAGACAGCACACAGTAGAAGGGCATCGAAATTGATTTCGAATGAGGGGCTGTTGGGGTGAAAGAAGACCGAAAATTCAGACTGTCCTCTCGGTGTTTTCCTCTCTTCTTGATGGATGGAGCAAGGCGTGCGCTACAGCCTTGAGTTTTTTTGACATATAAACGCGGGGAAGTGCTGATGCCAATGGGTCCAAATCGAGACGATTCTGACAGGCCCCTCGAGTTTGCTTCGAGTCTTCCTCCAGTTTTGTGTTCGGCATATTCGGATCCACGTGAGAGGTCGCCTAGAGGCCTGCCTGATGATGAGAACAGATTCCAAGCAGCGAGCTTGCGATGAAATGGGCTGGAGAGCTTTGCGATCCGACGTGCATATTGTGGCAAAAGGCAGGAATTCTGTGCGCTTCTCTTCTGTCATTGAGCCCCCCACCCCCCCCAGCCCAATTACTCTGCTGCAGGTGGAAGAATACGTTCAGTATTTATTTTGATGCGCAGTTTTAACCAGTGTGTACCACCGCCTCTTCACCCCCCACCCAATACTGTAGATATTTGTATGTAGGCAACTGTCGTGGTAACGGAGGGGTCAGTTGCGTTGCCCAAACCCTGCCTGGTCACGATAACGATCGGGTCAGTTGCCTCCAAAATCGTATTACATCCAAAATATTTCATTTATTTTTAATTATCTACGTGTGCGACCAAATGTCCATTCCTGAAGCCGCTTTGGTGGTCGTCGATCAGAGAGCCATTGTAATGCATGGTTGCCCAAATTGGCAATGGTCACGGTAACAAAGGGTCTGGTTGCGTTGCTGAAAGCTGTTTGGGATGTCATGGTCTGGAGGCCGGTTGCCTACATACAAGTATCTACAGTACTAATTTCTCTGCTCTTTCCCCTCTCTTCTGCCTCCCTCCACTCCTGTGCAGTTGAATCACCACCCAATGCTGAATGCTTTGTGGGTCGCTGACCATCCGCGGGGGTCTTTCCACTGTTTTTCGGCAGTTGAGACATGCTAATCACACCCATGATACAATTCCAGAAGTCGGTTAGTGGTCCCGCATGTTTGTCAAGTTGAATCTCGTACTCCCAAACTGATTGAGGGTAGATGAATACACCGAGGGTTCATTCTTCAAGCTTGCTTCATGCTCCTACTTTTTTTTTCGTGGTTTTGTGGGCTTCCAATGTGCGTGCCATGTCTCCATGTGCATTTCCTCAGCAGGGCGGTGTGTATCTCTACTTTCCGTGCTCATTTGGCCTTGAACACCACATTGATTCCCCTGGATCGTCGCGCAAAGACTGCTTACATGCATCTCGCTTCTTTTGTTGTCCTCTTTTGTCCGAAGCTATTGACTTGCACGCAGGCAAATGTATGTACCCATCAAAAAATTCTGGACTTGAACTGCAGCTTTTCAATGCCAACTATTTTCTGCCTAGTGGTCCAAGTGTGGCTCCTTACTGTCCCAAATGCTGGTATCTGGCGGCCATATTATGAGTAACTTTGTCTCTACTTGTGTCAGGGGAACCCCCGCTCCAGCCGGTTTTCCGGCCACTTCTCCGGCCGCTTTCGCCCTTCCGGCTGGATCCGCTCCAGACACTTTTCTGTCCGATGCCCTGGATGGTTTTCCAGCCACCACTCCGGATACTCCTGCGCCCATCCATTCATCCGTCCAACCATCTGGGACATCCATCCACTCTTGCTGGCACATGCTATGTGATCAGGCCCAGGATCACTGTAGATACCTCTGGACATGTGCTACTGGATAGTTACTGATTAGTATATAAGTTCCGTCTAGTGTGGGAATCCTCATCCTTTCTTCTCTTCGGATTCCCCCGCTAGGTGCGTAGTATTTCCGCGTGCTCCTGTATTCTAGTGCCCATATTTATACTTCAGATTCACCCGCTAGTTTCCGCGCCCTGCACCAAGCTTAAGGTTACCCTTACAACTTGACGATATTGTGTGTTTGGACATTCCCTACCTACTCCGGATAGGATATGAGGGCTGCCATGTGCTGCTCCAGTTGGCTTTTGTAAATGGACATATATGGTTCCCTTCTTATTGGTTCCTATCTCTTTGTAACTCCAGTTCTGAGCGCAGAATGGTGGCTATGACATGAGCACAGCTCAGACTGGTGGCCGAACAGATGACACAGCCACTGTTTTGAGGGTCAGAATGGCTAGGCAAACAACCTAGGTAATGTGCTTATTGATAACCAACTATTCCCAGGAAAACCAAAGAATTTGTTTGCAATTATTTGAATGTCTGTCACTGTTCCTATGACTCTGGTTGGCACCCTCCCATCACATATCATTCTGTTTTCTACTTCAATGCAACCTTTCTCTGTGCCACATGTTTGTATTCATGAGGTTGAACTTCTAGAGTTCTGTTACATCTGGTTTGAGAGGAAGGAAGTGAAAGGAAGAAGAGGAGATTCCGGAGGAAGGTTTTCCGAAGCTGGAAGATGGAGTACTGGAGAGATGGAACTAGATAGGAGAACGAAAGTTAATGAGGGGGGCAGATGTTAACTGGTGCCAGGGAATACTAGATCCGAAATTGTGGATATCGAAAACACAACACCACTGAGGTGCAGGGTGAGTGTGGGCTGTCATGCTGGTTCCTAGACAGAGGAGATGACAACAAGAGAAGACCGATAGGCCCACATTCATATACAAAAGGTATAAGTGTGGTCAGGAGACTACCGGAGGACCGGAGCTGGAGCCAGAGGTCAGGGATAACTCCGAGGGAGATTGGTTGAAGTCTGAACATTAAATAGACTAACTGAAGTCAAGCCTGGATGAAAAGATGGAGTTGGTGTCAAGTCCAGAGGAAGCTGGAAGTGGCGGAGAGGTGAGGAGGTGGAAGGTTAACACAGAAGAAACATTTATAATCAAACTCCAGTACAGGAGAGTATCTACAGTGCTTTATAGAAGTGGGTAACTTCCTGTAAGATTTAAATAATCCCCCGGAATATTTTCGACCTTAGCCATTGTCAATCACTGGGACCCCATCAATTGTATCACCCCAAAATGGTCAATGTTTATTCTCCCATCAACACAAGAATTCTGAATCTATTTGGGGGGTCCCTACCCCCCGAATAGACTTTCATATCCTGGAATACCCCGTTTGGGACACGAATCATTGATCTGTGCCTCCATCACAAACCCTCTGCCCTCTCTTGCACTCCAACAACTTTTTGTACCCCATATCTTTTGAGGCTGCTGGGTACCATGAGCAAAACCAATCCAAAGTTAGCTGTTTTCAAGACCTTTTCAGTCAAGTTTGATGTCCCAAGACATCCTTTCAATACTGAACCTACCAGAATCATGTCACGGAATCACTGCATTCCATCCCAATTCCGTCTTAGTCTAGTCTGTTGTTAAGTGTGGGGTCCCGATTGGGGTAAGTGCTTGTTATACAATCAGCGCAGCCGCGCTGTCCTTTGGAAGACGACCGCGAAACTAGCATCAATATTTTCGACAAATTCTAGCATACAAAATGTTTTATTCACCACTTAAAAGCTCCTCCAATTTATTTGAACTTTTAGAGTGCTGTTTGAGGCTTGAAGTGCAACACAAGTGATAGTCACATGCCATGCTTCGGCACTTCATCCACCTGGATTCTGAGCTCTAGATAAAAAATCTGAGCAGGCAGGAACATCTAGTGCACTAATATAGATTCATGCACCAAAAACCAGTTTAATTATCTATCCTGTAGGCACAAAACATCGAAAACCGGCGGCATGGCTGTGCAGATTATATACCAAAGTTTTACCCTGATCGGACCCCCGCGCTTACTAACAGACTTCAATATATTGAGGTACGAGATCAGGTAATATTGAAGTGTCTGTCTGCGAGAGACTAGTCTTAGTCCGATATGCTGCACAAATTGCTGGCGGCATCCAGAGACAAGTTGGTGTACATATGGCTGGATTTTGTCCTACATCAATGTATAAATAAGTGTGGAGGCAGGTGATGGGCCCAGCGTAGCCGGAAGGATGCAAAAGGAGCCTCCCTGCGATCCTTCCCTCGAACATTTCAATGAAGATGCTGACTGACCGTGGATTCTTTGTGGGCTAGGAGGTGCCGATGCTAGTTACAGAGGAAGTGGGGAATGATTTGGGAATGATTCGGAATGAAATTGGATGGATGATGCCAAGGAGCCAAGTGATACAGGGAGATGATGGCGGTGAGAATCAAAGAAAGAGGTCGAACGAGACCCTTCTTTTTGAACGGTTGTTGAGCGGCTGATTGGTGAGGTCGAGAGCGTCCAGTTCTCTGGATTGAAGCCAATTTCTGATGCACGGCTTAGCACAAGAACCCCAAAATAAAATCGGGTAATGGGATGCACATATGGGAGCTTCCGGCAGGGAGTGGGAAAAATGGATGAATGTCCTTGTGAATGGCCATTAAGGGCTGATTGGAAAGTCAGATTAATTAAGCGCCGGAGCCTCTACTCTAATTTTGAGACGGAGGACGGTCAGCTGCTGGAAAGGATAGGCAAATGGGGTAATGTCGGGCATACAAACAGATGCACTCTGATTCGAGGCATCTACTTAAGATACGAGCAATAATAATAATGGCACCCCAAAACTCCCTAAATATGTCTTCGGCCACTCAAACACATGGTTTGAGATTCACGTAACCACCATACATTGTTTCCGTGATGCTCTGACATCAACTGAGGGCGGGAGAAGCTTCGGAGTCTGTCGGGAAGGCTGAGAAGGCTGCTGTACAAGGCATAATAATGTTGCCAGACAGTTTCCGCAGCCTTTCAAGGCCCGAGGATTCAAGGCAGAATGGACGTGCCGTTGCCACTACTCCTGGACTATGCGTCGGGCTCACACCTCGTCCGAGTCGCTTGCCGAGTCTCTTGGCCTCACGCCACAAGTGACTGCTCCAAGATTCTGAACGGTGCGCGATGGATCGCATCGGAGTTTTACGTTCTTCCGGAATCCGCGCAATTACAGCTAATTGCAGTACCGAAGGCGCGGATCGAAAAAATGCCGTTTTGGGCATTTTTTGATTCTCGCGACCGATTTGCCCATATCTCGATGAGTTCTGCACAGATTCAGCTGAAACATAGCTAGATAATTCGTACTAATTCATATGCAATTAGTGATAGAGACGGATTTTCAAAAATATTATATTATATATCTCCTGGCACTTGAGGCTTGTTTTGGCGCAAATTGGTGCTAGTTGGTTCACTTCTTGTCGGAACGAGCTTATTTTTTGATACGAAGTACTTCAATATGTAATAAGCAATGTGATAGAGCCAGAAGTATCAATATTTCCTACCTGCCTTGTCCCTACCCCCGTTTGACAGTATTCTGTACTACCAAGACAGAATTTGCTATAATCACCGGATTTCTTGCGGAGACAGCGAGTCCAAGTGTTGTATGGAACCCTTCAAACATTTATCCCTCATTCAGTTCGAAAAAACGCGTTATACAAGGTAATCGGGTCGCGTCGCATCTATTTGCAGTTGCCATCATGGCATGACTTCCCGTGATTTCATCAGTCCTGACTCGACGTGCATCGTCAGTGACATTCAGCCCTGGTGATGCCCACCAAGAAATCTCTGCAGGCAGCTCGCCGGCGCAGAAAGGAACTTGATACCAGCAGTACCCAACCTCAAACTCCTTCAGAAGCCACTGCACTTTCCTCTCCTCGCTCCGACGTGCCTGTTCTTGAATTCCCCGTCTCTCCGACACCTATGGAGCCTCCTTCGGATGAGGAGGAGTTCCCTGCCTCTGTTGCTGTCCCTGTTCGGATCAGGCAGTCAACCAAGCGGAAATCAGCGGTGACTTCAGACATCTCTGATGCCGAGCTCGCTCGACCTGCCAAAAAAAAGCCGGGACCGAAACCAAAGGTCCGGACTGTCGATCCAAACTCGGAAGTCGACTCTAGCGAGCCAGAGAGTAAGCCCCTGCCTTCTAGGAAGAAACCGGGCCCAAAGCCAAAGCCTAAAGCCAAATCAGGACCGAAACCCAGAAGTGCGTGTTTATTCTGTAGTGCAAAAAATGTATGTAGCCCATGTCAAGGCAAAGCCAAGAATCCAGACAGCTAATCAATCCCTACACCCATGGCATGCAAGATTGCAATGGCTCAGTCGGAAAAATGCAACATAAGCAAGGAAACTGCCCGCCATCAGTTCCAGTGTTGGCCCCAACAACACCCTTGTGTGCACGACCTACGAACCATGGGTTTCGGAACTGACTTCGCCATCTGAATTCCTGTCAAAGAAAGGATAGGTAAATCATATGTACGAAAATGCACATCACCACAACCAAAAATCCAACTTGTTATAAAAGACGTCCCAGCACGCAGCTCGGAGATGTTGAATAAAATATAGGAAGTGGATGCTCAAAACTCATTCGGGGCTTGTCTTGAAAGGCGAAACGAACAGTTGATCTTGCACCGCACCGACGGACTTGTGTCAAGTGATCGTGGGAAGGGTGGCCGTACACCAAATCCAAATGCTTTGTCAGCATAGTGGATTTGAATCTGCGAAAATATAAGAAAGAATAAATGTAGTTAGTAGCCCAAAAAATCCGAAGAATGAAAAGTATCAATGTAACCCTGGTATTTGCACCAGAAGAGGCTGCAAGAAATAAAAATGCCGAAAATAATGCAGCTGATGGAGTAGCCATCCAACCATCCGTGTGAACGATTTCCACACTTCGGCCATCCGGCTCTGCCACAACGCGTTTTTTCGAACTGAATGAGGGATAAATGTTTGAAGGGTTCCATGCAACACTTGGACTCGCTGTCTCCGCAAGAAATCTGGTGATTATAGCAAATTCTGTCTTGGTAGTACAGAATACTGTCAAACGGGGGTAGGGACAAGGCAGGTAGGAAATATTGATACTTCTGGCTCTATCACATTGCTTATTACATATTGAAGTACTTCGTATCAAAAAATAAGCTCGTTCCGACAAGAAGTGAACCAACTAGCACCAATTTGCGCCAAAACAAGCCTCAAGTGCCAGGAGATACAAAATATAATATTTTTGAAAATCCGTCTCTATCACTAATTGCATATGAATTAGTACGAATTATCTAGCTATGTTTCAGCTGAATCTGTGCAGAACTCATCGAGATATGGGCAAATCGGTCGTGAGAATCAAAAAATGCCCAAAACGGCATTTTTTTCGATCCGCGCCTTCGGTACTGCAATTAGCTGTAAGATGTGTACCTACCAATATGTCCAAAAATTCTCGTGAGAAGCCAACTCTCCTTTTATTCCATCGGCGCTCAATTCCCACCTGCACCACCACCTTTCACTGCTGCCACGTCGCTGGTCTGGATGTCACGAAACGTTTCAAATATCGAAAGCCTTTTAACCCACACAAGAACTGCAGCTTGCACTCTGAGGGAGATCTCGGACGACCAACCGATTGTTCCATACGTCAAAGTCATCGGGGGTGTATCGCTTTTGATACTTGACACTGTACAGGTAACCACCTCATTTTTACTCCCACTATTTGTTCAACGTGCCAGGAAGAATGTTAGGGCCAACAAACAGCAGTGCTTCAGAATGATAGAACGAATCAACGATATTGTTGCGGCAATCATCAATACCAGTGGGGACTGGGGGACAGAGCCATCCCCTGCGATGTTTCGTAACCTTTCCACTTTCGCAGAGTACGCAGCACCTCATCTTCCGATGCATGATTCACGATTCCGTGATAGAACCCTGCAAAAGGTTCATACTTTCATTCGCAACCAGGTTCACATGAATATGGTTCAGCGCATAGCGCATCATCTTGAAAACGAAGCCCAACTGAATGAATGCAATGCGGCCCTGCAGCATGCGCTGGATGTATTTGGTGTGAGTAAATTCACAAAAATAGCTGAGCAGTTTTCGACTGCAATCTTTTGAAGATTCGATGCGAGCTCTCAACTGCGACTATCATGGCAGAAATGAAGATCTCTATAGACCAGAAACATAATGAGCTTTTGGGGCGTTTGGCTTCGCGTAGCCAAAACAGTTTTTCAAGCAGGTGTGCAAGAAATCACGAATCGTGTTATCAGCTAACTCCGCTACGTTATTTCCAGTTCCCTGTCGATCCTCCTTCCCGGGTCCCCAAAAATCTTCCGGGGACGGGAACTAGAATTGCAACACATTGTGTCTCATCTTCTTTCCCCGGATGCATCCTGTTCCGCCATCCTCGGCACCGGAGGAATTGGAAAAACCAGTCTTGCTCTGGCCGCTCTCTACCACCCTGACGTTGTTGCTCTCTTCGGCGAGAAAAGATACTTCATCCCGCTTGACTCTGCTAGATCACCGACAGACCTGCTGACACTGGTAGCGTCATATTTTGGGTTGGATCAGCAGGGAAAGTGACAAAAACCATCCTCACATATCTGTCTCCTCTCAATGGCCCGTCCGTTCTCGTATTGGACAATTTCGAGTCTCCATGGGAGGCACCACATACGCGGTCTAATATTGAAGATCTGCTCTCACAACTAGCGGATGTTCCTCGGTTGCATCTCATTGTAAAGTCAATGTGCATTACCCTCGCTATGCCTGATTTCAATTTTATAGGTGACCATGCGCGGAGCTGAGCGGCCCAAGGGGATACGCTGGTCGCGCCCGTTTATACAACCACTTGAGACCCTCAACCGTAGCGATGCTAAAGAATGTTTCCTTGACATAGTTGACCATATGGAGGATGACTCTCAACTCGATGCGCTCCTGGATTTGACCGACAATGTCCCATTGGTGGTGAGAACACCCTTAAAAATACACTATCTCCTGAGTGTCCCAAACAGGTTACTCTCTTGGCGAATATAACTTCCTACGAAGGAGCGGAATCTGTGCTCAGCCGCTGGAGTCATGAAGCCACATCAATATTGTCGGAAGGCCTGGACAAGGGAAGCAATCTTGATAAATCAATCAAGATATCCCTCTCCAGTCCCCGGATTACATCCCTGCCTAACACCCTCCAACTTCTCAGTCTTCTGTCGTTGTTGCCCGATGGCATTCCAGAAGGGATACTGACGGAAATCTTCCTCTTTATAAAATTACGCTGTCCGAAGCCTTTAAACTCCGCCGGCAATCTCCTTTTACGTTGATGTCTGCTGTGAGCCAAGCGGAGAGCGGCCCGGCGAAGCCGGCCGCGAACCGCTAGTATCTCTACCATTCGACAATGTTGTGAAATGCAGAGCGGCACTCGTCCGCACCTCGTTGGCTTACATTGGACAAGATCGCAGAATCAAATTGCTCACGCCGATTCGAGAATACGTCCGAGTTACACACCCACCAACTCCTGAAATATTTCGGCCCCTGAAAGGCTACATCTGTTCTCTCGTCCATCTTTCCCACAACTTCCAGCTACTTCCATCGACCGGACTCGTTCAAATGCTCTCCAGCAACCTTGGAAACATCCGGACAGTTCTGATGCGTGCCATGGATGTGTACGACTCTCCTTCTGAACGGAAGGAGACGATTGTTTGTGTCGTTGAATTGGCGAATTTTTCTCGCGTCACAAATCTCGCACCCTGTGTCAAGATATATGATTGTTTGTTCGCGTCAGTCCGAGTATTGATAGATATGATTTATATCACTTCTTTGATACTTGATGTACCTATATCATCTTCCCTTTGTTGTAGCATAGCCAAAATTCACATCTTCACCTTTTACCCCATCTTCTGTGCCCTCTCTGTGCTCCTGCACCTGCACTCGAGTAGCTCCGTGTTCATTACGAGCTCCATTGGCTTCTAGCCACCTCGGTATATTTTCTGATACCCTGGAGCAACCAACTGACGGCGGGGTTATTGGGCACTGTCAAGAGCCTCCAAGACAAGGAGCTGCTCGGAAAATGCTTACTTACCATTGGGATAACGGAGGATGCGCTTCAGTGTTTTATAGACATCGGCAATGTGTTCTCTCAAAGTACGCATATTCTCTACAGTGCAATAACTATTTTCTTATTACCACATTCTACAGTCGAGGCCTACCTGGATTTGAGTAGTCATCATGTTCGCAATGGACAAATACAGAGGGCTCTGGACACTTGTCATACCACAATTAGCCTTGCACAAGAATCCGGAGACATGGCTCAGTTGGCCCAGGTCTTCATCCGTTTGTCCCAGATACACCGGCAACTTGGTCATTCCAGCGAAGCCCTGAAGTGTTCGCGGAAGGCATGGCTTAACGCCAGAATGGCGGGAAGCATGCTCGTTGAAGCCCGGGCAATCCGGGAATACGCATGTTGCTGCGTTTGTGTTGGCGACTACGTACAGAGCAAGAAACTTTGCGGCGAGGCGTGGGTGCTCCTCAAGGCCTTCGGCATGCAAGACCTCCGCAACCACATCTACCGGAACCTTTTAAACTTGCAGGCAGAGGTGCATTACCTCCAAACTGACTTCCTTCTTGCACGGGAATTATATGTTTCACTCCTTGGATCTCCTGGGAAGCAGCACGCGGAGGACAAAGTTTCTGATGCATATGCGCTCATCAATATTGCGCGCTCAGATATCCAAATGGGGCGTTGCAGCGATCCCTCCGTCATGACGAATATTAATACGGCTAGGGATTTAATGGCCAGCAACAAGCTGGGCATCCCCGCTTGCGACATAGCCCTTGCCGAATTACGCTTCCGCCAAGGAAAATACAGCCAATCCGCCTCACTATACGCAGATTGTCTCTCTGTTATACAAGGGAAGCTGGCGGAAATGGAGTTGGTCTGCTGGGAAAGGTTGGCCGATATTGGGTTTGCAGAGAAAGACATAGGACGCGCAACACGTTTTTCCATTGTCCTGCTCGCTCTTGCATTGCGTGTGAAGGATTTGGCGGCTACCCACCAAGCATTTCGAAGGATCGGTGACCTTTTCCATTCTAAAGGTGATGGAAGCACCGCACAAAATCTTTTTGAACTTGCATTGAGCGGGTTCACTTTGATGGATATTCACCAATCCCGTGGCAACTGTCTCATTCGACTTGGAGATATCAGTCTGGAGTGCAGGGAGTACGAAGGGGCCAGAAACAGATGGACGGAGGCTCGATCTATGTTTGACAGGTCTTCGCAGTTGGGCGACGTTCAGAGATGCAATGAGCGACTTGGAAAGTTGAAGTAATACTACACTCCTAGTCTCCGAGTGGTCGGACGTCAAATTACATTTCCTTTAATTCAGCACATGTGAGCAGTTTTGTCCCAGATACAAGATTGCATGAGAATGAACCTCAACGAAGAAGTGGCGATCAAACCTGAGGTAACGGGAAGCGCCAACCGTTCAACCGACCAAGCGGGATCTTGAATAATTCAGTGATACCAATAGCATGCCACACCAGCAACTTGAAAGTTCTTTTCGACCTACTTTTGGAAAACTTTTCGCTCTTTTGTCATTTGGAGTCGCTTTCTTAGTCGCTTTATAAAGGGTATTCCCTTGTGACTGTTTCGTATCTCTTGAATTCACTTGGACACTACTCTTTTGGAGAAGGAAAAAATCTCACCAGGGTGTTGCAAGTGTAACATCACTGGCTTCGCTCCTGCTGAAGGGAAGGCAGAGGGAAGTGGACAGAGTGATGCTTAACGAGAGGTTTAAACGGTTTTGGGGACAAAATAAATTGTGGACCTAAAGCCCTCGGGCCTGTCCTCTAAGAGGGCCAGACCCAAGCCGGCTAACAGAGTACTTGTACGATAGGTAGCTAGAGATAATGAGATAAAGCGAAATAGATATCAATATGTAAGGATGGTGGGTGGGGAGACTAAAGTACTAGGACGAGTAGTTCCAAACTGCGAGGCAGCTGTGTAAGATGGCGGATGCCTTCACCGCTGCGCTCGCAAGGTTTATATAGGGATTGTAACAATAGTATCGTAACAATAGAAAATGTAACAGCAAGAATTAAGAGATCAAGGGATAGATGAAACAACGAAAGACAATAGTTGAAACGCACGCCACTTGACCATTGACCACGTTTAGTTCGTAACTCACTGCATACCCATCACTGGCTTCGCTCCTGCTGAAGGGAAGGCAGAGAGAAGTGGACAGAGTGATGCTTAACGAGAGGTTTAAACGGTTTTGGGGACAAAATAAATTGTGGACCTAAAGCCCTCAGGCCTGTCCTCTAAGAGGGCCAGACCCAAGCCATAATGGGAGAACTTCAAAGCGCTGGAGGAGCGGGAGGAGCAGTGGGTGGATGGCCCATATGAAGGAGTTTGGAGACATGCAGGAGCCGGCAAATATCCATGTTGATGTACAATTTGTACGCGTCACTGCGCCAGCGGCCTAGTAGCTGGATTTCGTGACCCGCGCACCCTGCGGCGGCGGCTTGTGATGCTGCGCCACGATGGAAGCTGTGGCCGGCAAAATTGGCAGGGTTGATTCCAGCGGATAGAAGGGCCGTGCGGATGGATTTAACGAAGTGCCCGTACTGCATTGCCTCCCCGTCGAGGCCCTCGAACAGCGGGGCCGACCCATCACGTGGCTGGTTCTCAAACAACTGTTTGAGCGCTGCAACGGCGCATGAACAGTGACCCGGCACGGCTGCGACTGTTTTAGAGGCAGGAAGGGTGATAAAAACTTGGGTTGGGTTTGCGAAGGAGGGGAGGAATTGAACTGAGTCGCATGAGAGGCAAGCTTGGGTGTGATACTTGCCGTGCTTGAGTGTAAACTCGCCGGAGCGGAGGAAACCAGCAAAGGCGAGGCACCAGGACGCGTAAAGCTGGTCATGACCTGGGATAACTCCAGGCTGCAGAGTGTCGAGCATGGCGAGGAGGACAGGGAGAGTGATGGGATTTTTCGGGGCGCAGTCAGGATCCCCGTGGAAGCGCTTAATTCCCCGAAAAAGTTGCTGGACCATGGGGGAATCACAGGCAGTGAAGGGGATGTTGGTGTCTGTATGCATGGATCGGACATGACACAAGTACATTTTGATGGTGGGTGGTTTGACATGCCCTGCGAGGGAACAGATCCAGGACATGATGGCAGATTGTGAAGCTGGAAAAATGGATCCATCAGCATTATATTGTCCGGTGAGTCGGACATGCTGGAGGCATGGCGGTGAAACACCATAACAAGAGCGTGCGGCATCTAGTGCTATTTTGTGATTTCCTAGGACCAGTATTTATACAACGGGAAAGCACTAGCACTTCTGATGTGTTATTACTAGCACTCAGGACTCTAGCTAGGTGATATAAAGGAGAACTGGAGTGAGCCCAAGCTGCCGGTTGTAGCATCAGATACAACTAGTGTGACACACTAGTACGGTCTGAAGGCACAAACCACGGGGAAATAACCATAAGCCTAAACAGTCAAGGTGCTAGCACCTAGGAAGCGAGACACAGGAGAGTGATATTGCGAGAGCACTAGCAAACGGTGCAAGCGGCGAGTCTGGAATCTGAAGGGTGATGAACCACACGCTAGCAGCCTTCTAAGAAGGGCATTAGTATACGGCACTTGACTAGTGTGCCAATTTCTACCTTAATCATGTAGCACGCTGCTCCAAAGGGTTAGCATAAGTCTTATATAGCTAATCAGGGCTTTATCCTGCATGAGGACCTTAATCAAGTCTGCCTGGGATGTATCAACTGGAAGGTTCATACTGGTTGACATCCATGATTAAGGGTTTAGTTGCTAAGATTAAGCATCACTGCTTAATTGAGGCATCACGGGGCCCACAAACAACATGGGCAATATTAATCATCCTCTCTGGTGATCTGGGGCACTACTGTGGGGTCTTGATTAGGTGTTCGAGTACTTTGTTGGGCTTGATTTACAAACGGAGCCTTGTGCGATGGTGAAACGTGCACTTCTTATATGACTAGGAATAGCTAATTGATAGGTATTGTGAACAAACACCCAAAACAACCAACCACAACCAATCTACCTCCAAAGATCTAAGTGCTTCTCTTTGTGAGTTCAGGTCCGGGCCGTAGTATGCGACCAGCAGGTTTGAACAAACACAAGTTTGATTTATAGGCTTCTAACAACACACTTCTACAACGTACTAGCAATATGCAACTGCCAACAACAACACTGCTAGGAACCTAGGGATGGTCCGGGGTTGTGTTTATATGGGGTGGATACAAGGTGGCTGGACTGCTAGGTCGAGAACACCAGGGCAGAGTATGTAGGTTTGTGAAAATCCTCACTAAGGGCAGCCTAAAAGACTACTGAGGCTAACAACAAGGGACTTCAATCCTCAAATGGCAAGACTCTCCTTGACCGCCGACCTATTCCTTAACCAAGAACAGGAACCTTTCCGTTTTTATCGGCACTAGCTCACTACAAGCGTCCAGCTAGCGACCCAACACACTACGACAGAGCTTCCATCTATATCGGGGTGAAGGCGAAGTAACTGACAAGTTATAGCCAAACTAGAGGTGGGGGCACCTACTGTACTATTTTGACCGTAGGTTCAGGTCACAGGTCACAGGCACCCATGAACTGAACCTATTTAATTTTGGTCACTAGTCACTAGAGGGTCTGAACTAGCGTACATTTGGGTCATGCAGGACGTAAAAAATCAAATTTTTTCTTCCTTCCCCGCGTTTGTGCGAGGCAAGGAACTGTGTTCCACTCCCTCGCTGAGTCGCTACTCTCTACAACACAGCAGATGAAGTATATTGATCATTTTCATTCGGTAGCTACTCAATCAATGAATCAAGTCAGAGTCCTCCCAAGTGTCCCCACTGTACAATGTGTTTTTCTTGCCAATGCGCTTTCCACGGCAAACCGAAAGGCATTGCATCTGAAAGAAGATCTGAGATGAACATTTCGACAATTGAACTATAAAAATAGAGGTCACAGGTCCTGGCCGACCTGAACCATCAAAAAGTTGAACCTAAGTGGTCACAGGTCACATAGGCTGAACCTACGGTCAAAATAGTACAGTAGTCCGTCTTCTTCTTAGTGGGCTCAAGCCAACACACAATCCACCTAGCAAGTGATCCAACACACTACGGCAGAGCTTCCGTCTTGTCGGGGTGAAGGCAAAGTCACTAGCGCAAACTGCAGCTGGGTCTCGAAGAGAACACCCTTGTTTTATATGTGGAGGTCTAGGACCAACAACACGAAATCCTCAACTTAGTCACTCGATGTTTCCAGAGTCCACAGTTTACTGATTCCAATATAAAGACTACTACAAGTGAAGTTCAGTATCAACCTCCACTAGCAGCCTGAGTCCACTAGCACCAGCTTCGTCCAAAGTCTGGGGCGTAATGTTCTTAGACCCTAGTCTGTCCTGCGCTCCCTTTTATACTACTAACTGTGAGTTACATGTGAAAGCGAGCTGAATAATAAAATAAGCAATATTAGATGATAAGAAATATGGTCAGCCAATGAGACGACTGCCATTTGGTTTTGGGACTGGTTTAGTATATGCCAGGTCAGCCTCGCTGACCAGCTAGTGTTCAACTGTGGGTATATCAATGGATCCTCAGCCCTCCGTCTATGCCAAGTACCCCCTTCTGGACCAACCGGCGATGTAGCTGGTGATCTAGGTCATCTCTACTTCCGTCAGAGTGTTGATCTATTACATCTAGGTGATGCAGTGTTGCGACCGACATCAAAGGGTCATAGCTCGTTGGTCAGAACATCGATCCGCCCTCCAGTTATTGGTACAGGCTGTATGATCGTCCCTAGCTCCGTTCCAATAGCCAACTGGCTATTCCCCTTCGCCCTAGCTGCCCAGATCGGGCACTAGCTGCATGCTGCCTGTGACGGAGAGCTGGATGCTGGTCCGGCACACGGATACTGAAGTGGTCAAACCGAAGTAACTGGCGTAAAGTTTATTGATTAACCGACCCATCGGATCTACGCTACGGGCTTAAGTATCGAATCAGAGTTTGTAACTATTTGGGTGATTGTAAAGATGGTTGAAATGTTAAGATGAAACGGAAGTGAACGAGTGTGAGCGTTTGCCATCGGCGAAGTGAACAAGGGGTATCATAAGGAGTGTGGGCGAACGAAAGAAAGGTAGCCAAGGTTCGCGAGAATAGGTAGGGGGTTCAAAGAGAATAATGTGTCCGTTACATACGCCCTCCAGATCGCCGCACGGGGCGATCTCTTCAGCCCATCCGCACGTCCTCCGTTTGATTATTCGACGCTCGACCCTGGCTGTCCAAATAGCTGAAGAGCTCTTCGTTGGACATGCCGTTGAGGTCGGTGGAATCGTCGGTAGTGGAGACCAAGTGCGATGGGTTAATAGTGGTGATAGGAGGGATGTTGGACGTTGAGGAGGGGCCAGCACCAGCGGCCAAAATCTGCGCTGGGGTGGGGACCCGGACACCAGCCTCGCCGAGTTGGTTCCTAAGAGGGGGAGGCGCGGGCGCGACTGCGTTGCCTGCCGGGGCAGGGACCACAGCCCGATCGACTTCATCAGCCACCCGAACACCTTGAACGGCGGCTGTCAGGTGATCCAGGGCGCGAGCGTCGTCCCTCATCTCCCGGTTACGGGCGGATATGACGGCACGGACATCGACTTTGCTGCGGCGCGCAGGGTACGGGGTACTGATGCGGGCCTGGCGGTCGAACTCGCGCTTACGGCGAGCCTCCTCCTGGCGCACGATGTTGCGCTCGAGTTGGTGGTCGATCATATCCTTGCGCTCCCTGGTCACCAGGACCATGTGCGCGGGGACGCGATACTCGCCGATATGCTGGGGGTGAAGCGACCAGGCAGCCCAAGTGGGGATCTCACAGGTGAGGGTACTGGGAGGCGGGTAGTGGAATTGGTTTGTGGTCCCGTCGAAATGGGCCCACATGTCGCCAGAGCGGTCGAACACGGTGAGATGCGAGGAATAGCTGTACCTTTATATAAATGTTCCCGGCCGTGGCCGCAGGGTACATTTAAATGTAGGTACTTGCTGGCCATGCGGCCAACCACCGTATATATACATATATAGGGCCAAGCAATTGTTTTTACATATAAACCGTAAAAAATGCATATATTCCTGTTGGTATTTGTTTACATGCAGGCCAAATCAGGCCCCCTGTAATAGATTCCCATCAAAATGGTCACAGAACGCTTGGCACTTATATACGGCTGTTTATTCTCATCAATAAATGGTCGCCTACCGCTTGGTACTTGTATACGGCTGTTTATTCTCCTTGCCTTGTATCAAAGCGGCGCTGTGTTTGTATACACCTATTTGCTTTGCCCTCCCTTTCTCCCCTCAAAAATGGCCCACCTCGATCCACTCCTCCATCGGTACGTCCTCACTGTCCATGCGGGTCTGAGCCAACAACGCTCATTTCGGTTTTTTGTGTAGGGAATCTACCGCCCCCACCCCCGGTAGCGGCGGTGGTGCCGACAATACCAATAGCGCCCCCGACCGCTCCCACCCTTAATAGGGCTGCTGACAGCAATACCTCCGCCGCTAATGCCGCCGACGCCGACACCGACCATGACCCGCCCCTCGCCTTGAATCCCACCCCCTACCGCTCGCTGGCTGTGGCGAATTTTACTCCTGCTCGTACTGTGTGGCACTTCAACTGGCATAATCCGCCCCCTCAGGTCGAATTGGCTCAGGAGCTTGTCCACCTCGCAGCTTGGAGCCCCGCGCGCGTCGCCACCGCCTTGTTGCCCCTGCTTTCTTAAATATGCTCACCAGTACACGTGCCAATTTCATCCCCGTGCCCTCCTCCCCTGCAACGACGGCGAGATCGTTGAGCAGGCATGGGCGATTGTAGCACCCGTTAGGGCGCTCAAACAAATGCCCCCGGGCCGGCGACAGCACCTTATCGATTCTCGACCCCAATGGAGCCCCACTCCGCGCGTACGCACATATCTTTTCCAAAATATAGCTTTTTGCTCACCCTCTCCACAGGCTAAACTTTAAATCTTCCCCATCTTTTCCATAGTCGTATGTCTTATACACACCCAAGATCAATAAATAAATGTTTTTCCCCCTTTTTTATCGTGCCAACTCCCAACGTTTCCCACTCGCCGATCTATCGTACATTATTCTATGTGCGCTTGCGTTTTCTAAGTCCGACTATCAGCACGTAAGACAGCAAGAACCCAAATCCGGCAAACCTTGATTCCTTCTCCCCGCCATCTCCATCTGCCTTCCTTTTCCCAGCCGAACGCGTCGCCCTCGCCCCCCTCGCCCCCTTCTTCCCCGCTCCCTCTGTTGACTTGCTTCTTCCTCACCTTCTCTTCTTGCTCCAAATTCGCAGCCTCTGCAGCAAGGTGTTTCACTCTGTCAAACCAAATCAGTCAAGACCTGCCACTTAAACGCCGTGTGTACGTACAGCGCGGGCACTCCTTTCACCGCTTCTCCCAGCACCCACGTCACGTCTCGCACGGCACGCATCCACTCGTCCTGCAGCGTGTCGTCATTCGCAGCAGCCGCTACATCTCCCCACCACAGCAAACAGCCCACAACGAGCGAGACAACCATTTCGCCCGTGCGTTTTGGCGACATCTTCCCATTCCCTCTCGGTCAGGTTCTCAGGCCGCGACAGGCCGAGCTCCACGTCGTCTTCTCGTCCCTCGGGCTGCATGCCCTGCCACCATCCCCACCAAATCTCAGCAAACGATCCCTTCAAGCTTCTCGGGCCGATCTCCTTCGTCTCCAAATCCACCGGCTTATCCCACTGGCGTGCGTCATGCATGAACGACTTCACCAGAGACGGCCGGCCCCCTTCCTTTTCACCCGGCACTGCGAGCTTGCCCTTCCCAGGAAATCCCCAAGCACGCTCCAACGCGATGAGCTTCTTGACGCAGCCCTCCCAATCCGCCCCACCCCCACCTTCGCAAACGCGCAAACCCGTCGACAGCATTGCGCAGCTCTTGCTGCCACATCTGGCGATCCTTCCAGGCCCAAGTGTCGCCTTCTTCATCTTCGTCGGGGCGAGGGTCGTCTGGGCGGGCGTCGGGGCGAGGATCGTCTGGGCGAGGGTCGTCTGAGCGGGTGTCGGGGCGAGGATCGTCTGGGTGAGCGCCTTCGAGGCAGACGTCGGGGCGAGCGTCCTCGGTGTTGTCAGGGCGAGCGCCTTCGAGGCTGGCGTCGGGTCGAGGGTCGAGGCGGGCGTCGGGGCGAGGGTCGTCTGGGCGTGCGCCTTCGAGGCGAGCGTCGGGGCGAGCGTCCTCGGCGTTGTCGGGGGCGAGCGCCTTCGAGGCTGGCGTCGGGGCGAGGGTCGAGGCGGGCATCGGTGCGAGTGTCCTCGGCGTCTTCTGGGCGAGCGCCTTCACGCGGCACATTGGCCGCGTTGGGAGGGAGGAGTGGGCCTTCTTGCGGCGGGACTCTCCTCGGGGCGAACGAGCTGCACATCCGCCGTGCTGCTTGGGAGCAGTGGACCTTCCGCGGCCGGATCCTCCTCGGGTCGCACCAGCACGGCGGCCTCTGTTCGCGGGCCTTGGGGCGTGGGCGTGTCGGTGCAGCAACTCCACCCCCTGCACTTGCCCCCTCCTCCTCCGTCCTCGTGCGCTGTCCTTGTTCGCTTCGGGGATCCAGCGGCGCTGTGGTGGCCTTTGTCTTCTTTCGTCGCCCCCTTCTTCCCGCCTTGCTCATCCGCTTCCTCTTCCCCTGCCCCCGCCCTACTCGTATCCCGACTGCACACCCCCCCAAAGACCTCCACCCATCACAGCCTTGGCGAGGGCGCGATTCTTCGCCATGTTGTTTCTCCCCGGTCCAGCTCCCAGTCGCCCATCAGGAATCGCACCCGGCGCTTGAATCGCCGCCGTTCCTCGCCCCCCATTAACTCCACCTCTGCTGCAAGCTCGGGCTCCATCGCTGTTTGGAGATCCCGCCCCTCGCCCAGCCCCTCAATCATCTCATTCTCCCCCAGCTCCTCATCCCCCTCCTCATCATCGTCTTCTTCCCCCTCACACCGTCACCCCCTCGCACCGTCCTCACTCCTCGCAACGTCCTCATCGCCACCCCTCGCCCCGTCATCAACATTCGCCCCTCCCCCCTCCTCATCCTCACCTCCGTTGTCCCCGCCACTCCCGCCCCCACCAGCGCATCCTCTGGTACGCCACCAAGACTACGTGCTCGACGCTCTTCCATAGCTACATAAAGCGGGTCAATCATGTAATCCTCGCATGAAATACAAATCACTTACTGAAACAATGCTCCGAAAATTCGCGAAAGCTCCGGCGGGTCGCCTCAAACCCAGCCCTGTCGAAGTCCGGCCAAATCCTGCGCACCAAGCCTCTCGATGTTCCCGCATGCACACTATGCATCTCGATCGCGCCGCCTCGGTCGGGTGTCGGCCCGCACAGCAAAATCGCGACATTCATCTGGAAACACTCTTGGATTGCATCTACAAATGGCTGAAGGTAGAACGCCGCGTTGCTCAGTGCACTAGCATTTATTTCTTCAGTCCAGTACCACGCACATGGTGGCGAAGCCTGGCACTCACATGTTATGCTCCTCGGCCGTACGTGGCGCGTCTCCTGAAACCGCAACCTCATAGGCAGCCAGTGCGGCGCTATGCCACTACATACAGTAAGCACTTTGCAAAGTCCCCACACATTAGTGTCATGGGGTTTTGCAAAAGCCCCCACTAACTCATGGATATCCCCAAATGGGCTGTCCTGGCCTGATCCTTCTCTGCCATCCAGAGGCCATCATCCCGGCTGTTCTCGGCTTGGCCTGGCACCTTCCGGATATTCCGGGCATGCCAAAAATAATAAATTGTCCATTAAAATGGCCATATTTCAATTAAAATGGGCAAAAACTGATGGCTGCCTGTATTGGGGTAGGATTGATGGGCCCCGGCCATTGCCTTAACATTGATGGGTGTTCGTATTCGGGTTTACAGCTGCTCTACTACTACCATTGATGGCTGCCCGTACTGGGGGCTGCAATTGATGGAATGCTACAAAAAAGCGCTGCGTTTGGAAATGTTTTGCATTTTGTGGGCCAACGAGGCTACTGATTGGAAAATGGTATAGGTGACTCTTGTAGCTCTCAATGAGCTCTACAATCTGAGCATAACTTTCCCTTTTTGGACACTAACTCATTTCGCCCAAAAAGGAAATTCCTAGTATTAGCTCTTCCCTGGTGCATAGTTCAACTGTTTTGGATGATCTAACCATATAGGGATGTTATTCTAGGTTACTTGAAGCTGACCAGGCCAAATTAGAGCCCATTATGGTGCAATGATAGGGTGCAAATAGCGAATTTGATAAATTGTATTCCTGGCCATGATATCCTGGCAATGCAGCAATATATATACCTCCTGACTGTATTGATTTGTTATCCTAGGTTTTGAAGGTGACTGGGTCAAATTGTAATCAATTATAATGTACCATATGGTGAAAATAGCGAATTTGGTAAATTGTGTTCCTGGCCATGATATCTTGGGGATGCAGCAATATAAATACCTTCTGAGTGTATTAATTTGCTTCCCTAGGCATTGAAGGTCACTGGGACAAATTGCACTCATGATAGTGCAATAATAGACTGAAAATAGCGACTTTCCCTTTTGGACCTAACACATTGCACCCAAAAAAGGAAATTTCCTATATCAGCCTTCCCTGGGTCAGAATTCAACCGTTTTGGATGATCTAACCGTATAGGGATGGTATTCTGACCTCTTTGAAGCTGACTAGAGCACAGTGGAGCCCATTACATTGCAATAATATGGTGAAAATAGCGAATTTGGTAGAATTGTGTTCCTGGCCCCTAATATCTTGGGGAATACAGCGATGTAGATACCTTTTGACTGTATTTCTTTGTTTCCCTAGGCTATAAAGCACCCTGCAAGCAATAAATTATGTGATGATCATTAAGAACATCGCATTTTGGCATACAGGGAAATTCAATTTTCGTCCTATTCTGGCCCTCCCCAGGGTGTGAGATATCCCAACACACATGTTTTGGACTTAGCTGATGTATATATCTTGGAAATGTGGACAGCTGACACCAAGGTCACCCATACCCCATGATTTGAGGTGATCATGTGCTATAGTGCTGTTCACCCCATTCAGCATGCCACAGGGTTATAGGGATCCTTCTGAGCAATTCAAACAGATATTCCAGGCCATATGAAGAGTTCCCAGCCAAAAGCAGGTTAATATGGGATCATAAACTCGAAATATGTCAGATGTCATTTCTTGGTTGTTTCATGAATAGGGCACCAAGGAGACCAGTGAGTGCGAAATAGACACTGAGAATGGGAAGAGACAGTATAGCTGACTCAGATTGAGCTTTATTTGAAGTGTTTTGGTGAAATTCTGGCCAGATGGTGTTTGAACCATGGGCAGTATATGGAACCAAAGTTGTACTCCAACCTATATGCTCAGCAACAGTATTCAGCCGAAACTCGACCAAAACACTTCAAATAAAGCACATTCTGAGTCATTTACACTCTCCCTTCCCATTCTCAGTGTCTATTTCGCACTCACTGGTCTCCTTGGTGCCCTATTCATGAAACAACCAAGAAATGACATCTGACATATTTCGAGTTTATGATCCCATATTAACCTGCTTTTTGGCTGGGAACTCTTCATATGGCCTGGAATATCTGTTTGAATTGCTCAGAAGGATCCCTATGACCCTGTAGCATGCTGAATGGGGTGAACAGCACTATAGCACATGATCACCTCAAATCATGGGGTATGGGGTGACCTTGGTGTCAGCTGTCCACATTTCCAAGATATATACATCAGATAAGTTTAAAACATGCGTGTGGGGATATCCCCACACCCTGGGAGAGCCAGAATAGAGCGAAAATGGAATTTCCTTGTATGGCCAAAATGCGATGTTCTTAATGATCATCACATAGTTTATGCTTGCAGGGTGCTTTTATACTCTAGGGGAACAAAGTAATACAGTCAGGAGGTATCTATATCGCTATATCCCCAAGATATTATGGCCAGGAACACAATCAATCAAATTCGCTATTTTCACCCTATCATTGCACTGTAATGAGCTCCACTGTGCTCTAGTCAGCTTCACAAAGCTTGGAACAACATCCCTATATGGTTAGATCATCCAAAACGGTTGAATTATGAGCCAGGGAAGGGCTGATGTAGGGAATTTCCTTTTTTGGGTGCAAGGTGTTAGTGTCCAAAAAGGGAAAGTTCGCTATTTTCACTCTATTATTGCACTATAATGAGCTCCGATTTGGCCCAGTCACCTTCAAAGCCTAGGAGAACAAATTAATACAGTTAGGAGGTATTTATATTGCTGTATCCATCATGGCCAGGAACACAATTGATCGAATTCGCTATTTGCACCCTATTATTGCACTATAATGCGCTCTAATTTGGTCTGGTCAGCTTCAAGTAACCTAGAATAACATCCCTATATGGTTAGATCATCCAAAACAGTTGAACTATGCACCAGGGAAGAGCTAATACTAGGAATTTCCTTTTTGGGCGAAATGTGTTAGTGTCCAAAAAGGGAAAGTTATGCTCAGATTGTAGAGCTCATTGAGGGCTACAAGAGTCACCTATACCATTTTCCATGCCCATTTTAATTGAAATATGGCCATTTTAATTGACAATTTATTATTTTTGGCATGCCTGGAATATCCGGAAGGTGCCAGGCCAAGCCGAGAACAGCCGGGATGATGGCCTCTGGATGGCAGAGAAGGATCAGGCCAGGACAGCCCATTTGGGGATATCCATGAGTTAGTGGGGGCTTTTGCAAAACCCTGTGACACTAACTCTCATGGATTTTTGAAAAGTATTTACTGTACCAGCTGGCTATGCTCATTCTCCAGCGCAGCGACAACCTCCGCCTTGAAGGGCGTGGACTCGCCATCCCAGCACTCCTTTATAATCTCGTTCCGCAGAGTCACCACGGCGGGGGGTTTCGATAGTTTCGAGGCTGCGGCCCATCTCGCTTCGAAGCGCGATTTGATACGCTCCTCGTAGTAGCACTTCGCGTAATAGTTGACGTTGCGCGGGCGGATTGGCTTCTTGGGGGCAAGCTCTTCCTTGTCGAAGAGCTGTTTGAAGGTGGCCGTGTTCTTATTGTTTTTCGTGGCCCCCACCCCCATACTCAGTCCGGAACCAGTGGCCGATTTTCTGACGCGTCAAAGGAACGCAGACTTGATGAGTGTTCCCGCATCAAATATCAGTGCACTAATGAGCTCACCGTCCGAAGCAGGTCCGTGTACTCCGACCGTGCGGTGCCGACTTCAGCAGGGAGGTCGTCCACGTCCTCGTCTTCGTCCACGTCGGACGCGATATCTTGGCCTTCGCGAAGATCCCCGTCCCAGGAGGTATGGTACCCGTACTTTTTCAAGTACTCCAGTGTGACATCGTCGTAGAAGCGACCCGCCTGGACCTTCCCGAGCTCAGCCGCCTTGACGAAGTCGTCCTTGAAGTCCTGCATGAACTTCAGCTTGGTGCCATGCACCCAGCCAACTCGGCCAGGCTTCACGTCGGGCAGGCCTTCTCGCTCGCGTTTGCGCCGCGCAGTTCCTTGACGAGGCATTGTACTTGAATCTCTTTGTGCGTTCCTACGTGTTTAGTGTAAAATACAGTGTAGGAATATAAAGTATTAAAAGTAAAATTGAATCATGCGCGAGCGAGGCGGAGCGGCGGAGCATTTGTCAGGAGTTTCAAGATTCTCACGTTGCTCTCAAACAAAATCAGTGCACGCGATCGCGATCGCGTATCCAAAACGGGCCCCAGCACGCAAGCGACGGAAAATGTAATATATTCATTGCAATTATATATACATTTTACACCCCATCGTCTTCGCCCTCAGCATCCCCAACCACAGACTCATCCAATGCGAAAAAGGCAGCGTCTTGGAAACTGCGGGTGATGAGCATCTCCGGCTCTTCGCCGTGCCGCTGGAGCTCCTCATACCGGTCTTGAGCCCACGCTCTCGGGGGAGGATCAGCACGGGTGATTTTTATTTTTGAATTGCGGACGTACTGGCTGCTGGAAACAAGACCCGCACCCCGGATGGCGAAGTTCACTGGCGAGATCCGGGAGGGTGGGCCGTGCCTGCGAGGGCTAGCGGGCGGCATGGCAGGAGTTCCATCCCGCTTCGGCGGCTCCGGCTCTGGCTTCACGCTAGCGCAGGAGGGTGGCTGAGCCGTCGTCTTCCCGGGACCCGTGCACATGGGTGCCATTGGCGCACTGCTGCGCTGGTACGCTGGGTCCACAGGATGGGGGTGGATCCCGAGCGGGCACATCGCTTGCCATGCATCAATGCATTCCGCCACGGTGTGAAAGCCCTTATTTCCACTCCCCGGATAACCTGTCAAACTGGTTTTTTGCCGTAGCCCTAGAAAATGTCGCTCGCTAGGTACACTCGTGCCAGGGAAAACAAACAACTTACCAAGTGTCGAAGGTTCCGACCGTATGGCCTTGCCACACCAGGTGGTAGCGATACCCAGAACGTGGGGCTGGCTGCGCGCGCGTCGGGTCTCCACGGAAGGGCGGGAGACACCAGTATCGTGGATCGCGGTCGCCGCGATGGTCCATGACGACCTCGTGCCGCTTCAGGTTCGTAGGGGTGGGCTTGGGAGAGGACATCAAGGAGGGGAGGGGAGGCGTCGACGGTATCCTGATGGAAAGAGTGAGTGCACCACGTGCTTGCGATCTCTTTAGGAAATTCACTGAGCTTCCATTCGCGCCGATGCTCTGGCCAATCCTGGCTCCCCAGACAGAAGAAGGTGAGCCTCATTTAAAACTAGGAGAAACTGTCTAACAACCAATACTCACTAGATTGGGGACCGCGAGGACGAATCCAAGGCAGTCGCACACGCTTTTGGCAGGACAAAAAGGATCACCAGAAAGTATCCTCGTACGCCGATTTTGTCGCTCTCCACCAGCGCTTTTCAGCGCAGCTGGGTGCGTAACCTACTTCGCTTTGAATTGCTAACCCCTATTTTTTTCCCGCAGCCTGCACCCAAGCCATTGCTAGCCGCCGCTCTGCCATCCGCCGGCCCTGGAGGTTTAGGGCCTGGCTCGCAAACCGTGCCCCCCCTGGTCTCCCGCTTCCCCCGCCTCCACCACCCACCTGGCTCAATACGCACTGGGTCACGACAACTGCGCCACCTGTTTCTGGTGGTTGGGGCGTAGGCCCAACTTGGGGCGGAGGTTGGGACGGCGCGGGCTGGGGCTGGGGCCACACCCATGACCCGAATTGGGATGGGGTGACGATGGTGCCGAAAACGCCCGGCAAACGGAAGTGCCAACGCCAACGCAAAAGGCAAAGGCTGGAGGCCGCAGCGGCGGCCCGGGTGGTCGTTGAGCACCAGAGGCTGCTGGAATGGCAGCGTATTACGGACGGTTGGGAGGGAGAGCCACCGATGCTTTGCAGCTAAGTACAGCTATGTACCGAGCAAATCACCAATCACTACCATCCTCGGACCCTGATTCCTCTGTGATAAGCTCCTCGTCCGAGTAGTAATGTCGCGCCTTAGGGCGTAACTTGGTTTGCCTGCCTTGCTCCGCATTTTTCTTGAGAAGCACGCGCCGCGCGCGATGAGTGATTGCCTCGCGAAAGCTGGGCCCGGTTATAAGAGGCTGACTTAGAGCATAAAAGAATTGACGGACCGCTCTCTGTATCGTCTTTGTGCCTGACGATTTTTCTCGCGTCGGGCCTCCTGTTGTTCCTCGGTTTCTGCTGCACGGAGTGCGGCCATTCGCAGCCGCGTTTTCTTGCGTCTTTCCTCCAGATGTCTGAAAGAATATTAACTGGGGAGAGCGCGTCCAAAAATTTGCTCACGTGCGACGGTATTTGCGATAACTACCCAGGCGTCGGGTGCGCCGGTCCTTGTCGTCGACGCAGCGCTGCGCCAGGGATGGCGACATTCAATATCAGTGGGCAACGCAAGGTAGGATCAGAGATTTTAGATGTTACGTTACGGGAGGTATGCTGCATGCACCTTCGGCCATATTTCCCAACGGAGTTGTCGGTTGTATGCGTAGCAGTGGACAGGACATGGATGAAGACGTGGAAGGTTGAAACGTAAATGCCATCAGCAGATACTGTCAATCAAATCACACATGGCATAAAAAGGGTAACACCGTTGGGCACCAAATGGGCGCTTAGCGTCGCCTCAAAGGAGCCTAATGAGCTGATGTAAGCGTCCAAATTCTCGACCGTTTTCATTCTCCAGAGCTAACCCAGCCTTCGAATGTGGCCTAATATGACTTTTCAGAGTCCTGGATATCTCCTGTACTGTATTCTGCACTCGATGTAAAACTTCTGTTTCGAAAGGTATGGTGTCGCAGAAGTCGACGAAAGTGGGGTAGTACTCCAAGGTATTTCGACGACCAGGGAAGGTTATCTTTTGTGGTGGCTAGTTTTTTTGCGAATAAGGCATTCATCCGATGCAACAAACAGTTTCCAACATCCAGTTCGGCATTGCGCACCGTCTGCGAATTATGGGAGCGAGTTTTTCATTTGCAAAACTAACCTGTGAGTGATCCACTTCAAGTAAGTGCGCCACTTCATCGAGATAGTGCGACGTGGAGGTTGGCCAGTGACCTGCGTCTTTTTCACAGATCTTCATACGCCCCTTCCGTATCTGTTGGTGTACTTCCGGTGGCGATCCGTCGCTCGCACAATGCTGTTAACTCGAGTTACTGCTGAAGTAGGTTTTTCGATTTTTTCTATCTTTATAAGACATCTCTGCATCCACGCGAACCCAGACCATCTACACAAGGGCATATTACTCTCGCAGTGCGCGCCGCCCAAACATTTTAAACCTGGTAGGCGGCATTCCGACACAACGCGAACTCCCACCCTGCTACCCCCCGCACATCGGCCCAAGCGCCTTGATCAACCAACTTATACTCCCGAATGAAAAGCCAGAGAGAGACGGACTTCGTATCTGGCAAAATAATGTCCATTGGAGAGAGGGTATTACAAAGTGAAAATAATGATAGTCGCGAACTAATGGCTGTCTATGGTAATCGGTAAAATGATTCGGCATTCAGACCTCACATACAACCTCCGTTCCAACGCTGGAAGGAGTTCACCCCATCCGCCCAGCGGGTACGACGCGCGCGCTCACGCTCAGCCTGGGCCAGAGGATCATCACGGATGGTGTTATTGACCGTGAGATCGCTGCGGAATCCATTGGAGACCCAACGGAAAAGGCCTGCGGCGGAGTACTGGGTAAACGAATACCGACGTTCGTTGGGGGCCGATGCCGACGTTGGAGTGGCGGAGTATGGCGGAGGGAATCAAGATGGTGGAGCCGGGCGGGAAGCGGATTACGAGTTGGAGGTCCCAGAGGACCAGATGCCCGCCGGCGTCGGGGTCGAAGATACCAAGCGCTGTGATTGCGCACCAGCCCCCACGCGAGGTTGAGCGCGTCAATGTGGGGAGGGTGACGGTGGATGGGCCGAAATTGAGCGTAGCCCGCGGCGAAGGCCGACATCGCGAAGTTGCGGCGGAGTCCGGAGTTGTTTTGGATCAAAGCGTCAAGGGTCGTGGCAAAGAGCGTGTGGACGGTGGGGTTCCACGTGCGAAAGAGCCCTGAGTGGATCATCAGCGAGAGCAGGGGGGGGGGGGGGGAGGGAAGAATTGCTCACCGTTAGCAAAGCCAGCCATTCGAAAAAAGCACGCCAGAGCGAACAGGCGTTGGAAGAGCCCAAGCGTCTGGTTCGGCAGGGCCAAATTTCCAGGAACCTGAATCTCGTTGTCAATCAAAGCACGGGATCAGAGGCAAAGGGGAACATACCTGCTGCCCACCTCCAAAAGATATCCCTGCGCTCACGGAGGAGAAAGCGCCGCGCCGTCCACCCCGCTGGTTGGGCCGGAAATTGAGTTCTCCACGCGCCTTTTCGAGTTCTTCGGCGGCCTTTTGGGTCTGGCGAAGATATTCGGGGTCATTGGGGTGACCGCCCAGCACGCCGATGATGCGCATCTCCTTGTCCACAAGGGGTCGCGGAGCCCTGTTATCACAGGGTGAGCATGGGGGCCCAAAATGAAGAAGACTTGGTACGTACTTTCCATCCCACTCAACGACATGCATTCCCATGGACCGCAGCTCCGGGAGGCTGTATTCGCGCTGCTCTGCCGATGGTTTGTCGCGAATGCCGCCCCAGCCGGTCGAGGTCACCGGGTAGTCTTGGCGGGGTGGTATCAATGTGGATCGGCTGGGCGTTGGCGACATGGCGACGAACAACTCCCTTGAGCGGAGTGCCGAGCCGAACTTGTTCGGTGGCACGATGAGCGGCTTGGGTGCGACCTTCACGGTCGATGGACGTGTCGATGGGAGGTGCTAGGCGAGTAGAGCGACGCGGGGGAGACTGCGAGCGAGACAAGGGAGGGGACCGTACAATGCGCCAATCTGAGGAGCGACCGCGAGTGATGGTGATCGGCTGCTTGTCGCTAGCGTTCTCTGCCACGTTGTCCTTGGCGCGGGTGACATGCGCATGCTCGAGAACGTCGAAATCGTTGAGGATGATGGCGCCGTGAGTCCCGAACTCCTTGCCGGACCGGAGAGTACCTAGTTACGAGATCAGTAAGATGCCAAAGGCAGAAAGATAGGCGACAAGGAAAAGATAGGCGACAAGGAGACGCGCCGCTCCAGGGGCGGAGTGAGGCGGGGACATGACAACGAGGCAAGCCGCTCCAGGGGCGGAGTGAGGCGGGGACGGGACAACAAGGCAAGCCGCTCCAGGGGCGGAGTAAGGCGGGGACGGGACAACAAGGCAAGCTGCTCCAGGGGCGGAGTAAGGCGGGGAAAGGCCAAAACAAGCCGCTCCAGGGGCGGAGTAAGGCGGTATTCAGCGCTCCAGGGGCGGAGTGAGGCAGAGTGAGGCGAAATGAGAGCGAAAGAGAACTGCTCCAGGGGTGGAGTACGGCTTACCAGCGTGGGGAGGCATGGGCGCGAATGATAGGCGAAGGTGAGGGCGAGAAGCGGATATTTAAGCGATTGGTGTCGTTAATCCCCCTGTAACACGAGTCAGAAAAAAAAGGAGGCGGGTAAATGAGATACCCGCCTCCTGAACGTCTAGTTTCCTAAGGCTCATTGCTGCTGTACTTCGCCGGTCTCCTTGAAGTGGGTTGGGCTAGTCTCCGAGATCTGCTATCGAGGCTTCCGAGGGAATCCGCTGGAGTAGCTGTTGGAGCATGTTGGGCGGGGCAGAGGTACTTGCACAGATATGCAGGTAGAGATCCGATCAGTCCGTTGATCGGCCGGAGCTTAGATGTCGAACAAAGATGGCGGTTGGCAGGATATGTCAGGAGTGGATCACGGACTGAGGGGTGGTGGTCAGCAATCCATGGGAGCGCACGCCGCTGGGTGTGTCGTAAGTTGTATTTGTTTTCATGGTTTTTTTTTGTTTCTGGTAGGGTCCTGGTGAGCTCGAGCGAAGGAAGGAGGAAACAAAAGCACAAGGCAGTTAAATTGAATTTGACACAGCCAAGCCTTTCGATCGCCAACAATCAAATTGATCTACAGACCTAGGCGCGTACGGAACAACCATCTGCGGGAAAATGGCGCTCCACTATGGACTCCGAATGGCGAGATATTGTGCCGGCTATGTCTGTTGAGTTGCTGCTGAATTAACGGTCCAGTGTTCAGTTCGCGTCACTACGCGTTAGGGTCGCGCCTCCGCACTTCAGGATGTCCGGAGCTCACAAAAGAAAAGGCGGGGCCAAAATGCTCGTGGGCGCGCGTGCTGTAAATTCAATCAGTACCTCTTCTGTAAACACGCTTCGTGTCAGGACGCATCGCACAGTTGTTGGGGCGGAGGTCGCGAACACTTCGACTGCAGCGACTGAAGTCAACTATGAGGAGGATCCGGCGACCCAGGCTGCGTGCGCGGCACTCGACGACTTCAGTTTGGGATCTTGGCGGTGTTTCTCTGGGCCCGGAGCGAGAAGAAGACGCGAACGATGGAATCACAGTCGTTGTGGGACCGGCAAGGAATTTAAATTCGGTGAATTGAATTGCTTGGTACTAAATTATTGAAAATGCTAAACTGATGCCAGGATCGTCCCTTGCAAACTTGGGTCGCGGAGAGTGTCGACAAGTACGTTGAAGAAGCTTTGCGAAAGGAGGGTCGGGGGTCGGCGAGAGTTTACGCACGGTGCGCGGGGGTTAAATGTGTGGACCCTGAGCACACTTGTCCCAATCGCCGGTGCACGGGGGTAGCTGAATACCGCTGTTGCGATGGGGTGTGCTTCGGGGAGGTAATGCGTTGTGCGACTTGCATTGTGGCAACACACGCGCAGCACCCAACACACTTTATTGAGGTGTGTTCTTTTACTCAGATGGGAATACAGAAATTTACTTGCGTAGAAATGGGATGGAAGGTGTTTTAAAGCGCGACCGACAACTTCTCCGCAAGTTAGGGCTACGCGTGCAGCTTAACCATCCGCCTGGCGTTGTTTGCCATATGAGGAAGCCCGCGCAGCACAATTTTGTGCTGTACGATATAACCGGCGTCCACGAACTGGCGGTCGACTTCTGCGGCTGCGAGCTGAAGGTGGACTGGAACATTCAAGCGCTCAGAGCTTCGTGGTGGCCGGCAACGGTCCGGGCGCCCAACACTTTGCGCTACATTTGCGGTGCTAAAAGCTTTTCCAAATCCTCAATTGCCTCGGAAAGCTCTCTGCGTACGACTTTCTACGCGGACTTGAGATGACAACGAACCACGATGGTCTGGATAAGCCTCCGGTGAGCAATTTGACATTTGTTTTTCCAGTCGCGCTGACATGATTGTGTTGCAGGATCGACGCAAGCCATTCATGCACATCGTAAGACAATGGCGACTGGTCAAGCAGTTGAAGCGTGGCAGGCGGGGGCACGCGACGGAAGGGTGGCGCGCGACTCCACAAGGCTCGCTGGCATTGCCATGTCGCGCATGTCCACATCCAGGGTGGAATCTGCCGGATGACTGGGAGAATATTCCTCCATTCTACCGGTGCGTTTTCCGTCTGTCAGTCTGGGCTGCGGCGTCTTATTATGTGCTTACAGGTTTTTGTATTGTTTGTTCCTATCGCAAGACGCGAATTTTCGTCTGAATAATCGGGCCGTGTCGTCAGAGTTGGTCGACCCAATTTTGGGGGACGGGTTCGGATATTTTGCGAAGCGGGAGGGCGAGGATGGATATAAGAGCCACATCGCGAAGCATGTGAGCGAGCAGGAGATTTCCTCTTGCTCTGGGTTTCAGGCGATGTTCTTAGCGAACATGAAGCGCGTGAAGGGACTTCGTACTACGGGGATTGCGGGGGTAACTTGTGCGCGCCATAATATGTGGCGAGCGAATGGGATGGGCGATTTACAGGTGGGAGAAAGGTACGCGGGTAGGGAGTGGGTGAATGTTACACGTTTTTGACGCACTTCCCAGATACAGCAACCTAGACTTCTTACTCTTGTCTGCGCTGGTGACGTTCACAATGTGGTATATCTGTGTATCCTACGACAATTGCGTGCCAATATGGCAAGGCATTCTGGGAGCGTATGCAGAAATTCCCGGAGCACATGCAGCTAAAGATTTCGAAGGATAATGTGTGGTGGAAGGTCCCGAACTTCCATCTCCCCCCGCACAGGCCATTCTGCCACTCCCCCTTCTCCTTCCATTATATGTTTGGAGCGGGAAGAACCCACGGCGAAGGGGTGGAGCAGAATTGGTTGTTCTCTAATGGGGCGGCGGCGTCGACTAAGTTGATGGGGCCGGGAGCGCGCCATGCTACTCTGGAGGACATTTTCGGCTTCCATAATTATGATCGCCAGCTGGCCATGCGTAAGCTTCCTCATTTGGAAGGGCCAGGGCGAATTCTAACGAAGTTCTGCTGTTTTGTAGACCGGGTCCTGCCGAAACGTCTCGCGGAGAATATTAAGGAGGGCACGAAGCACAAGATCGCACTGGATGCCTTTACGGAGGGGCTGAAGAGCACAAGGTCCGAGGAGGTGGCGGAGTGGCGAGCGTGGGTGCACAGATGGGAGGAGAAGCAGCACACCGATCCCAATGAGTCGCCGTTTGACTACAAGGAGACGGGTACGTGTTCCTGCTCTGCAGCGCAGAAGCGCGGGCGCTGACAGGTGACGCAGGAATGACACTCCGCGAAATTCAGGTCAAAATAGCGAAGGAGGAATTGATTTTAACCGAGGATGGGGGTCGAGGTGGAACAGGAGAGCACTCCGAGTACATTTATTATGATGGGGCTCAATCTCGAGGACGTACAGTACGTTTTTACAAAGGTGCTGGGGGTACAGGCTAACGGAAAACATAGGCGGCGCCTGGAGATTGACATAAAGGCATTGAAGAACCCGTCGGCGACCCAGAACCTAGCGTTCGTGAAGAGACGAACGGCATTGCTCAAGAAAATCCACCAATTCCGCCAGCTGCAGCTGGTGTACATGCCGGCTCTGCGCAGCTTCCTGTCGGATCACGAGCGGCAGGTGTTAGATGGCAACGGGGAGCAGACAACCGGAAACCACTCGGTTGTTCATGCCGTCAGAGCTGGGGGATTCGGGAAATCGACGGAAGGCGTGCGCTGTGGGGTTGCCGGAGGTGGAGGCGCGCATGAGGGAGGGGGAGGCTAGGGAGGCGCTGGAATTCGTGCGGCAGGGATTGCGCTCGAGGACGATGACAAACCGGTTTCGCATCCGAAACTATACGGGTCAGGGCGCTTTGACGCGGGGGCAAGGCATCCTGCGCCAGATTAACATCAAAATTCATCTGGGGAAGATTCACTATCGATACGCACGGGCGGCTCTGTTGGTGTTGCGGGGCCATGGAGTGTGGGAGGAGGCGCTGAGGGTTTTGAAGGACGAAGATGTGCGCGCGCTGAACGAGCGGGCAATAACGGCTGAGGAGGCAGCAACGGGGGAGCAGCTGGACAACTTGGCGCGTGCGCTGGGGACACCAGCGGGTATAACGGTCGCAGAGGGGTTAGCTGCAGGAGAGGGCTCCCACACGCTCTCCTGGATCTGGTATACTGTGGGGGCGACCATGGACGAGGACGACCCGAAGCTGCATGAAGGTATGTGCATCCTGATTCTCCTCCCTTGCATGACACTAATGGAATATTATCAGCGCTACGGGTGGAGTGGTGCCGAGCGTATGCAAGGTCGCATCGTTTTGAGGAAGAGATTCGTTTGCTGCGCGAGGAAATGCGGCGCACAATCGCGTATGGGCGTACCGCAGCGAGCGAATGGGATCTACTGGCAGGCGTGGAGCTGCCGAACAGCACCCCCGAGATTACTGAGGGTCGGCAGGCGTATGCGGCTGAGAAGGCGGAGCGTGAGCGGGATACCTGCAAGCTGCTGGAGAAGAAGTGGGGCCGGCATTCTGGTGAGGGGGAATGAATATCTGGCTGGAAATAGCGTCGCTGGGGGCTGGAGAGGTGATGATAGAGCTGGAGCTGGGCGATGAGCTGGAGCCTGAGGACGAGGAGGCGCTGCTAGAGGGAGAGGAGTAAGCCCCTATACGTCGGCAAAGAGGCTTGGGCAGCGATGGCTAACAAAAGCAAATACGGTGGTCGGGCCATTTGTGTAACATGTAACACAACGTGACAATGTATCGCAGTATTATGGCGGTATTATACGGTATTATAGTTACATGTAATGAAATGTGACACAATGTGACAATGGATGGCAGAATATACAGTATTGTGACGGTATTATACGGTATTATAATAGAATGTATGGAATATACAGCCCAAATACATATATTGAGTGTACATATCTATATTGCAGTCGTTGGCTGGCCGGCCAACAGGTACCTACATTTAAATGTACCCCCCCTGCCACGGCTGGGTACATTTAAATGTAGGTACAACGATGGGTGGAGATGCTGACTGAACTCGGCGAATCCCAGCGTGTCACCATCGCCCGTGGGCTTCGGTTTGGTAACCAGAGGTCTTCGTTGTACGCGACGAAGAGGGCGACCTGCTTTGCGCTGACAGGCGAGTAGGAAGGCACGTCGCCTTGGCCGACGAGCACAAACATCTCAGCGCTGACGCGCTTGATGGCTCGGTGCCTCGCGTTCTACGCGCTGTACCTGGGGTCCCAATCCCTAGTGTCGGGGATGGGTCCGGTGAAGAAGTCGCGTTCCGAAACAGGAGCCGTGTAGTCAGCGAGCGAATTCATGGTAGCAAGAGTGAGGTGGGGCGTACGGCTAGCGCCCCTCGCACTTATACCATCCATCACTCCCGGGTATTCTAGGCAAATACCTCCCACGAAAACCTGAGGATCGTCCACAGGCGGCCTTCCGTCTCCATAAGGTAAGTCCTTGATATCTGGAGCGCCCACAGCGTCCAGATAATCATGGAAACACGGCAATCGGACCGCCTGCCCATAGGGCATCCAGGTGCGGTCCCCCCGTCGCCCAAAGAACCTCAAAAATCACTGAGGTGCGTCGACCATGGTGCCTGGTGATCTTCTCGACGGCCCACTCATCGTTCTCGTAGTCCGTGGTAATTCCTAGTTGGCTGTTGAGCCTTCCGGGGAATCGGCGATCGTCATTTGGGACGTGGATCCGCAGAAGAGACGCATGGAATACATCATGTAGTCCGCGCTGCTTCAGGGGTGATGGGAGCTCGAGTTGAAACGATCCATTCCCAAAGCTACGGGAAATGCGGTAAGGCCCCAATGTACTTGGGAACGAGCTTACGAGCGAGCCCTTTTTCGAATTTAATATTCTTCGTTGACAGGTAAACCAGGTCCCCTTCTTCAAAGGGCGCTGGCTGGTGTTTCCTATTCGCCGCTCGTGTTTGTTTGACGCACGCCGCAATCATGCTGTCGTGAGCAGAAATGATGGCCAGCCGGCGTTGCAGCGCGAAATTTGCAACGCCCGGATATCTCTCGTCCTGTCTGAGTTCCAGATCAGCGATAGGGGCATGCGGCCCGTATTCAGAAAGAACGGGGAGTACCCCGTGGTTTCAGAACAGGCTGAGTTCATCGCGAACTCGATCGCAGGCAACTTGGCAACCCAATCCTTTGATTGGGGTGTATGCACTGATGCAACATCTGGGTAACGGTGCGATTTGCCCGCTCCGTTCCGCCGTCAGACTCAGGGTGGTATGCGCTCGACATATTGAGCTTCGTGCCTACCAACTCGTGCAGCCGCTTCCAGAACGTGCTGGTGAACTGTTGTAGTATTGACCTCGGTATCCAGTCCGGATGAGGACAAGTCGGTCGAGGGTTGTGTTTTGGTGAACGGTGGTTATGTATTAGTCAAACCTGTAGCCGATCTCTTCAGTCTGAAGAGAACGGTTACAGGTGTGTAGTATACTACTCCTAATCTATTCAGTCTGAAGAGAACGGTTACAGCGACCCTGAACTCTTGACCTACAACAGGTTATGGCACTCGAGATGTTTCTAGCTCGACGCGCTATGCTTTCAATTTGCTTGACGGAAAAAACTGGGACACCTGGTCATTTAAAGCTCAGTCGAAACTCGAAGATGAAGAGCGCTGGAAGTACATTACCGGCCCCTGGGTATTCCCCACCATCATAGTGCAGCAGCCAGCTGTCTCCCCCGGCCACAGGAACGGTCGAAGCTCAGGTCGCAAATCCAGCCTATCCGGAGTGGCGGCAAGGGCGATGAGAAGATGAGACGCCGGATCATCGAGATGGTCAGCGACGACCAGATTGCGTACATTCGAGACGCGACGACGGCTGCAGAGATGTGGAACAACTTGCGCACAGTCTATCAGCGCGAGGGGATGCAGTCAATGATTGCAATCCAAGACAAAATCTCCACGATAAAGTACGTGGGGATTGAGAGCGGACCTCTGCAGGCCCACCTTGACATTATCACGGGCTACGCTGCCGATTTGAAGCGGGGAAACGACCCGTTAACCGACTACAAGCTTCTTCAGTACACTCTCAAAAGTTTGCCAGCCGACTTTACCTCGCTCGCGCAGACTATATCCCTCACTGGCCACACCAACATCCTCACCGTTACTCCATCCTTCTCGAAGAAGAGGTACGACAGTGCGAGAGTTCTTGCGGCTCGTCTTCCGCGAAGAAACACGCACTCAAGGCGCATACAGAGCAACTGGCGCTTGCGAAGGTCCACGAGGATGGGATTGCGGCCGCAGCTGTGAAGGCCTTTGTTGCCCAGCAGACACAGCAGAGAGGGTCGTGGCGTGCGCGTGGAGGACGAGGTGGACGTGGTGGGGGTGGTGGTGGTGGTGGTGGGAGTGACTGGAAGAAGGATGTTACTTGCTACGGTGTGGGAAGAAAGGCCATATCGCCTGCGACTGTCACCTAACGGAGAAGGATGCGGCGAAAGAGAAACTCCGTCTCGCGCAGGTGGCCTATGACAGCATAGATGGAGATCAGCCCAAGGTTTCTTCTCACGAAGAACACCCACAGATGCCCTCCGCGCCGATGCACTCTTCGTAGACTCCGGCGCATCCCGTCACCTCAGCCCAGACCGCGCATCCCTTTATTACTTACACCATACTCGCGAAGCCGATCCCAATCCAGCTCGGGGACAACAGCCATATTTTTGCTATTGGATGAGGGACCCGTCGCACGCACGTCAAGAGTCTGACGGGGCTCCGGACTATAGACTTTACGCGAACGCTGCATGCGCCCAAGCTCGTGGGTTCGCTACTGTCAGTTGGGGCAATTGACAGCTATCCCTGGCGTAAAAGCTGGAGTTCGAGGGAAACTCGTGCTTTATCAAACTTACGCGGCGAGTCTCTTTGTCAAGTGTTATTCAAGGACGGCCTCTACACACTGGACCTCGCGTCATCTGACGGAGGTATCCCATCTGCTCTCAAGGCTAAAATCCCATCTCCCGCTGGTAAGCAGCCTCGACATCCTCACGCTACAATCGGTGTCTAGGCCATCTGAACATCGGTGACCTCAGGAAACTTGTTACTTCCAAGATGGTCGATGGGCTGGATATGGGGATCGCTGGGGAGGATTTCACGTGTGATGCGTGTCTACGTGGGAAAAACTCCGCAGCAAGCCGTTTCCAAAGGGAGGAAGAAAGCGCGCGACTCGTGTTTTAGAGCTCGTACACTCAGACCTTTGTGGCCCATTGCCAATGTCGATCGGCGGAAGCCAGTTATTTCATCACATTCACAGGACGACTACACGGCACATGTGGATGTAGACCTCATGAAGCACAAGAGCAGTGCTCTTGCGTGCTTCCGTGCATGGAAGGCACGGGTAGAGAAAGAGACTGGTCAGAAAATTGGAATTATCCGGACTGACAACGGCGGCGAGTTATACGTCCGATGAATTCGAGGCAGTTACTTGAATCCGATGGTATCATCCATCAGACGACTGCCCCTCATAGCTCTCAGCAAGGCGGTGTCGCAGAGCGCATGAATCGTACACTTGAGGATAGTGCGCGCGCAAATCTCACGGAGGCCGGGCTCCCCATGGGCTTCTGGCCAGATGCCGTACTGTATGGCGCGAACACACGCAACTATTGCCCAACTGCGTTCTTCGCTGGACGGACGTATCCCCGAGGAAGCGTGGACACAGCAGAGACAGGATGTCAGCCACTTGCGCCCGTTTGGCTGCGAGGTATATGTGTCGGTCTTGCCAGTCAAAGGACGTCCGAAGCTTGCGGATACAACCGTAAAATGCATCCTATTGGGGTACTACACATTGCCTGGTACACAGTCGAAGGCATACAAGTGCTACGACCGGGTGAAGCGCAAGGTCTACAAGTCAAGGGATGTAACATTCATTGAGTGTGGCAAAACTTCTGGCTGGACTGAAGTTATTACGGACCTTCGAAATCTGCCGCCCGTTATCCAAATCCTCCTGCTGCACCCGAGGTACCCGCTACCCCCGAAAATCCACCTATACCACTTGCTGCAGATGCTGAATTTTTCGCGGGTGAAGATGCCGAGCTTGAGGAACAGGATGAGTCGGAAGTTGAGGAGGAGCACCAAGTGTTTGCGCCAGAGGTTGCTGTCGACGAGCCGATGGCGCCGAGGGCACGGAGACTTCCCCATCGTTTTGACGAGATGGTAGACGAGTGCGCGAACCTCCCGAAAGGCTGTTATAAGCCTAAAGCAGCACCACTAGCACCCATCGTGGAACCTGAGCCAGAGACGGAGCCGGATGAGCTTGAGGAGGAGGAGGAGTTCCAAGCTCATGCTCGTCCGGCCCGAGTTCCAGAGCCCCTGATTGTGGTGCTGTTGACGTTCAAGCAAGCAATGAGCAGCGCACATTCAGAAGAATGGGCAGCTGCGATGATGGCAGAATTTGGCTCACTTATCGACACGGGGACTTTTGAGTACATCAATGCTCCACAGGACCGGAAGGTGATAACGTGCAAGTGGGTGTTCAGCGTGAAGTATAACCAGTGGAATGAGTTCGAGCGATTCAAAGCTCGACTCGTCGCACGTGGATTTACACAGATTTACGGGATTGATTACAAGGAAACATTCACCCCTGTTGTCAAATTCACCTCCCTCCGCATCATGTTCGCTCTTGCCGCCCACTATGGTCTCACCATTTATCAGATGGATGTTGTCACTATGCTTTCCTCAATGCTGATCTCGATGAAGAAATTTATATGGCTCAGCCGCCCGGTCTTCCCCAAAAATGTAATGCGGGCGGCGAGGAAATGGTCTTGCGCCTTCATAAATCTATCTACGGCCTTAAACAGGCTTCTCAGCAATGGTACCACCACCACCGCCTCATCGACTCCATCTTTAAATCCCTCGGCTTCACGCGACTTCAATCCGACCACAGCATCTACCTTTGCCAACACGACAATATCATTATTGTCATCGCACTGTACGTCGACGACCTACAAGGGGCAACGAATGACAAGCGCACCTGGGATATCATCAAGTCGAAGCTGTCGGCACGATTGAAGATGAAGGATCTTGGTGTCACAACCTATCGTTTGGGTGTGGAGATCTTGCAGGACCTCGAGGCTGGAACGGTGCACATTTCCCAGCGGAAATATTTCGAGGAGCGTTCTCGAACATTTCGGAATGGCGGATTGCCGGCCTGTATCCACCCCATTTCCGGTTGGCACGAGACTCACGAAGGAGATGTCACCGAAAACAGACGAGGAGCGAGAACTGATGGTTGGCAAAGACTACCTCGGGCTGCTGGGCAGTGTTATGTATGGGATGCTCCAGACACGTCCCAACTTGGCTTTTCCAGTGGGAGTCGGCAGCCGCTTCAGTTCTAACCCGGGCATCGAGCACTGGAATGCTTTGATGCATCTCTTGCGATACATCAAAGGCACACTTGACCTGGAATAACATACCGCAGGTCTGGCCGTCCATCAACACCTGTTGCCAAGACGCTCCTTTGTTACGGCGATGCTGACTGGGCTGGCGACAAGGACAAGCTCCATTCTATGTCCGGTACCCTTGTTATCCTAGCCGGAGGCGCGGTATCGTGGATCAGCCATTTGCAGAGTGTCACGGCTCAATCTACAATGGAGGCCGAATATACAGTCATGGCCAAAATTGATGTCCTACCCCCAAAAGGAATTTTCATGATGGCTCTCAATAAATGAGTGGTACACCCATTACCCAGCCAATTCTTGGCCAGAGGAGTTTTTAGATATCATATGTGATGCAAAATACATGTCTCTTGCTGTGAACTTGGCCTTGGATGCACATTTATATCAGCTATTAGGCTATCACTAAATTTCAGTGAGGCAGTGATTTCCAGTAGTGTAGACAGTCAAACCATGTGTATTTTTGAGTATTATAGAACTTTCTAGCCAAAAGCTACCTAATGATATATTAGGGGAGCTCAAAGTAGACTTTGCCGGACGCTTTTTTCGCTTTTTCGCCAGAACATTTTTCTCTCACGTCAACTTCAAGCCGTCACATCACTCATCAATCACCCACGACCGAAACATTGATGACTCCGGGCAATGGTGAGTGCGACGCTTGCGGGCGCATCACACAACGTCGGGTACCAACTATTTGAGGGCTAGACCGACGTTGGAGGTGTATGTCGCAATGGAAGCAGCCAAAAGTCGCAATGACACCATACTATGAGCCGGGCCTTGGAATTGAAGAGAATCGGACGAAAATTTTGAGTGCTGACGTCGGGGGACACGACGAGCAATGCTGTTTGGACGTTGTCGGCAATGACGAGGCACTTTTGATGGTTTTTGATGTGACTGCTCTAGATCACGAAACTTTGACATGAGAAAAAGCGTTCCGGCGAAAAAGCGAAAAAAGCGTCCGGCGAAGGTTTACTTTGAGCTCCCCTATTAGTGGGCTTATTACCACTCATTTATTGAGAGCCATCATGAAAATTCCTTTTTGGGATAGGACATCAATTTTGGCCGTGACTGTATTGCAGGTAGCCAATCCAGCAGAGAACTGATGTTTGTGCGGAACCTGCTTGGCGAACTCATTGGGAACCCACTGGATCACGCATCCCCCATATATGCGACAATCAGTCGGCAATATCTGTTGCCGAAAATCCAGCTATGCACGACAAGGCAAAACATATTGCATTGAAATATCATTACATCCGTGATCTAATCGACAACAAGAACATTACCATTCATTACTTGCCAGTCCAGCGCAAATCCCGCCGACCTTCTCACCAAAATTCTTCCCTGCGATACTACTGCCCGATGCCGCCGTATGATTGGTTTAGAGTAGTGCGGACTGGCCTGGAAAGCGAGGTCAGTGGGAGTGTTGTAGTATGGACCTCGCGTCCAGTCCAGATGGGGACGAGTTGGTCTGAGGGACGTGTTTGGTTGTGTGGGTTATGTATTAATCCAAAGCCTGTAGCCAATCTCTTCAGTCTGAAGAGAACGGTTACAGGTGCGTAGTTTATTACATTCCCAATAAACACAGTCTGAAGAGAACGGTTACAGCGACCCTGAACTCTTGACCTACAACAAATCAATCACAGCAATCTTATCAGTAACAAGAACGCGGTGGGGTGCAAAGCACCCACCACTTCGGTTGAATATCGGAGGATGCCGGAGGATTGATGGCGGAGTTTACAGCTGTTTGCACATGTAATGACACTCATCAATTTTGATGAAGAAGAAGGAGCACATACTCTCCCTCTTGCAACACTCATTGCGAGCTCAAATCTTGGTAGAATTGTATAATTTTAGGTGCGTTCTGAAGCGTTTTGGCAGGGGCTATTCAGCTCACCCACTCCGTGGTTCCAATTCACGCTTTTATTCTTTGGCCAAATTCGGCAACACGTAGCTCGGCTCCCATCTTGTAACGCACGTCCTGGGCGCAATACTTGGCCGATTCATCTCAGCGTAGGCGTGTTCGAACCGCATTTTCAGCTGTGTTCTCACAGTACCATCTTTCCCCCCAATTGGCTCGTAGGGCTGCGAGCCATAGACCCGTACCCGTAAACGGGTACGGTACGGGTATTTCCGGGTGGACCTGTTCACGGTACGGGTTGCTACGGGTGTGCTTGAGGCCCATATGGCCGGGTCCCGTAAGCGCATTTTGGTGCAGGGATCTACCTGTAAACCCGTATACAGTCAGGTACGGGTGACCCATACCGTACCCAACCCGTAAGGTTAACCAGGGACATCTGTTATGGCTCGGCGATCTCCCCGTGCCCGATTACGCCGAGCCGGTAATACAAGGGCATCTCAGGCAGATTTCGAGTTACAAAGCAACCGCAAGGCTGATATTACCTATGTAATGTTCTCACCAACCTGGTTATGCCCTCGTTGAGTTTGTATTAAGATATATGACAATGCAGACTTGATATCAGGCTGGTGTGTGTAGTGATGTCCAGGGCCTGGCCTGAGGCCCTGAAGCCCGCCAGGCTGGGCCCTCGCAGGCCTGAGCCGAGCCAGGCCCTGAGCAGGGCTTGAGTGGGCCCAGGGCTTAGGCTTTGAATTTTTCAGGCCCAAGTCGGGCCCGCAAGCCCGGGCCTCGCTTACCTGAGTTGCACTTTAGTTATGCAGTAGAGAAGGTTGGTTTTGGATTGTTTTGAGTATCTTATCTCGCATGGCAGCTTTATTAATTGTTTCTTATTTTCAAGACCCTGTACGCACCGTATAAACCAGAATCGATTGCAGGTCAACCAAGTGTCGGAAGGCGGTAATCATGTAAATCCTTCACACAAATACCACTGTGGTGCGTTCTCAACTCATTCTGAAGTCAATTACCACTAATATAAGTGCCCGTATACTCTCAATACCCCATATCTCGTGCCAACTTGAACCTTGGTTGAAAATTATATACACGTGACTCAAGCCAGGGCCTGAGCTCAAGCCGAGCCAGGCCGGGCCCTACCTCAGGGCTTGAGCTTGGGCCAGAGGAAATGGAAGCCCAAGCCCTCCAAAGCCAGGCCCAAGCCCGGGCTTTCAGGCCGGGCCAGGCCCTGGACATCACTAGGTGTGTGCGCAGGCAGAGGCAACGTGCACAGCGCAATATTGAAAGAATCAATTTACATGACTGTGCATCCCTCCTCCACCGTGACCTCCTCTTCTACATCATCCAAACCATCTTCTGGGCCAAGATCCGGCTCAAACCCATCGTCACTGCCGGTGCCTGACGCTGACCCTGATCTGTTCGACTCCAAAGACCTCTCTGAGTTCTGAGTTCTGCGAGAGTGACAACCTGGGTCGCACATCGGGAATTCTTGCTCTTCAGGCCCGGTGATTGATGTGCTCAGGACCTATATAAGAAACACACAAATAACCCCACTTGACTCGAGAGCGGCACAGAAACAGTCCAGAGACTGTTCCAACAACCAACAAACAAATCAAATGGCAATATATGCATGTTTCCAAAGATCCCGACGAGTTACAGCCCCTAGTACAGGGCCTTGTAAAGGTTGTAGGGAGAGGTTTCGTATCTCAAAGAGATAATAGAGCAAACTGCGTAGAACGTGTTTCTAGACACAGTGGAAACATTGTTTCCAAACAAGGTAGATTTATAGCTTCGCAGTGTGTGTGTGTGTGTGTCCAAGCGACAGAGAAACAAGTTTAAAGTAGTCCCGTAGACTCAAGTAAGGCCCCTAGTTTATAGGCCAAGAACGTTCACAGAGCTTTCCCTAAAGAGGTACTTTCTGAGCAACGCCAGCAGTCACGTTTCCAAAGTTTTCCCTTGACGGTACTTTCTGAAACCCGCTCCGCAAACAACAACAATAACATTTCTTTCAACAGAGTCCCAGATCCAACAGATTCTCAGAGTTCAGACAGTTTCCAGGCAAAGCCCAAGTGCGTTTCCAGAATAATATATGATTCAGAAACAATTAAGATTTCGACTAATAGTGCTACTCTATAAGAGTGCGTTCGTCGAGGATCCCAGATCAACCCAATGCGCAAGCGTATAGCCTACTAGTTTGGGGGAAGATGCTGTGTCCATCGTAGAAACACCTGTTTATCCGCCTCTTTAACCATGTTTCCGTCGGTTGTTCTTCCGAGCGTCGCCTCCCATTGGTTCCCAACGGCGAGCACGCCATGTTCCCTTGCCAATTACGAGGCAGGAACCCGTCAGCAGCACCCCTGTATTATTCAGAGGGTGTGTCGATCACCGATAGATCGGCACTGCATCTCGTCCAACCTGTTTCTGCTTCAACTCAAGTCTCCCCTTGGTTCCAAGCACGGAACTTGATAATACTCCTTTGTAGGCTTCGGTAGATACCCGTTTCTCTAGGGTTTCCCAGAAAGGGTTCTTGAGAACGAACCTTAGAATGCCTTTAGAGTTGTGATCCGGATCCATGGAATAGCTGACCACCTGTTTCGGTGTATCCGCATTCAATGGAAACCGGCAACTCTGGCAACTGAAACACTCGTGACCCGAACGCGTCTTCCCCTAGCGTCTCAACACAACACAACACATTTCCAACTCCCGTTCCCTTGATCCGTTTCTGTTGTTTAAGTGAATGTTGGAAACAAGTCAAAAGAAGTCCCTTGACTTATTATCTGGCTACACGTTTCCCTTACAGTTTTCAGGGCGAGGACTAGCCAATGGACGTTCTAATTCCTTAGAACATCCACCCATTTCTCTGTGGTTCGCCCAACAGCTACCAGGAACCAGTACTGTTGCATAGAAACAACAGTTTCAGCAATGAGCACGATCAGAAACACGCAAAATTACGTGTATCTAACCATGGCCCAATTACTGGCTTATCACCGGGTGTAGGTGGAGGTGTGACTAGCGGAGCTGGGGGTGCTTCAGGCACTCAAATTTCCTGGTCCTGGTCGTCCTCGCGGTGGTCGTCTCGGATGCGGTCCTCGTCCTCAGGTGGAATGGGTACTTGGTAATGACCAACATCACGCCCTCGGTAGCGCATATACATGTCGTGATCAACAAATCTAAAATGGTTGGAATCAGCTCCGCTAAATGCAGCATACAGGAATTTCCACCTACACATTGACATAATAATAGCGCCAGTCCTCGTCATCAGTTGACCCGGGTCAAAGCAATCGTCCGATGAAGCCCGAGCAGCCCGATTTTTGTTGGTACGCGTATAGAATCTCTTGACGCACCGGTGGTCCAAATCGCCCTGGAAGCTATGTTTAGTAATTGTGTGCAATGGATAATCACCACTTGCTGGTTGCGTTAAATATGAATCACCGATACCAAACCACAGAATCGTGGGGACATAAACCCCGAGCGCGCGGAGTTTGTATGTCAAGAGGCTGAATATCTTGTTCATCCCCTATCAGCGTCTGCTCAGGGTCCATATCGGTTTCGGCATCCAAGTCAATGAGGTCTTCAGAAGTGACGGTGGAAATGGTGGAGGAGATGTTGTGTACAGACTTCCAGGTACCCATCGCGTTTGCTGCTGGCCGTGAGCTCAAGACGAGGACTAAAGGCGATAATATCAAGTTGGATCCCCGGTTTTGATGATGGTCAAGACACCTTGGATGATAGGAATTGGACGAGAAATGAGCGAGGGAAATCGTTCGAGTTTTGAAGCAAGTCAAGTGGAGGGAAAGATATTCGGGGATAATAACCCAAAAATGGATTGATCCGGGGCAAGCGATTTGATGAGATTTGTTGGCGGAAGACTACCCTATAATGTCTGGTGCAGTTCGTATAGGCAACAAGTGATCAAGTCACGCTTCTTGGCCTGGTCACCCTCTGTCACAAAGTGTACTCGAGGTTGATTTTGAACATGTACCCTGGCCCTTGGCCTTGAAAATTTGAGAATGTGCTCAGATGTCCATGTTGAATGATGACACATATGCTGGAGAGAAGAATAGCACGAGAAAACACTCGTATATGCATGATTCCAGCAAAAATGAGAAGGTGATGGGGACAGCAAAAGTAAAGAATGGGCAGAGCATTTGGTGTCCTGGAGGGTGCCATAATCAAGGGGGGCCTCCAAAGAATGCAGTGGTCAAAATTTGAGGGCTATCGGGGGCGGGATGCACGAGATCGGACCAGTCCCCCGTTGCCTGTACGAACTGCACCAGATGTTAAGTGTGCTCTCCGACGTGTCTTTTTCATCATTTTCCTACCCCATCACTCTGATCTTTTGATTATCGCTGACTTCGGCACGTCGGAAGCACACCCGAACATCTGGAACTGAGATTACCAATTTCGAAGTAAGTAATTGAGCTGTACCACTGCATGCAATGCGTGGGAAATTTAGCCCTAAGGCCTTAAAACAGAGGTCTTAGCAGTAAGGCTTAGGCCTTACTAACCCTTAGAACTTTTCAAACCTGCAATTAAGGCCTTATGGCACATCACTGGCCACACGTCGCCGAATTTGGCCAAAAAGATAAAAGCGTCAATTGGAACCACAGAGTGGGTGAGCTGAATAGCCCTGCCAAAACGCTCCAGAACGCACCTAAAATTATACAATTCTACCAAGATTTGAGCTCGCAATGAGCGTTTCAAGAGGGAGAGTATGTGCTCCTTCTTCTTCATCAAAATTGATAAGTGTCATTACATGTACAAACAGCTGTAAAATAGCTTCGGACAGACAGACACACGTAATTTTAATAAAGGGGTGATTTTGACCTATTCGACATCAGCAATGCCGATAGCTCAGGGATTTTTCCATGGTTCAATTCCTCCGCGGTACTCTGCATGGACGAAGTTCTCTTCTGTTTTCACCCTTATTTGCTCCGAATAAGTATACTGCTATCGCTTGCGCTGTCTTCGACTCTGAGCAAAGTCCATCTAAATTACACCGTGTCTTCTGCGACCAATCAGTGCTGTAATCTCTGAACCAAAACTACTCCGGTCTGTATCTTGCAAATGAGTAAGAGTAAAACCTTCACACCAGCACTGGGCATCCATAGGTATGCTCAGCGGTCGCTCGAGGACTCCAGTGTTGGGCAGATCTAACCTGAAATTGAACAGTGTTCGTACCAATTCATGAATGGTCGATCGTAGAAGGAAGCATGGACCTGGGCTGATTTAGACCCGCAACTATCTTACGTTAATTCAATTGGAATCACAACGGTGAGAAGGACTGTCTGTAGTGAAGACTGCAGAGATGACTTCGCTGCGGTGGTTTACGACAGATTTCAGTCGAGGAGGCAACGGAAATGAGAGCCAGTGGGGCAGCAGTGAAGACTTCCGATTATTGCTGAGTGGCGCTGGTTGCATGCGTCAATACAAAGTTAGTCATAAATTGGGGAACCGTGACCCTGCACCTGTGTGACAGCGTCAATCTTACTGTCAATTGAAAAAGTTGCAGCGCCGGTTCGGCGTCACTGCAACGTCGCAGTGTCACTTTCCCCCTGCCCGGCGAAAACGGGTAAAAAACACGGGTTTTTTTTTTTTTTGACGAATCCATGCGCCCCAAAGCGCGAGGGTCGGGATGAGCCGCGGAGGCAACCGGGTACAAAAGGCCATTCCTACAGAAAAGTATAAAACGTAGCTAGTACCATACACCCCAGTATTTCTACGATTTTGGGGGTATTTTTACGTTTTTTTTTTTCGGTATTTTACACGATTTTCCGGTGATTTTTTGGAATGACTGCGGGTAAGAATCAACCCGTCAATATCACCATGCACGATCGGGACTGGCCTCAACTTTCACAGTCACCAAACCGCAGGTATTTTGGCGGGCGGTCTCGCAGCCCGCTCATAATGTGCAAGGGTGAATTAACAACCATACCGGGGGATCTGATAATTTGCACAGCCCTCAATTTCGTCCCCCACCCTGCACCTGTGGTGCAGATATGCATCTCAACAGCAGCCCAATGAAATGCATTCGGGCTTCGACGGGATGCCGGGCGGCAATTACATGGCAGAGGACGGGAGCCAATGCAACTATTTCAGTACGATCTTCCGTGTTCTGGGGCTCGTATTCATACCCAGCGACAGAGAGGCCCGCAAATTCAGCACTGTGCAACTTACTCGAAGATGGCAACCCAGCCTCATATCAACATGCGTGAATCCTGCTTTAACGAAGTCGAGTCGACTGGGATTTCATTTGCAGGCAAGAATCTCCAACACGTCTGATTACACACTACTGAGTGGAACGGCCAGTGTTTATGTCGGCCGGAGTTTGATATCGTGCTCGGATGTCCCGACTCTGAGCTCAAAGAAAGCTTCGACCGCCCGCTCGGGTGCGTATCACTCGTTCAATTTAGTCTCTTATAAACAGACGCTATAACATATTCAACTCGTACCTCATTTGTTATATTCTCCTTGAGTTCCCCGAGCTTATAGTTGCAAAATTTCTTCTCAGCGTCGGCCCCCTCAATCCGAATAATCTACCACCGTGTCACCAACAAACTCTCGCAGTCGGGGTTCTACGCCAAGAGCGCCAACTACGTCTTCTCGCAGCGCATCACAGTAGACGTCACAGAACGGACAGATTGAGGGTAAGCTCGTCCAGTGTTGCGGTTTAACCTCTAAGGGTTAATTAACCCTTAACATTAAGAAGGGGTTAACTTAAGCCATTTGCAAGAATTTGAACATTTCAATCATTAATTAACCGTTAACATCGTCATGTGATCTCGGTTGGATCTCGGATCATGTCATCGCAAATTTTCAAAAAATCTTTTCTGCTCTCATGCTCTCAGAGTCTCATCATCTTGAACAGTCGTCTGGGCTTGATTGATTCACTCCAACAAGTCATCAAATCCGCTGCTGCTTGGTGCATGGAACTGGCCAAGTGGAAAGCCACTGCGGTCGGCGACGACTCAGACGATGACCTGGTCCCGCCTCCGCAAGGCCGCCAGTCCAACCTTTTTTCCTCAATCACTGGCTCTGCTTTTCGGTGGAGATGTTCGGTGTCTGGTGGAAAGACCCTGTGCGGCACAATTTACATGAGAGGTGCTGCTGATGGAACTATTAGCGGCAGAGGAGAGCAGTGAGGAGCCCGACGACGGTGCAATGTCGGGTTCAGAAGATGAATATAGCCCATAGAATAGTCGTGTACAAGTCCGGCTCAAACTTCCCAAAAAGGAAATTAATGTTAATAACAACTTACCGTTAATAACAGTTCTTAACCGTCTTAAGGGCTTAAGAAGAATCTTGACCGTTAATAACCCCTTAACCCGCAACACTGAGCTGCTGCTCATCAACCCCGCTCTGACGCTCCCTTCGGGTATAAGCAGCAGCCTCAACTTGAATCACATCGTCGACATGGAAGAGTCCACCCACGACGCAGGTGCTGCGTGTCGCGCGCGGTTTCGTGGCGCAGCCGATGAACCGGTGGACTGGGCAGTGGAAGCGCTCGGGCCGGACCGGAAGCTGAATTGGGTTTGTTCCGTCGCAGCGTAGGCCAAGATCAATCTGTTGTTGGAGTGGGAGGCTGCTGTGTCGCCCACCAGCGTGCAGGCTGTGGGATTGTAAGCTTTATTTTTCTCGAATCCGATATGACTTCTGGGGAGAACATTGCGTGCGCGCAGGTGTTCGGGGACATAAATCAACTTTATTTGAGCGACACAGCGGCAGAGCAGGTAGAGAAACACTTTACAGACGCAGCGAAAGCGAACTTGGATAGCGGATGGAGAGAAAGTGTCCATAGGGATACAACATACTTATATTCAACCTACACGCTGCTCGTCTAGGTGAGTGATAGATGTCTTAAAAGATCAGAATGCTCACATGGATGTAGCTATCGATTCAAAGCGGCGGGTTACCGTCTGCGTATGACCTGCAAGAGATGAGTGGTGTTGCGAACCCAGTTCTAGAAGCCGACCCACGCGCTGACGCAGAAATAACAGTGTCATGGATTTCGCGCAATTCTTTGATGCCCTCAAAAAATTGGCGTCGGCGTTCTGCCTCGATGGTGAGCTGAAAACTTTTCGTTTGAATCCTCAACCGTAGATCCAACATGCGCAATGCTCACCAATGTCGATGTTTTTATTCCCTCCACGTCCTTTGCGCACTTTTTGATTTTTTGCATAATGTCGCGCAGGTTCAGCAGTCCCATGTTGCAACACTGTGTGTCTCCAATAATCGGCTCTGGATCTTGGAGGCTGACACTTTAGCCCTGTCAAAATGTCCTGTCAGCGATTGTGCTGTAGCTGCGGTGGCGATTGGACCTACTTGAGCAATCGACGTGTCCCGTCCGTCAACTCCACATGGTTCCTCGCACAGTTCGACTTTGCATGCTTCAAGGATTCGTCGCAGGCTTCAATAGCGCGTTCGACTCGACCGAGCTTGTGTGATGGACGTTGACAATTGGCGGTATAGATGATCAACCCTGCCGAGACAAGCGCCCCAAGAATATAGCGGTTACCCGGTAGCAGAGAAAGCGCGCCGAATATTATCGAGGCAGTAGATGCTGCGTCGCACATGTTTAAGTTTTGAGTGCGAGATTGCAAGTGGGAGTGTTGGTTGTCGGTTCCTGTTGGGCAGGTAACCAGGCTTAAGTACCTAGTTGGCGGTACCTCACGCGTGAATGCTATATTTCGTTTCTTTCCTCACCATCATGATGAAAAGGAAAAGAAGCACATCAAAGCTGTACTTTTTGCTTCTCTACAGCTTTGACGTGTTGGAGGCAATTGATTTCCCTAATTTGGAAAGCCGAGCAGGCACAGCGACCCTATTATCACTATCATCACTAACATGAAATCAAATCGAGCCCGATCTCACGTCGAAACACCAAAATATAGCATTCACGCCCCGGGGAAAGGGTGCTCTCTGGCCGGCAGAAGGACCTGACAACCCACCTAAATGCCGGTGGCCAGGGCGCCTAAAGGCGGATGAAAGTCGAGGATTTTTCAACGACGGAATCCATGGGGCAAAAACGGGTAAAAAACGGGGTTTTTTTTAACGAATCCATGCGCCCCAAGCGCGGGGGTCGGGATGAGTCATGGAGTCAACCGGGTACAAAAGGCCATTCCACCAGAGGTTTGAACTCGAACACAGGAAGTGATATCAAAGCTGCACCCAAGCGGGCTGCGGTCAAGCAGAAACCTACGGAAAAACATATGCATAAGACGAAGCTGGTACCATACACCTGAGTATTTCTACGATTTTGGGGGTATTTTTACGTTTTTTTTTTTCGGTATTTTACACGATTTTCTGGTGATTTTTTGGTATGACTGCGGGTAAGAATCGACCCCCGGAAGGCCCGGGGCAAAAGCGAGTCACTTCGGTAAGGAACCGCGGTTTTGGGCTGAAAATTTCGCAGGTAATAAATCGGGGTTTCGCCAAACCGGCCTCTTAGTGGGTTATCAGAGATCCTCCGGCAGGCAGCCGTCAATACCACCCTGCAACGTCGACTTCCACAGTTGCCGAAGCGCGGGTATTTTGGCGGGCGGACTCGCAGCCCGCCCATAACGTGCAAGGGTGAATCGACACCCGGGCAAGGGTATGCCGGTGTCTAAACCGGCGACTAAGGGCCGGTTAGTTAGTCTGGCCGTCAGGCGGGAAAAAAAAAATTGACCCCCCCTTCTTAGGGGTAGAAATCACTTCTGAGCATACCTTCGTTGAGTTCCGAGACAATTCCGAGAGTTTACGGGCCTCTACACTCTATGCCTCGAACACGGCAGCCGAATTCGAGATTGACGCTGGAAGTGACATGATCTGTCTGTTAAGGCCGACAGTGGCAATTCTGAGCACTGCCCCCGATTCTTTTTTCAAGCACCTCAGGTCAATCGTGCCAGGCTTCAAGTTCGTCCGCAAGTTCGTTGCACCCTGCAAAGCGTACTCGGAAGTAGGTGGAAAAAATGATTCTGGTTTAGAAGTAGTCATTACAAGGAGATACCAATCAAAACTGCCCCGCAAAGTTGCAAGAAAGCGACCAATGTCTTCCAAACATTAAATGATGCCCCCGCTGCCCGCCGGCAACTAAAACACGTGATAAGTTACTATATGGGGTATTACGTTAGTTAGTTAGCCCACCCATCGAGCTGCGAAAAAAAACATCGGCCCTAGTGCAGTTTTTTAATTGCCGGCATACCCTTGCACCCGGGGGGGTCTGATAATTCGCACAGCCCTCACTTTCGTCCCCACCATGCACCTCAACAGCAGCCCAACGAAATGCATTCAAGATGAGACAAAAAACTACAGTGTACAGGGTATCGTATCGCGCGCATACTACCATACTACTACTACATATAATACAGCGTGGGGTGGGGTCACTATGGTTATGGAGTCGCAGAGGTAAGAGTAGGATAGAGTAAGTGGGGGAGCGGAAGGGAAGAGGCCTAGGGATATCATCGAGCTAGGGAGGGAGGGTCATGGTGGGGATATCAAGTGGAGGTAGAGAGGGATGGATAACAACAGCAGGGCAGCGGCATACACAGACACAGAGAGAGAATACATAGCAGATAAAGAAAGAGAGTATTAAAAAATGAAAGAAAGAGACGCGGGGAGCGAGCAGCAGCGGTAGTAGCGCACATACAAATAACGAGCCGGCTAACCGACTGACCGACCATATTACAGCCCCGTCTCGTATAGACGGGTGTTTTGCTTCTGCTTTATCTCGATTTGGGATTTGGGCCTGCCATGTCTCAGAAAGCAGGAAAAGATAGATGGAATGTGACGTATGGGGTACACCCACCACTCAGGCGCTCCCTAGCCCCGAAACGCCCAAACTGCTACCCCTAGACGTAGTACTTTTGCGAAATATCCCGATACGGGTCTGGGCCCGTTTTACAAAATATCGCGAGTCTCATCTACCGTGGGAATCTTATTCTTAGGGAGTGCGTCGGCTGCCCGGCACCCCTCGCTTGTGTATTAGCCTGCTGTTGGGCACTACGGCAGGCCTCTGGGGATCAATTCTCAATGGGGTGCTCGCCTTTGAGGCCATCAATGCTACGGCACCCCGGCAGCCCCTGACCGGATGTGGTCTTCCCCAAAAGGTGATCCTATTACCGCAAATGGACTACCTACTCGTCGTCCTCTCCGCCCGAATCACCGCCCGCAGACCCTTCCTCCTCCTCGTCTCCATTCTGTTCCTCCTCCCCGCCTTTCTCAGCGTCCACGCCGTCATTCCCATCATCCTCGTCAGCCTCCTCTTCATCCATCACCCCATCCTCCTCCTCCTCGTCGCTCTCCGTCCCCGCCACCCGCTTGCTCACCCGCAGCAGAATCTCCTCATCTACATCCTCCAAACCCAGCAGCGGCGCCCACAGCTTGTCAAACGCATCAGCAAGGTCGTTATAAATTGCTGCCTGCCTGGTGGCGTAGGCGGCTGCACCCTCTGCGTGCCGGCCCTCAAAACCCGTTGGCGCCCGGTGCTCCAGCCACCACCGAGCCTTGTGGCGCAAGGCTATCAGTGTGCGCCGCATCTCCTCCTTCAGCAGTCGGACCTCCTCTGTCCAGCGCCGCGTCCGTGCCCAGGCCTTGCACCATTTGACGCGCAGGCCTAAATTACAATCAGATGGAAGTCTCACCCCAAAAAAAGAATCGCGGGCGACATACCTCGTAGGACAGCCTCGGATGTCCCCCCGCTGCTCGTGTCCACCCCCATCCAGACCCAAGACATCGTTCTCCTGCCCTCACCCGTCAGGTCCTTCCGTCGCTGCCCCTCCTGCACGCCGTCCCTTCCATCCTCCTCCGTCGCTGCGTCGCCCTTTCCGCGTTTTCTCCCCCGTCGCTTCCGCTCACTCACCACCGCTCGATCCTCCTCCTCGTCCATGCATCGTAGATCTTTCTTCGGATCCAGCCGGTGCCACTCGACCTTTGCCTCTCCCACCAACGCCCGCTTCGCCTCCCACGCCGCAACGTACTTCTCCCCCTCCATCCGCATCTTCTCATCGTTGCGATTCATCAGCCCCCGCGCGCGTGTCGTCGCCCCCTGGTGCCGAACTTGGCCACCCTTGTACGTTTGAAAGCGAGACTTGATGTGCAGGTAGTTGCGGATGCCGTCGAGCGCGCTCCGGCACTGTGCATCCCGGAACCGCAGCTCGATCTCGTCGACCTTCTTGTTACACCCGAACTCCCGCACCTCCGCCGATAGCGCAGAGGGCAGGAATAGCGGCACGTTCTCCGCCAACGTGCCCCCTGACTCCCCCGCCGGTATTGGATGATCCCACCACATAAGGCCAGATTAACCAGTTAACGGTTGGAGGTTGCCACAGGGCTTAATACATTATCGTGTGGATAGCCTAATATAGTATAACATAGGCATAACATGTTATCTGTGGGTGACTATATAAGGTAATATGTAGTCAGGTGATCTCCGGACCCGGAGGACAAGATGTCAGGTGATCTCTGAGCTGGCCGAAAAATGTAACAGGTTATAATAGGGAAATAAAAGAAAGGCACTAGCAGGGCTTGAACCCAAGGCCTTTGACTGATCTTATATAAGAACAGCGCCAGGACTCTAACCACTAGACCAAAGTAGTTGTATACAATTAGAGGCAGTGATCTCAATATATGTTGCCTCTCATGTCCCAATATTTATTGATTGGTGCTGAACTACTTGAAAAATTGTAGTGAATAGTGTCAAACAATTTTTCTGGCTTTCTGATGCTTTCCAAGGCTATCTAATGCCTTTTTATGAAGGCAGTTTTTTGGTTAGAGGCTTCATTGGCCTGCAAAACACAAAATAATTTCCCAAACACAGTGCTTTTTGGCAACTGAGTAGTAAATTCCACAACCAGAGCACCAAAGGGTAGCTTGTATGCCATAGGCTTGGGATATAGGCAGCTAGAGGTATGAGGTATGACAGAACAATAAATATTGGGAGGTGAGAGGCAACATATATTGAGATCAATGCCTCTAATTCTATACAACTACTTTGGTCTAGTGGTTAGAGTCCTGGCGCTGTTCTTATGTAAGATCAGTCAAAGGCCTTGCGTTCAAGCCTTGCTAGTGCCTTTCTTTTATTTCCCTATTATAACCTGTTACATTTTTCGGCCAGCTCAGAGATCACCTGACATCTTGTCCTCCGGGTCCGGAGATCACCTGACTACATATTACCTTATATAGTCACCCACAGATAACATGTTACGCCTATGTTATACTATATTAGGCTATCCACACGATAATGTATTAAGCCCTGTGGCAACCTCCAACCGTTAACTGGTTATTCTGACCATATGAGCTGATGATCCGCGAGGGCTTGCAAAGCCCCAGGCATGTAAACTGCCTGGAGCTTACGGAAGCACGCCACGTATCGCGCCAGCTTTGTGCGTTTCTCCACGACATCTGCAGAATGTTTGCTGCTGGCCTCCGATGTCAGCGACGCCACCGCGACCTTGATGCGACGCCTGCAATGTTCCCTTCAGCAAATTTTCACGATAAAATGAAAAAGGTATGTACTGCTGTTCCTCAAGATCCAGCCCCGCGATGATGAACATGCTGGGGCTGACGTTGTTGATGGGCACGACACCACGGTCTTGTTCGGCTGCCTCTTCCGTCACACATTCAAGACGCACGTCGTGCTCCGTTGCCCCTGAGGAAGATGATTATCAGCTCGCTTCGCATTCATTATCAACGGCGAACTCACCCGACTTTGGCAGTTCGTATGGATTCGGCTTCTTCGGGTCGGCCTCGAACGCCTTGACCATTGCCATCCACTCTTCGACGTGCTCTGCCTGGTTCTCGGTGAACGTCGCGAGAGAGTCGCGTTGGAAGTTCCTCTCCGGGATCGCCCTCAACAGCCTCTTTTTCAGCAGCGCCCCCAATCCGATTAACTTTTGCCAATTCCAGTGAGACCAGTGATCGTTCAGCGTGTCCTGACGCGATCCTGGCCCCATCTCCCGGGTACTCGTCGCGACAGGCCCGATATTCGCCCAGGGCCGCTCGATGCCCTCGCCATCCGTGCGCGCAGCTCCGGGGGTGTAGTTGAGGGAGAAGAAGAGTTGACACCACAGCTTGTGCCCGTAGATGTGGAGTTTCGGGATGACAAAACGTAGTAGCGATAGAATTAGATTCAATCTGATTCCCGGGGGCATGGTCTTCATCTGCTCGATGAGATACTTGCTCCACTGACAGCAGATGTCGTACGAAAAAAATTTGAGGAGCCCGGCGTAGTGATGGCGCAACAGGGACCCCAGGATATAGTCCATGTTCGCGAATCTAAAGGCGCGTCGTCAGTCATCTCACCGTCCCAAACCTAACCGATAAACGTACCTCTCGCCTTTCTGGAGATCCGCCGCACCGTTCCGCTGGACAAACTCATGGCGAGCACATACGCCTAGCCCCACACCAGTAGCGCCGTAACCACGCAAAAACTTCGTGTTGGCGTAGTCTAGCGCCGCTAGGCCACTACAAGTACTCATCTGTCCGAGACGACCATCAGTCACAAAATCTGCCAAATTTCCTGCCGCTGGTACGCACCTCCTTCTGATCCGTTACCGTCAGCAAGAACCTACGGAACGGCGGGTCTTCCGTGAAATACGACCACCCAGACCCCAAGCCCGGGTCTTTAAGTTCGCTTGAAACGAGCCGCCGCTTCAAACGAAAGCAGGCGTCGATGGCGATGTAAAGAATATATAAAAACCTATTATTGTTAAAGTTAGCACGCCCATCATCTCCTCACAAAACACGATCACTTACTTCTCCTCCCCCGATGCTGATTCCCAGTCTGCAGGAAGATTTATCCCAGGCTGCGGGCAGGCGGGGCACACCACCACGAGTTCACCTGGCTTGGTCTCCGCCACCAACCGATCCCCGTCGTTCCCGCGACCACCGCGCTTCAGCATGATTAGATGTCGCCATTCACGCATTGTCCACATGAACCCCTTGTACCGATCCTGCAACGGGCTTCAACTTCTGAATATGAGAGACAAAGTAAGCAAGGAACACACCTTCATTTTCCGCAGACCCGAATTATCTGTCAGCTTCTCCAGTCCCAAATAAAAATTGTACGTCGTGACTTTCCCCTGGAGCGTCATCGTATGAAACATCTCCAGGACACGGAATGTCGAGCAAGTTTTGGGTTCCTTGGCTGTCGCGGGGAACCACGACCGGCGTAGAAGTTGTTGGCGACGAGACCCCCACGATCTCCTCGTCCACGCAACCACAGAAGTCAATGGTTACTTTGTGCATGCCGTTTGAGTGGACGACCATGAAATGCTTGTGCGCAGGAATGGGCCTTTGGCACGATTGACTGTACGTGTGCCCCAGCTGGATGCGCAGCCTCAGTTTCTTAAGTGTGACGTGCTTGAAACGAGCGCCATCCCAAACCTGAGAGAAGTCAAATGAGTATCATCATACGAAGCTACTGTAAAATAATAATAAAACTAGCACGTACTTCGATACGATCCAACGGGTGACTAGCGTGGGCTTTCACAATGCAGTCCTTGCAGAACAGGTCCGGGATATCGCAATCTTGGCAGCGGTAATGAGGGGTCTCCCGTGGGGCAGAGGATGGGCAAGTTGAGCAGTGGGTTAGGCAGACGTCCCCGCGGCCTTCGAGCCGGATGAATTCGGCCAGATATTCATCTTGCAGAGGTGTCCATTCGCGCAGAGGCCAATCCTACACGCAGCATGTTAAGCCGAAGAACAAAGGGCAAGCAGAAGCATACGCACAGATGACAAGTATCGTTTGGCCCGCGGCTTCACACCAGTGCCAGAATTCTGCCGAATGGGTGAAGGTGGTGCGGCCAAATCATCAAAGACATATTCAAAACCGTCTCCGATGTCCGCGAAGAGGTTCGGTCTCCCAGGGTTGAGGCGCGCCTTCTTCTTAACTGGGGAAGGGAGGTCGACTTGATGCGTGGTGGTGTGCGTGCGACGGCGGTCCGCAGAGAGAGATTGGGAAGTGAAGGTGGATGACTCGTCCAGAACGTCGGCCAGCGTGAAACTGTCGTACTCCGTTTCCGCACGGCGCTTTTGACGCGTTCTGGACGAAGCCATAGACCGCCCGTTGCTCGGAGAGACTGGAGGGGCTTAGTTAACGTACTTGATCGGACCGAAAATCCGATCTTCTTTTTCCAGACAGCATAGATATATTTTCCGCACAAACGACAAGTAATTCGACGTAAAACGAGATAATATAACAATAACGTTGGAGTAGGTGGGTTTGGCGAGGGTAGAGGGACAGCTACAGAGAGGTACGTAGACACGAGTTCTGTATCAATTCAGCGTTCTCAGCGGACTCGGACTGGGAAGGTCAAACCAGACCAGGTGTACTTCACCTGGCTTTCATTGCCCCAGTCCGGATAATCCACCGCCAACCCTTGTTCCTCGGGGAAGTGCCGGAACGGGGGCTCCGACATCACCGTTTGGCATTCGGGGCAACGCCAGTCACGCTCCAGCCAGAGGCGGATGCACACATAGCAATGGCTATGCCCGCAGAGGTACCTGCCAGCAGACTTGAATAAACCCGAGAAAGCCAATTTGAAAAACAAAATATACGTACGACACGGGATGCGACTTGACATCAAGACAGATCCCGCATTCCTGATGCTTGCGCTCGGTCGTCAAGGGGGGTGGTCGCGCATCTCCGATGTAAAGGTCGTCACAGGTGAGTGAGGCATAGCGGACGGCGGGACTGCCAGCTTCAGGTGGGTCGAGAGGAGGCATCTCGTCGTCAGACTCGCTGTCGTTGCTGCTGCTGGAGTTACTCGCGCTGCTGGAGTTATTCGCGCTGCCGGACATCGCCAGAGCCTCGCGCACAATGTCGTCAACGGCCTCGGCGCTGGCGTTGTTCGCGCTCCTGGACCTCGTCAGACGCTCGCCCACATCAGCCCGCTCTTGCCGCGTCCACCACGCCCACGGCGCATTGGCCCGTGCGCCTGGCCCATTATTCACCCACGCCCGCTCGAAGCTCTCTCCATCCGTCCTCGAGGCGCCCGTCATCTGGTTGATCTCGCGACGGTCGCGGAGGACGGCCCGGCCTACATAGCAAAATATAAATAACTGGTTTTGAAGCATTCTGTCATTACGCAAGCTACGTACATTGAATGCGGAGACGGGGGTGCCGCGGCTGACAGCTCTGCGGCGCGTCTTCGCTCGTCCCAGAGGAGTAATTCTTCTTGTGCTGTATGCCATGTCAATCACTTTTGCGACAGGCCCGGAAGGAAGCGAATACGTACTCCAGTTGGAGGCGATGCGCTCAGACGATTGGTTGGAAGACGCCATGGAGAAAATCAGGACTCGACGACACTACAAAGGTGAGGGAAGGGCGAAGAAAAAACCACAGCCGCATCAGTTTATGTTGTCCCCTTTGGGACCAGCTCGGCTAACTCTCCTACACTCTGCGAAGTGCTTGTACAAACTTCCCAGCTCAGCAACCGGCGCGGAACTTTGTTCGGGGAAGGTTCCCGATCCATGATGTTCGTGTGCAAGCTTTGGCCAAAAAAACGTCAACAAATGCAGTCAGAATCTGCGAATTCCATCACTCACACATTTGCTTTATATACCGCATCCACCGAGCAGCTGTTTTATCGGGATTGGACAGCCGATTGTGAGAACATTATTTACTTCACGTCACACCGTTTCACACGCATTTTGTCGAAGGTCCGTTGAGCTAATAACCGAAGTACCGCGAGAGAGAACTGCGAACAGAGACCAGATGATGGTCCAGAATCAGTACGAAATTACGCAGCAGGGTTTTTTTTTACTCCATACCTGCCTTCCAGATATATTCCAACCTGAGTGAGCACCTGTAGAGGACCTGGGCTCGAAATGCATTAGTTGGCGGAAAAACCCGCGATTTCCACTGCTCATTTAGCGCAGGAGGTTCCCAAATACCTCCAGAGAGTTCGGGGCGAATAGAATTCTGTTTTATACGGTACTTCAAACCCAGGGATTCAATTCAGCTGCCAGAATCAGCACCGTGTACGCTGCAATTGCCTCCTGTGGCCTGTCCATGGCCCCTGCCCGGTGCTGCGTGCTCCTCGTAATGTATCACGATTGGTAGAACCTATTTGCGGCGTCTAAGTTGTGTTCCACGTTGAGTGCAAGACATGGGAAACATGTTTCTGCAGAACCAATCTCGCCGGCAAGCCCGGGCCGTGCCAGGCCCTCCCTGCCAGAGGATCCAAAAGACGTTCCTGCAGAGGCCACGCATAGGTCCGAGTCCCCGAGACATTTTTTCTGAGGAGCGGATCAGTCATGCACTCCCCATTGTGAAAAAAAAATGAGGTTATCTGACCCAGAGTCCTCGGAATAAGCGAGTTTTCCTCACATGTCTGGTCATTTGCACGTCTCGTGCGAGAATCTCGCAATTGAATGCCCCACGAAGCCCGATGGGGGGATATAGCGCACCTTTCAGGCATACAGCAAGTTAGTGAAGGGTTTACAAAAAAAATTGAGTTGAAAGCTCACATAGCGGTCTCGAGCGGTAGTTGGCCAATTGCGAAAACCTTGAGGTTGGTCAAAACCTAGTCCCAACATGAAGTAACTCCAATCAGGCCATCCCCAACGTATATTATACCGGGAGCCTAATAGAAAATTTGGACCAGGTAAGAAGGGCCCGCCGGGCAAGAAGTCAGGAAGTATCTGCTCCCCGAGTGGCAATTGAATAAACTTGACGATTTTTTGGATTGTCCCGAATTACCAAGCACGCACCAGGGGTTATGTACCAATTATATATACCACTAAACCTTCCTCCGAAGGTAATCCATGGCTCCTGAGCGTACACGCTCGAAGAGTTTGAACGCGACCCAGGTTTCGATATTGCTTCGTTGTAAATGGCTGGGTGGTTGTAGGTGTGAGCGCAAGAACGACAAATGTTGTCGGTGGGTCATCCAGGAAGAAGGGCCGGATGGCCCGAAAGCAAGGGAGGAGCTGTGGGTGGAGAATTCAAGAGCGCGTTTTGAGAGTCATTAGGACGGATTTGGCAAGTGTCACATCAAGTAACGCTGAATAGTCACTGATCTCTTCCGCCAAATGCTCTTACACTGGGCCCTTCACACTCCTTCACCCTCGCTGCCGCCGGATGAACGTCGAGGATCTGGTTGGCGCCACCGCCGCCCTCACCCTTGGATTCAGCTGTTGTGACTCCTGTTGCCGCCCCTCCCTTCTTCTTCCTGCCTGACGACCCACCGGAAGAAGTGCTTTCGCGGTCGGCAAGACGCAAATTCTATGTCGTCAAGAGAGGGGCGGTGGGGTCGGAAGGCATTACACCGACTGGTGAGTGCAATGACCTTTCATAACTCATATAACTTCGCTACAATATCTAATGAGCTCTACAGGGACTTGGTGAGGAGCAAAGTAAACAAGATTTCAAACGCCCTCCCACCAGTCTTCCAAGACCGCCGACAGAGCGCGTGCAATTTGGGCAGAATACTGTCACCGATTCCACGATCATTCCTCAGCACCCCTTCGTTCCTCTAGCGCCCCTCCGCCTTATCGGCCAATACCGCCCACTGCGTCACCTCCACAGTCGCCCCAGGCAACTCCCACACGAGCACGCGCCGGCGTGGCAACGCGGCCATGATCACCCGCTTCGCCCGCGCGGCCTGTGGTCATGTCCGCACTCACGCGACCATCGTCGACACACACGCGCCCTCCCAATTCTGGTCCACAGTCGCCTACGCCAGTTATTCCCAGCAAATTCTATCGGGTATCCGGCAGTCCACGTGTATTGGTTCGCCGGTAAGCAAGACTATATCTGCGCGAGGGTCCCGGTCCTAATTCTTCCTGTTCACAGAGAGGACGCGGAGGCCGAGTTGCGCGCCTCGGCCGCCACGACATTGTTGATCGGGAGGTCGCTGCAGGCGATCGAGAGCGACGACGAGGGCGGCGGCGCCACCTTCTACCGCGTATTTGGGAGCCCGCGTTGATAAGCCGTGAAACGGACCAGGGGTGAAATAGCAAGGAATTTGCCGATTTCTACCTTAATCACGTAGCGTGCTGCTCCAAAGGATTAGCATAAGTCCAATATGGCTAATCAGGGCTTGATCCTGCATGAGGACCTTAATCAAGTCCGCCTGGGGTGCATCAACTGGAAAGTTCATACTGGTTGACATCCATGATTAAGGGTTTAATTGCCGAGATTAAGCATCGCTGCTTAATCAAGGCATCGCGGGGCCCACAAACAACATGGACAATATTAATCATCCTCTCTGATGATCTGGGGCACCACTGTGGGGTCTTGATTAGGCGTTCAAGGGCTTTGTTGTGCTTGATTTACAGAGGGAGCCTTGCGTGACGGGTCAGGTGATTCGGGTTTAACAGTAACCGGTTACCCCGGCTGTGGTTGAACTTCGCTTATCAACTATCCGATCATTGTTGCCATCCTGAATTGGTTACTTGAACCAGGCCAGGACGGTAACTCGCATATCTCCACAACCACTTGGCGGTTTGGGCTGATTAAGGTACCGGCTCAGAGCCAGTACCTACGTCTACCTAAAACTGAAGGTCCTGAATGGGGGACAAGAGGATAGAAGATGAGACTGTCTACACGATCGGACAAGGAGCAGTCACACCGGACACACTCAAGCATTAAGGGGTCGACACACGAGGATCCTATATATTTACCCACACGTGATTAACTACGGACGCCTTACTCATATACCAGCCAGTAGACTAATCATCGTATTGTAAGCATAATTGTACAGTATATAAGGAGGAGGTTTTGGCATGGATAGGCACTGAACTTTCTGTCACTAAGAGCATTAGCCTTTACCGGGTATTGCTTGATAAACGACGGAGATTCGGGACTTGTCACCCAGGACTGACTTCGTTAAGAAGTTTTGTTTCGTCTGCACGAGTAACTTAATATCAATTGTTGGATCGGGATCTTGGGATTGGGAACGGTTTAAGAAGCTAGAGAGAGCTTATTAGGATTGAGAACACGGCACCGCACTACAGTAGCCTTGGAAGGCTTATTACTTGGGATTTGGAGAACACGGCACCTTGTTAGGATTGGGATTGTTGGCTCAAGCTTCTAAAGCTTTTAAAACTCGATTTGTTGGCTTAGGCACTCGTTTGGCATTGCTCAAGAGGTCTAATACTCTAAATCAACCTTGCACTTCGGACTAGACCTCTTAAAACAGGCTTGTTCCTCGCAACCTCTGTTGGATTATCTGTGCTCCTTGAACCTTCTTAAAGCGTTCAAAAGACCCGTACTTGGCGGCACAGTCTAAACCATTCAAGGGGAAAGTAGTTAGGATTTGGTTAGTAGTTGCGTTTTTGCCTTAATCAAGCAACTCACATTCTGCTCATTGGGTCTTGATTAAACTAGTACTGCTGTTGTAGACACCGAGCAAGCATTTCAGCGTGTTGTCGACTAGCCGGTATGTCTGATCATCTATCAACAATGCGCGGATCCTCATGCTAACTTCGACCGTAGTGACGCGGCCGTGGACGAACTTGTTCAAAGCCAAGCAACTGGTTTGCTGGTGGGGAAATCGCTCGCGCTCGTGGAAGAATAGTTGGTCGTGCTCGTTACAATTTTTTGTTCTTTGTTTAAAGTAAATTTGAATTGCTGTTTTCTTTCTGTCAGTTTGTGCGAGACGAAAAACATTGAGATTCGATTATTACAAAACTACATGCCAAGAAAAGGAGGACACGCGTGGATATACGTGGATAGATTGTCCATAAATAAGCCGGATTGTCAAGCCATGTCTTGGTCAGCGAGCATCTGGTAGGCAAGGTCGACCTGCGCCGGCGACCGGGGCGCGTTCGAGTCGCGGGTGAGGATCTGGTGGGCGAGGTCCAGCTGCATCTCCTGCGGGGACGCGATAGCGAGCGAGCGAGCCCTGGAGCAGGAGAATTGAAGGCAAATGTTTTACGATAAGCGAGGAAGAGACGTACCTGAATGCCTGCAACGCGTGGTACCGCATCAGGGAAACCCCCCCAAGATATTTTCCGGTATTTTCGCATAAAATGTTCGAAAATATCAGTAGTTTCAACAGTTTCCAAATTTACCGAAAATATCTTCCCGGCGAAGAAAATTGTGAAATTTCTGCAACTTTTGAGCACAAATTACTGAAAGTTTCCGCACATTATGCCACTTATTTCTCGGAGAATCTGACTTCGATGCAAGGAAGGTAGAGGAAAACAAGTTGTATTGCTTTCAAAGTGTAGCTAGTGTACATGGCCATTGATAATAACTACTGGCTTGAATATCACACAGCTATGATAGCTGCAATCCGTTGCTAAAACACTCCACACCCGCGAGTTCCACCCGAAGACAAGACACCCTTTACCACCACTTGCTGCGCTGTTGATTGAAGTCGATATCAGTGACAGGGTGCGAAACCGGGTACAGTGAGGATGCCGTGGAGGGCACGGAGGTGAATGTACGGTTCTGTATAAACTGAATGAGTAAGTGGGCCGGCACAAATAGAGATAAGGAAGACAATTGGGAGGGTGTGGCACGGTAGACATACCGAGTAGAGGAGTACCGAGGAGAGGCGTGTCGAGTTGGACTCCATGCCGATTGCTGAGGCGGCGTTAGAGATCCTGCCAAGCCAAGTCATCTGCCATACAAGTCAGTCGAACTGTCACAGGATGGTACAGCAAGATTGGACGGTACATGCATGGTTGCGGCGTGGTGTACAAAGAAAAAATACCTGCAATGCTGGTAGCCGTGTTTCGACTCAGGGCTACACAGAGACGAGTTGATATAAAACACAGATGAACAAGATGACACACCCACTAAGACGTACCAAATTGCCTATGTCGGAAGACACTGGAATTTTGAATCCGGATCATCACCACTGTAGCTGAGTGTGGAGTCTGCTGCACAGAGATGAGGATTAAGACAATGGTAAATGATAAACAAAGGGCCGTACCGATCACCGACATCGTCCGGCCACGTGAAACTGGTAGTCCGGAGCATCAGGAGCATGAGCGAATGATCTTGCGACTTTCTTGAGTGTGTGTATGTGAAACAGTGGGCAGATCGTGACGATAATGAGGCAGGCTCGCAGGAGGAAGGTGGGGGAAAAGGAAGAGAGGCATTTGATCATTGTGACAGCATCGAAACCAACCATGTTTCGCGTTCACGTGGTTGCCATACACGGCGAAAACAAGCCGCCGATGCCCAGCCAAGTGCCGTACTGGTGCTGTATACTTTAGGGTGGGCGCTGTTTCACGTTGCCTCTTTGCTGATTTTGCTCACTGCTGCTTGAAATCCGAAGTTCGAGATTTCTTCACCGGAGATTGCAGATGGTGGGTTGTGCCAAAGTGGTTTAATGTATTTTCTCCCTCATGTCGGCGACACAGGCACCAGCCTTGGAGACTTCGAAGTTTGACCCTCATCAGGGTTGAATCCTACATATAAGGCAGGGTATCTGGTGAGCAAGTTGTGAGCAATGGAATATTTCATGAAAACTTGGCACAAATTGTGCAAAATTATGTGGAAGCCTTCACAAAATGTGCATACCTTTTGAAGGATTGTTATCAAAGTTCACGAAATTCTCACAAAATATCGAAATTTTGGTGACCACAAGATATTTTCGGTGAAAATATCACAAAATACCGGGGGAGGTTTTCCCTGATGCGGAGCTCCTGCACCGCGTTGCGCTCGCCGACGGTCGCGCCGCGAGAGATGGGTGTGAGCTCCTCCCAGGCCTCAATGATGGGCTCACAATCCGTGAAGAACCCTGTCTGATTCCACTGGTTGAGGGCAAAGTCGCAAATGGACTCGGGGACGACCGGGCCAAGCATAAGTTCGGGGCTACGTGTTTATCGTGAGTCTCGGGTATTATGGGAAGGACAAATTACCTGGCCCGCTGTTCCGGCAAAGGTAACACAGGCGCGCCTTCAGCATCCCCCGGGGGAGATCCCTCCAGGACCAAGGAGTACCGGCGCCCCAAGTGCGCCACGCCTCCGCTTGATTGCTGCCGACGCTGTCGCGGGTGGTGGTATCGTCGCCGTCACCGTTGGTGGTGGCGTCGTCGCTGGCGGTGGTTTCGTCGTCGCTGGTCGGCCACGCACATTCGCGCACGTCCTCGTCCTCGGTGTCGGGAGGACCAGCGTTGTCGAGGTCGTCGTCGTCTGGGGTGGCATCATCCTCGAACTCCGATGAGCTGTCTTCGTGCAGCGGAGTTGAGCGAGACGGAGCTGCAGTTAATCTGTTAGTTAAAAGAACGGGTTCATGAAGGAAAAAAGAACGTACATATGTCCAGGGGCGAGTGAGAAGGCACGGTAGTATTTGTTGTGGGGAGACTGACAAACATGCTCCATCAAACAAACACGTCGAGTCTGAGCAAACAAACGCGTTGCCAAAGAAATGTCGAGCCCGAATGCACCGAAGGCACGCACCGCACTGAAGGCAAAAGGGAAATTGAGGGCGAAAAACGCGGATGCCCTCCCCAAGAAAGCAGGAAATCCGGGGAAATTCAAGGGCGCGGAGCTCGAATTCTTGGAGAAGCAGCGGACGATCTATCTGGGGCAAAAGGGGCGGGGGGAAAGTCACGGAATTCTTCGCCAAAATGTGGCCATCTTGGTGGGCGTTGTTTCCTTGGTACACGGCCGTCCCTGGGGCGACAATTCCTGCTGCTTCGGCAACGCTGGCTGCGCCGCCGGCAGAGAATGGCGGAGGAGCTTCTGCGTCGGACAGCAGCAGCATGGCGGTGGATGCGGACGTGGACGCGGCCGCTGGAGCGGCTGCTGGTGCGGCGGCGAAAGTGGGCGCAGACATGGACGCGTCAGCTGGGAACGGCGCGTCTCCTTCGGGTGACGTAGACACATCTGCTGGCGGGGGCTTGTCGGTCAACGGGTTGACGGCGGCCGAGGAGGCTGCAGCGAAAAGTATCGACCTGGTGAAATGGCCGGCAACTGGTGGAGTGGATCCGGCGCTCGAGGGTGTCATCAAGGCGCAAACCATTGTGGTGCGTGGAAAGTGTGGTCATTGCGACGACAATGTTTCTGACTGTGGCGTAGCAAATCAAACGATGGTTCTCCCACCAGAAGACGACGGCAAACAGGGAGAGCAAGAATCCCTTCGTGGATTGGCTGGATACGTTCGAGCGACTGCATGTGCCGCGGAAACTACCTCTGCACAAATTCTACATGCAGCGGGAAGAATATGCTGCGTTGGTCGAGGAACGATTCAATGAGAAGTGGCCACTGGCGGGGCTCGAGACAAATTTCGCGCTGGACTTCCGTTGCAAATGCGCGAAAGAGTTGCTGGACGAGGAGGAGGAAGAGGTGCGTGCGGAGCTGGCGGAGGCTCTGGACGCGGAACATGAGGCGGCGATGGCAGAGTATCATGGACGCTGCGGACGCGATGTCGAATCCAGAAGCACCTAGCAATGGTTAGAATGGACGCGTGGAGTGACTCGTATGGAAAATTCGACCCAATCCGACTGACGAGAATAAGTGTCGCACAAATCTGGCGACGGTGGTGCAACCGTTCCTCGACGGCATCGCGAAGCTGACGGGATTCCACGTAACGCTGTTAGCCGGCGCTGGACCTCCACAGGGGAGCGAGAGGTTCACGCTGACGATGTGAGTGGGCTGGGTACTGGGCAAAATATTATTGAGCTGATTAACAATTAAAAGGTTGCATGCGGGGCGTACCGTGCCAATAGGTGGTTGTACCGGGGCAAAAGTTCTCAGAATGGGACATGGTGGGCTTCAAGAAGAATGTCCTCGGCCAATTCATGAGGTACCTGCTAGAGACGAACGAGCGTAAGTACTTGCGCTTATGAAACAGACGAGGCACTTACATACCGCAGACTCCGCGACGCGCGAGGTGCCTGGTACCGGTGGCGTGACCTGGGCCGCACCACCGCTACCGCCGCTCCCGCAAATGGGACACAGATGGACATCGACGCAGACGCGGGTGGGAAGTGGCACACCGCCAGACGGCGCTAGACCTGTCGCCTCCGCCGCCCCAGCTCCGATTGTGACGACAATGGGAGCGGAAAGGGCGTGGGCGAAAGCGCAAGAGAGGCTCGAGGTCGCCGGAAGAGACACCATCCCCGGCGGTGTCAAGAAGGTCATCGCGAGAAAATACGCGCAGCCCGAGCCCCGATCCTCCTCCACCGCGCAGCTCGAGCCCCGACCCTCCTCCACCGCAGACGCTGTGGAGTCGTACACCCGAGTTGCCCAAAGGGTACGAGCTGATGCGGCGATGAGGGACTTGTTGCAGACGCTGCCCACAAACGAGCGGCGGGAGCGTGTATACCAGCTGGCGAGGCTGGGAAGCGGGGAGTTTATGCGTGAAAATGCGCTGGTGCGAAACAAGGTGTTGCTCGAGATGCTGAATCTCAAGGATGCGACGAGGGGGATTATCCGCCCTGCGGTCGTGGAGCGCCTGCAGCCACGACCCGCGAATACGTCGGCAGCGCAGTTGGGCCCAACACCACTAGACCAAGTAAGCACTTTGCAAAGTTCATGACAGTTAGTGTGGTGTTTTTTGCAAGGCCACCTTATAATCCTTATCATATCCCCGAAAGGCTTATCTTAGCGAAAGGAAAAAAGGCCGTAGCCAGGATTGAACCAAAAACCTTCAGGTGATGGGCATCAATTGAGCCATCACTATTACCCACTAGACCACTATGACATATCTTGTACTACATATTTATGGCTAGGTCCATCAATAAAAAGATATAATCAGCCTTGCACTCACCTTGTACGGCCCGCATAGGGCCTGGTTAGTGGTTAGGGTGGTTAGGGTTCGGGTTAGAAGGTTAGGGTTAGGGTTTGGTGCCTTCTTCCTAGGTACATTTCTATCTCTGGTTAGAGGTTAGGGTTGGTTAGGGTTGGTTAGGGTTTGGAGGCACCCCAAATATATAATAAATAGTGGCAAACAAACTTCAAACACCTAGGGCAGCTTGCCTGCCCTAGGTGTGGGTATCAGCAGTCCCAGGTAGGGTAAGCCTAGGCTTACCCTAGCTGGGTAAAACAACCTGCTTAGTGTAGCTGCTGTGGTGCAGTGGTAATGACCTCAGCTCCTTGTGTTAGCTAATGGTCACAAGTTCAATCCTTGTTTTGGCCACTTTTTTTGTATTAAATTTCCTTATCAGCTTAGCAGGTGGCCTTGCAATGTTCACCACAGTAACTATCATGCAACTTTGCAAAGTGGTTACCGTACCGGCTGCCGACACGCAGGTCTACGCGACTCGCTGGCCAACGGAGCGAGGGAGATGACGAAATGGGAGCCGAAGAGGAAGGCGAAAGGGGTGGTGATGGCGAAACAGATGCAGGAGGGGCAGACGTCGACGGTACAGAGGGTGGCGAGGGAGACGGCGAGGAGGGTGGTGAACGTCAGGAGGTCGGGGGAAAAGATGACGAAGAGAATGGAAATCCGGAAGACGAAGGAGACGAGGAGGAAGGCGAACGCGAAGAGGGAGGTGAACACCAGGCGGGTGCGCAGAAGGAACACCAGAAGGGTGGTGAGAACGTAGGTGGAGAGCAAGTGAGATGGCCGAAGTGGTTGGCCGATGGTCACACGCTGCTCAGCGCATGCCCGGAGGACGGAAGCGAATGGAAAGAGGTCGTCGAAACATGGGTACAGCTGGAAAAAGCCTACGGATTCAAAACGTCGGTGAGTCTTCCGAAATTCTAGCAGGTAAAAACAAGAGCTTACACGAATATTGTCTAGACGTCGAACATACCGTCAGAAGCGAAAGCGAGGCCCGAAGAAGTCCACCAGTGGATCAAATATGGCCGATCGACGACCCGCAAAACCAAGGTCAACAGCCATGATGTGTTGGTGGCAAAGTGGTGGAAGTGGTGGAGCGGCCTGGCCCCTGCGTGGCGCGACAAAGACGAAGAGGGAAGGCCGGAGGTAGGGGAGAAGGTGGGCGAATGGGGAGTCCTGGTACATCTGGGAGCGAATGGCGTCCTGACGATATTGCTCCCGCTGGTCTGGTGGAGGGAGGGAGAGGCAGGCGAGGCAGCGAGCGAGAGTTGGCTTGCCGCTGTGCGGGACGTGTTGTGGGTCCTCCAAGGGCTGCTGTCCGCCGCAAACGTAAAGTACGTACAGGAATTTCCCACGTTGTGATACTAATCACCGCCTTCTCATTTAGTGCCGGCGTGATGAACACGAGAGGTCGCAAGCGTCCGCGCCAGCGCCTGTAAATTGGGGAGCTCTAATCAATCTAATAGCAGGCGTATTTTACCCATTCGGTTTCCTACTGATGCTATTGCAACTATCCGGGGCTATGGGTTTTGCCGACGCAGATCAGACTTTTGGGGCAAATTATGATGAAACTCCGACTGATGTAGAAAAGAAAGAGAGGTGCCGTGCTGCCGAGCTGATGTGAGCCCAAGCGGGCCCAAGCGAGCCCAAGCGAGGATGCCGCGAAGCCGCGCAAAAGCAGGGGGGAGAGGTTTTCCCACGCCTGACAGGACTCGACATATTTTGTAAAACGCATCCCGAGTCCCCTTGGGATATTTCGCAATTTGTACTACAACATGGGCTGAAAGTACTACAACATGGGCTGAAACTGCGACTCCGGCCCGCGCGCGCGCTGCCCCCGCCACGCCCCCGGCGGCGTGCTCCCTGCCCTCCGCTCACCCACAGCCGCACCCAAACCGACACCGCCATCATTGTCCCTCTCGCACGTTGTCTGAGGCAACAACAATAACCCCGCCCCCAATGCCTTGCTCTCGACCTCCTCGCTGGGTCCCCCATCGCCCGCTCCAAGTACTTTCCCAGCCCCTGCACCCTTCCCCTTCCCCAACGGGAACCCCAGCCCAATCGCCCTAAAGCCCGCAAGCCCCAGCCTGAGCAACGACGCAGGCAGCGGCGGCGGCGGCGTCAGCGGGCCAGCACTCTGACTCCTGCTCCTGCTCCCGCTCCTACTGCCACTTCTCCCCCCACTCCTGCTCCGGCTGACCGGCTCCGAGTGGGAATGAGAATGTGTGCGCACCACGCTATACGGTGCTGGCGCGTGCGAGGACGAGCGCTCTTTGCGCCGCCGCCCGTGGTCGAGGTCATGCTGCTCGTCCACTACCCCTCCACCTCCATGCTGGTATTCGTCATAATCGTCCCCATCATCGCCGCAGCTGTCCCGCTCCCGACTCCTCCGCCGCCCACTCCTCGTGCGCGACGCCGACCCCTCGCGCGCCGCCGAAGCCAAGTATGCGCACGCCATCTTGCTATATGGTGCGCGCGACAACGAGTGCTCCGCCCGCCTTGCCGCCACAGGCCGCCCCCGATCCAGGGTAGTGATGTTGCGGGCCTGGCCTCAAGCCCTAGGCCCGCCAGGCCGGGCCCTGGGCCTAGCAGGCCGGGCCGGGCCCGACACAGGGCCTCAGCGGGCTCAGGGCTTGGGCTTGACCAAGTTGAAGCCCAGGCCGGCCCGCCAAGCCCGGGCTTCGTGGTCGTAATTTAGCGGATCAATGACTGACCATACTTGGTTTCAAGGATTTGCAGTTTGAGCTTGCTCCATGGCTCTAACCATTTCGTTTTTGTTTGAAAAAACCCTCAAACCAAACGAAAACGGTAACATATGTCTGAAAAAACTGTTTTAAACCGTTTACAAATGATAATTTTGCAGGCATCTTCTGAGCAATTAGGCTCAATTCAGACAAGCACCCATGGTATAGCACGGTATCTTGGGGCACTCCTGGCCACTATGTTGCCCAGAGTGAGGTCTTGAAACCCTCTTGGAGGGAAAGATAGCGGCACATCAAAGTCACGGAGATGGCCGGACGCTACCCAATTGGGAAAGATTTTGGCAACTTAGGTGAGTTGGTTGAGTGGTGAGAGATTTGCACCGTATTACACATGTAAGTAGAGTACTCTTGATATACCTCCCAGCTGCAATAAATGTCACTGAATGTGAATGGGGTTGGCTCAGATTTTGCAAGAACCGTTTACCACATGTAAACCGTTTGCGAACTGTTCACCTAGACCCACAAACTAAATGAAAATAAATATGGTTTTAACCATGTTAAATGTTTGCAAACGAAAAATATTAGAGCCTTGCTACCTTGCAATTATGGCGTCCTCAGTGTCCTCAGAGCGCGCCTTCTCCTCTGCCGGAATCACTATTAGTAAATGACGTAATCGGTTGAAAGGGGATATTGTTGAGGCCCTACAGTTCCTGAAGTCGTGACTTATTCCACGTACCAGAGGCTCTGGTGGATAATGATGAATACCAGGAGGTTGAAACAGAAGTCCATGCCGAGGATGATGGACAGCCGGCCGAGAACCGGTGGGAGTTGGGATATTTTTGTTGACGATGATCCTGATAATTATGAGTTACCCATTACCGGTGGATCTTAATGTCATTCTCTTTTATTTTGAAATGTAGCTTTCCTTTGTACTGTCCTCTTGTTTGTCAGAACATTGTTGAAATGAGAACTTCCCTATGTTGAGCCCGGGCCCAAGCCCAAGGCCCCGGCCTGAAGCCCTGCTCAAGGGCTTGGGCTTGGGCCTGAGGAATCTCAAGCCCGAGCCCGCTCAGGCCGGGCCCAAGCCCGGGGCTCCAGGCCAGGCCGGGCCCGCAACATCACTAATCCAGGGCGCGCTCCCTCCCTCCCAAGGGGACGAGCGGGGGCGCGTGCTTTGCGGCGTGCGCGGCGCCTGCAATATCGAGTTGCTCGTCGATGCCACTGTCGTTGCAGCTGTCGCACGGAGATGCCTCCGCGGCGCTGACGCACCACATGGCCTCGTCGACGCGCTCGACGGCCCAGCGGTCGGCGACGCGCGGGACGAGGCAGCGGTGCAGGATGGCGAGTGCGGGCCTTGACGTTCGTGGGCGGGTGTATGTGCCTGCGGGGTGGGGTGGTCAGTGTCGGTTTGGGTTTGGGTTGTGGGTGGGGTTAGATCGGTGGATAGGCCAGACACCTGGACACGTATTGTGTGATGGAAGGGATGATGAGATAGAGAGATTAGAGAGGACACGAACACGCCATGTGGATAGCGAGTTCGTGCATGTGGAAGAGCCGAAGGCTCACGCCGCTCGGGGCACCTTTGCGAGGGGCAGCGAGACCAAAAAGGGATGAAGTCCACGCAGAAGAAACAGAGGGGAAGCGGAGGGTGAGCAAAGCAAAAGAGAGGGAGAATCGGGCGCGTCAGGGTGCACATAGAGCGAAAGAAGTGACCGAGTCTGGACCGAGTCATGCTCGGCCACAACTTTCCCGATCCTCGTGTACACGAGCATATACTGTACATCTCAGCTCATGCCTCGCATCAGACAATAATCAGCCTCCCGAGAGTCGACCTGCGGCCGCGAGGGTTGTGGGGAAAGTAGAGAGAAGTCCAAGGACCGTTCGTCAGTACCAGTTGAAAGTTCTGCGGCTTCCACTGGGAGGTCAGGTCCCAGATATTTGCGGGAGATTCACCAGAGACTGTAGTCGCAACTTCGCGTAGGAAGCTCGCGAGCCCGGTGTTAAGCAAGCGTCGGGTTTATCAAGATGGAGGCGCCATGGGTTGAGGAGCAACTCTCAGGCACCGCAAGAATGGGCAGTGGTAAGTAGTAGACAGCAAGTCACATCATTCGGCAAGCAACGGCGACGCAAACCAAATATTGATTAGTCTTGTAGCAATCAGGGCCCGATTTGTATTTGGCGGTACCTCTTCGGTCCTTGCCGCCGGAAAAGGAAAAGAAGCACTCAACTTCAAGGCTGTTCGATCTCTGCCCAGGGTGCTGGTACGCAACTGCCTCGGTCGCCTTTCCAAACATTCTTTCGGCCACTCTACAAATCAAAATCTCACAGTGTCGGAGTCTGACGCTGGAAGAAGTAAATGATAGGAGTTTGTCCGAAAAAGGCAAATCGATTGCCTCTTTCGGCCACTCTACAAATCAAAATCTCGGAGTCTGATGCTCTATCCTGGTAAATGATAGGAGTTCGTCCGAGAAAGGGAACTACCATATCTTAACTAGCAGCCCCTATCCTATATTTTGAGAGAACCAGGTTTCTGCGGGTAAGAATCGACTCTCAGAGGGCCCGGGGCAAAAGCGGATAAAGGAACCGTGGTTTGGGGCCGAAAATTTTGCGGGCAACAATCGGGGTTTCGCCAAACCGGCCTCTTACTTAGTGGGTTTTGAGAGGTCCTCCGCCAGGCAGCTGTCAATACCACCCTGCACGATTGGGACTTTCACAGTTACCGAAGCGCGGATATTTTGGCGGGCGCTCTCGCAGCCCGCTCCTAACGTGCAAGGGTGAATCGACACTGACACCCGGGGGGATCTGATAATTCACACAGCCCTCTATTTCGTCCCCACCCTGCACCTGCGATACAGATATGTATCTCAACAGCAGTCCAACGAACTGCATTCACAACAAAAAAAACTACAGCGTACAGGGTATCGTATCGCGTATCATGCGGTACTACCATACTACTACATATAATACAGCGTGGGGTGGGTCACTATGGCTATGGAGTCGCAGAGTAATAGTAAGGTAGAGCAAGGAAAAGAAAGGAGCGGAAGGGAAGAGGGATATCATCGAGCTAGGGAGGGACGGCCATGGTGGGGATATCAAGTATAAGGAGAGATAGAGGGAGGGAGGGAGGGATATCAACAGCAGGGCAGCAGCATACACAGACATAGAGAGAGAATACGTAGCAGATAAAAAAGGAAAGTACCAAAGAACGAAAGATAGAAACACGGGGGAGCGAGTAGCAGCAGTAGTAGCGCACATACAAATAACGAGCCGGCTAACCGACCGACCGACCATATTACAGCCCCGTCTCGTATAGACGGGTGTTTTGCTTCTGCTTTATCTCGATTTGGGATTTGGGCCTGCCGTGTCTCAGAAAGCGGGAAAAGATAGATGGGAACGTGACGTACGGGGTACACCCACCACTCAGGCGCTCCCTAGCTCCGAACCGCCCAAACTGCGGCTCCGGCCCGCGCCCGCTGCCCCCGCCACGCCGTGCCACGCCCCCGGCGGCGTGCTCCCCGCCCTCCGCTCACCCGCAGCCGCACCCAAACCGATACCGCTATCATTATCCCTCTCGCACGCCGTCTGATTCTGAGGCGAAAACAACAGCCCCGCCCCCAACGCCTCGCCCTCGCCCTCCTCGCTGGGTCCCCCATCGTCCGCTCCAAGTACTTTCCCAGCCTCTGCACCCTTCCCCTTCCCCGCGGGAAATCCCAGCCCAATCGCCCTGAAGCCCGCGAGCCCCCGCCTGAGCAACGACGCGCGGCGGGGGCGGGGGCGGGGGCGTGAGCGGGCCAGGACTCCTACTTCTATTCCGACTCCCGCTGCGACTCTCGCTCCTCCCTCCCCTTGCACTTCCACTCCTGCTCCGGCTGGCCGGCTCCGAGTGGGAATGAGAATGGATGCGCGCCACACTATACGGCGCCGGCGCGCGCAAGGGCGAGGACGAGCGATCCTTGCGTCGTCGCCCGTGGTCGAGATCGTGCTGCTCCGCGTCCTCTACCCCTCGCCCGTCGTGCTGATATTCTTAATCATCCTCATCATCATCACAGTTGTCCCGCTCCCGACTCCTCCGCCTCCTGCTCCTCGCGCGCGACGCCGACCCCTCGCGCGCAGCCGAAGCCGAGTACGTGCGCGCCATATTGCTATACAGCGCGCGCGACGACGAGCGCCCCGCCCTTCTCGCAGCGGCAAATCCAGCGCAGGCTCCCTCCCTCCCGCGGGGACGAGCGGGGGCGGTGCTTTGCGGCGTGCGCGGCGCCCGCAATTTCGAGTTGCTCGTCGTCGCCACTGTCGTTGCAGCTGTCGCACGGAGATGCCTCCGCGCCGCTGACGCACCACGCGGCCTCGTCGACGCGCTCGACGGTCCAGCGGTCGGCGACGCGCGGGACGAGGCAGCGGTGCAGGATGGCGAGAGTGCGGGCCTTGACGTTCGTGGGTGGGTGTATGTGCCTGCGGGGTGGGGTGGTCAGTGTCGGTTTGGGTTGGGTGTGGGTGGGGTTAGATCGGTGGATAGGCCAGACGCCTGGACACGTATTGTGTGATGGAAGGGATGATGAGATAGAGAGATAGAGAGGACACGAACACGCCATGTGGATAGCGAGTTCGTGCGTGTGGGAAGAGCCGAAGGCTCACGCCGCTCGGGGCACCTTTGCGAGGGGCAGCGAGACCAAAAAGGGAGCAAAGCAAGAGAGAGGGGGAATCGGGCGCGTCGAGGTGCACGTAGAGCGAAAGAAGTGACCGAGTCTGGACCGAGTCATGCTCGGCCACAATTTTCCCGATCCTCGCGTACACGAGCATATGTCTCAGCTCCTCATGCCTCGCGTCAGGCAATTAATTAGCCTCCCGAGAGTCGACCCGCGGCCGTGAGGGCTGTGGGGAAAGCGGAGAGAAATCCAGGGACCGTTCGTCAATACCAGTTCTGCGGCTTCCACTGGGAGGTCATGTCCCAGATATTTTGCGGGAGATTCACCAGAGACTGTAGTCGCAACTTCGCGTAGCAAGCTCGCAAGCCCAGGTGTGAAGCAAACGTCGGGTGCATCAAGATGGAGGCGCCATGGGTTGAGGAGCAACTCTCAGGCACCGCAAGAATGGGCAGTGGTAGTAGACAGCAAGTCGCATCATTCGGCAAACAACAGCGACGCAAAAGCAAAGATTGATGTGACACGGTGTGAGCACAGCGCCTTGGACCAAACCCCAGCCTGGTTGTGGGACACGTACTTCAACATACTCTTCCCATCTGCCTACTGACGAACACAATTTATTCAAACGATCCAGAGCCGATTACTGAAAATCAGAAAGCGACCGTGGACAGAAAAAGATAACGAATGTAGAAACTATTATTAACTAACTCTTTAATCGAGCAAATCCAGAGAGCAAGTACAGAAAAACGGAAAAACTTTACAGACACACGGACAGCAAATGGGCAGCAAATAAAAGCAAGTACTAATGGCAAGACTCAGGATTTGCCCAGGGTAGGGATACTTGTGTTCGAACCTACACGCTGCCCGTCTATGTGGGCGATAAATTCATTTCATCAAAAGGTTGGGACGCTCACATGGATGTAGCTGCCGATCCAAAGCGACGGTTTACCGTCTGAATACGACCTGAGAGACATAAGGTATGTCGGAAAACCGAGTATCCAGGCCGACGTCGACGCAGAAACGACCGTGTCATGGATCTCCCGCAATTCTTTGATGCCCTCGAAAATTGGCGTTGGCGTTCGGCCTCGATTGTGAGCTGGAAACCTTTCGTTTGTATCCCCAACCGTGAACCCAACATACACAATGCCCACCAGGGTCGATCTTTGAATTTCCTTCACGTCCTGTGCACACTGGTTGATGTTCTGCACAATGTCGCGCAGGTTCTGCAAATATTCCACCAACTCCTCCCATGTTGTAACACTGTGTGTCTCCAATAATTGGGTCTCAATCTTGGAGGCTGACAGTTTAGCCCTGTCATCATAGGCCGTCAACAATCGTGCTGCACCTGCGGTGGCGACTGGTCTTACTCGAGTAATCGACGCGTCGCGTCCGTCAACTCCAGATGGTTCCTCGCGCAGTTCGACTTTGCGTACTTCAAAGTTTCCTCGCAGGTTTCAATTGCGCGTTCGACTCGACCGAGCTTGTGCGATGGACGTTGCTGATTAACGGTATAGATGACCAAAGCTGCGGAGAGGAGACCCAAGGTAATATAGCGGCTGCCTGGTAGGAGAGGTAGTGCTCCGAGCATCATCGAGGTAACTGCCGCGTTGCACATTTTTGGTAGCAAATGGGAGTGGAAGTGGGTTTGGGACGGTGGGCAGTCGCCTTAAATAATATTTGACCAAGGTACACGGTGACCGTGGGCGCTTGGTTGACCTTACTGATTGTCATCGGATCCATGCTGCAACGGATGTAGTTCTTTTTTGGTTTTGAACAGCTTTAATGTAAAGACCAAGCGGTGCTGCGAATCAACCCGCCGTAGCCGCACGTGATTGATCCTCGTGCACTACTTATAGTATACTAATACTGTAGCTCCTGGGATTTGCAGCTACGGCGACTGGGGCGGAGGTTGATTAAAGCTGTTCAAAAGTTTTGACATTGTAGTTGTCGTGGTGTACATAGAGGGGCAGATTTTTGTGTTGGTAGAAGGAATAAATAGGTTCATGTATGATTGGCTATTGATTCGTTCATAACAGCATCGAATCAGTCGTTGGATCTTTCGTAAGTTGCCCTCGCGTGGCTACCGCTGCCCAATCGAAGGGTGAATCTGTCCGATTGTTTTGACTCCCAATCATTGACCCAGTCGCATGGCGTTCATCCATACGAACGCCGGCGGCAACGTTGGCGAAGAGGCACTCCATGTCTCTGACTTCGCTAGTCTTCCATCTGATACTGTCCCTTCGATTGTTTTGACTCCCAATCATTGACCTAGTTGCATTGGGTTCACTCACACGAACGCCGGCGGCAACGTTGGCGAAGAGGCACTCCATGTCTCTGACTTCGCCAGTCTTCCATCTGATATCGTCCCTTTCCTGATCTATACATCTTTACATTAAAGCTGTTCAAAAGCTTACCAAAAAATAACTATCGCCGGTCCATTGCAGCATGGATGCGATGACAGTGAGTAAAGCCAGCTAAGCGCCCACGGTCACCGTGTACCTTCGGGCAACTTGGGGTTTGATCCCTGAATTCAGCTCGTCTGACTGATGCAGGCCCGACTTCTGCTGCATAAATACTTAACATACGACTCGACAGCATCGCAGAATACTCCAGGTGCGCTGTAGAATTTTCGAGTGTAAGTTTAGCTATCGATTCAGCTCAAGCGACTCGGCCGACAGATGCCGGCTCGTCTTTTTCTCCGCGCTCCTCCGGCGATGGGGAGGTGATTTGGATATATATCTTCACTCTCCGGCGAGGTATTCGCACTCGTTTATTTTGTTGTGTCCGATACACTGAAACTTGGCTCTCGAATTCAGAGCGCCTCGAACAGCAGTGTCGGGCACGACAATGGTCAGAGCCTGAGGTGCGCTATTCAATTCGAGAATCTCGAGTTTTGAACCATCGCTCGGGGCCGGGCTCCTTCCCACATTCCAACCGCGCGCGCTGCAATTGAACAAATAACCGTCTCGTGGATCTCACAAACTTCCTTGATGCCCTCGGACAATTGACGTTGACGCTTGGCCTCGATGGCGAGCTGAAAATGATTTAGTTGGATCATCCAATGGGTGCGGAGGAATGCGCACCAAGGTCGACCTCTGAACTGCCTTCACCTTCTTCGCGCATTGACTTATATTCTGCATAGTTTCCCACAAGTCGGACAGATATTCCACGAATTCTTCCCAGGTTGTAATACTGCGTGTCTCCAATAATTGGGTCTGGATCTTAGAGGCCGACAATTCAGCCCTGTCAAAATGTACCATGAGGGATTGCGCTGCATTTGCGATGGCAATTGTACTTACTCGAGCAACTGATGCGTTCCATCCGTCAACTCAAGATAGTTCCTCGCACAGTCGATTTTTGCGAGCTTCAGAGTTTCCTCGCAGGCTTGAATCTTGCGTTCAACTCTGCTGAGCTTGCAGGACAGACGTTGCCGATTAGCGGCATAAATGATCAAAGCTACGGAGACGAAACCCAAGGCAATGTAACGGCTGCCTGGCCGGAGAGAAAGCATTCCGAATAGTATCGAGGTGGATATTGCGTTGCACATCGTGTCCTGAAGAGATGGGAATGGAAGTGGTTGGGAAGTGGGGGTTTTACGACGGTGGACAGCCACCTTAAATAGCATTTGACCGTGAGATGGGACCATACACGATGGCTGGGCGCCTTAGTTGTCGCCACTGCATCTATGCCATCTTGGGATTCTTGCGACAAGAGCGAATGGGTAATGTCAGCGGCTAAAACCACTTACATCTCTTGATTCAAGCGCAGCGTATCATTGGCCGGTGGACCACCGGTGGCAAATGGATGCGCGTCCTGCCGTATTTCGCGCCGACTCAGCGCAGTAATGATCAAGCTGTTTGGCAGCAAGCTGTACCCCGATCGTCTGTTGTTAAGCGGCGGGGTCCGATCAGGGTAAGAGATTGTTACATAATGTGCACAGCCACATCATCTTGAACCTCTAACTGCGTCAACCATGAGCATTTTCTGCACATCTAAACCACTCAAAAGGACTCAGTTGCCATTCAAAAACCTTTGGGAATTTATTTGGCTTTTTAGAGCGCTGTTTAAGGCTCATACTTCCGCAGAATGCGCTGTCATGTGGGATATTTGCTAGTCTCTGTAACAGATACCCTATATTGATGACGAACAAGTAAGTGTCGATATAGGGTCTGTTAGTAAACACGACCATCTTGTTGGCCCACCAATCAAATTCCTTCTCGTGTTTTGCCTCCGCCTCGACGCGCCGATAAATCTGAGAATATTTGAGCATACAGATCTACTTCCAATTCAGAGGCCCCTCCATCAAACCTAAGAATTTCCTTCATTCGTTGTCGCGATATAAGCTGAGTTTTCTGAAGCATTTTACATAAGCAGCTTTTTGGCCTGATCCTGTTCTGGAGAAGTGACTGGCTGAATCGAGAGATTTTTGCAGGATAGAATGTTTGAGTTTGCTCCAGGAGTCTTTACAAATATTTCCGAATTTTTGACGAGGCCCATCGCTGCAATACAGGTGAACTGGCCGTTGGCTGGCACAGCCACCATATTGCGTAATCAGTCGGTCGCCCAACAATCAGACCGTGATTGCTATCAGACTAGATATTTGCTCACTTCTACCATTTCCATTCTGCATGTTATGATGTGGGTATGGCCTCTTCGAGGCGGGTGCTTAACCTTTATTTTAGATTCTTTAGACCTTGCCGTGGACTGCAGGTAAGGTGGGTTGTTGTACCGTGTAGTGTTCTTCATATGGAGGGAGTAGGTGTGCACTTTTTACTCATCCGGTTCCAGCGTCTTCAACGTGTTCGGATTATATCACTCAGTTTTTATGGAAAACCTACCCTGAAAGCAGAGCAGCATCGAAAGAGCTCAGCATAATTCAGGGAAAGTTTGAATGCCAGAATTTCGACCAGAAGAAGGCTCCGACGTTGTGGGGATACGATGATGAGGTCGATGTATGTGCATCACAATGATCATCAAGTCCGACACATTCGGTGGTACGTTGTTAGAAACCATATCTAAAAAGGTTTATGGCATTACCACTGTGTGCGCATAGTCCCAGAATACTTCCTTTGGCACAACCGACACACATGGACGGAATGGGAGGGAAGCGAAAATCTGTCAAGATCTCACGTGTTGCAGATTCGGATTCCGCATCACCGGTGCGAGAGCCGTGATCGGACAGGGAAGTACTACTAGCCTCAGGCCCTAGGCGAAATCATGATTGACACAGCCTTTGCCCTCCTTGCTCGCACACACAGACTTGCCTCTCGGCTCGGCTTTCTTGGGTGCATGCTGGGGCCTCCAATATGGAGCAAGCCATCGCTGGATTCCAAGGCAGGCTCGTATAGACCTTGTTCTCACGACGACGCACAACGACGACGCTCTCTCTGAGACTCTCCACCTAGTGTTACTCTGCTCGCCTATGTCTGCATAATTCCATCGATTCTCACATCTCCCTCAACAAGTGACTTGACATGCCCCTCCGGAATTAAGTCGTAGAACCAGGACAGCCGCTCCCGAGAGTATCTCTTTGTTTTCTGTGCAATCAGCTCCGTGCGATCTAGCTCGTTTCTCAATTCTTCAGATATGTGGCTTTGTATGCGTTCAAGCGGAAAAGGGCGCAAAATGCAGAGACCCTTCAGTGAACGTACGCGAGAAAGCATAATGTACGCGCTCTGAATGCTCGGACACGACGCAAAATCAATGCAGCACACATCCATTGAGCGACCTTGGGAATTATGAGACGTAAATGCAAAACGCGGGGATGAGCGGAAGCTGCGTTCGCTGCGCGCTGTACAGTTTATCTGAACCAGGCAGCCTGAAGTGGATTGTTTGGCTGATTGGCTTCAGAGTTACTCTGTGTGGATGAGGTGCGTTGGGGGCGCTTTTTCGATAGGCTTCAAAGTCAACATCTGCGGAGATTGCATATCGTCGGCCTCCGATTTCCTCAAACACTATGGACACGATCACACCTGGACTTCCATTAGATAACCCAAGTTCAGTCGCAATGTTCTCGGTACAAAAGACTGACATCCCAGGCATATAAGGTACTTTTCCTCCTAGATTGTTAGCGTCTTTGACAGGAATTGCCCAGGATACTTCTGCAACTAAGCCTGCTAGTTGCGCTTTCTTGGATCCTCGACCCCGCGTGTCCATTGCATGGTAGATATTACAAGGCTGGCCAGTCACTTCCGCAAAAACTTCGGCCATGTTCCAGTTGTGAGCATCTCGGGCTGCATTGGTGTATACAATGAGAGGGCACGCGTTCCCTGGATCTTCGACCCATCTTCTCGGATCGGTAAGTCGCTTCGTCTCCTCGCTGCAATCCGGGGTTGATAAAACATATTTGTCCAGAATCTCTTTATCTCCCTCGGTGCACGATCCCTTTCGCAGGCGTTTCAAGATATCTAGCAGCACCGGATCATCGCGCTGTCGCATAATCTCATCCAGTACCACAATATGTTGAACCTGATGCCAAACCTGAATTCCTTTCACTTCTTGCCGGTTACGTTCGTGTAAGTCATTCAAGACATCGTTCAGATGGCATTGAACAATTCCACGGGAGAAAAGTGAGTGCCCTTGAGGTGGGGGGGAGCTGACAAGGGTCTCCGCAAGTCACCCAATTGAGACCACCAAAAATATGCTCTGTGTTCCCCTTGCCCATGCTGACATACTCCGAAGCTCGACCCAGGTTGTTAGCATTCAAAAAGTAAACCTCGTCAAGAATTAATGTTCGCACTGGTGAGAGTCTTTCCTCCAGGCTTTTGCGCAAACTCGGTGTAGACTTCATCTTTGAAGGAGATATTCTTAAACTTGCCTCCGCATGGATTGTGCAGCCCCCAATATCACTAGCAACAACCCCCGTTGGAGCGGTGAGGCGCAATTGCTCTGGGTATCCGATACTGTAATGTCATAGAACTCTTTCCAGGCCTTGAATATAACCGACTTCCCGGTACCGCCTGGGCCAGTGCACAGCAACGTCATCGGGTCGTCGACTCGCTGGTTATGCAGCTCCATTCCAATTTTGGTCGGCCACTAGAAGAAAGGCCCGGGTTTGCTCGTCGTTCAGTGTGTGTTTGACAATCAATGCGAGGCAGAGTTTCTGATAGTCGAGTAAGGAAGCCCATGGAGAACTGGAACTTGTGACTGGCTGCTTTTGAAAGCGAGCAGAGGTTGCTTTCGCATGTTTCAGCTCCCCCACTAGCGTGGTGGATAGCGCTTGCGGAATTCGTTCTGAGGGTGGACGACGGTGGGTTCCACTCCTCTGATTTCTGCAGCTTTAATGCGACCTTTGATCAACAGGTCTTTCTCTTTTAGCAGGGCTTTACTTGCCATTTCTGCGACGATCTTATCATCCTCGTTTCCAAATTTTGTCATCTCAAGAAGGGTTCCAGGCGCAGCCTCCCCCGTCAAGGAATAAAAACCGGCATTTGCGGCCTGAACCAATATCTGCTGGGCGTCGCGCGTTGCTTGCGTGTTTTTGATAGGTATGTCCCTGGTATCGAACTCGTCGGGGTCTATAATGGCTTGCATTGCATTTTCCCAAACAGGATCAAACTCCACTTCTCCCTCTTCATCCACATCAATACCGGAATCCCTCGCAGCTGTCAGCAACGCTGCCATTCTCTTCCCTCGCCTTGCTGCATAATCGAATTTTGCATCTCTTGTCTGAAATGGAAGCTGCATATTAAGACAGACTCGAAGATGATCCAGCGACATTGTGGGCTTGAAAATGTTGAACGCATCTTCCCAGCCAAGCTCAGCTGCTTTTACAGGTGACGACTTGTCGTTTGTCCACGGTTGGAATAGTACTAACATCACAACTGCATGCTTCAGCCTGTCTTCATCGGTGTCGTTACGCGGAATACGATAACCCATTAGTACAGGGATGATAGGTGAGTCCAGTTCTTTGAGACAGTGGGTGGTGTACTCGGGATGACCAGGCTTGAAAGTCAAGTACGTTTTCCTCTGCGTCTTGGAGGAAGGTTTATTTTCTTTGACGTAGTTTCTCATTATATCCCAGGTGCATGTCGACTCAAGTTCGTAAGGGCGATAGAAGATATCATTGAAGAGTTTTGAACATCGCTTCTCTTCAGGTGAGCTTTCTGATAGTTCCTGCTCAAGCGTCCCAGGTGAGAGTACAATGAGTGTGTCGTCCTCATCCTCCGGAATGACTAGTTGTTGAACGCCGTCAGGTCTCTCGGTTTCAGCTCCATCGAATTCACCAACGGGTTTTTGAATTGCAAAAATATTGCGGGCTACATCTCGCAAGAGGGAAGACCACCAATACTCGACATATTCATCGGAAGTGTAGCTGTTCTTCCGGCCTAATAAGAAGGCCGCTGTCTGCTGACCGGTAAGTTCCCGTTTTCCCACTAGGGAATTTGTTGTCTTGACCATCATCAGCCGACTTGTCTCGGAAGCATCAGTATTGCCATCCAAGTCTGTGGGAGGGTTGTCGCGCAGGGTTTTTATTGAAGCGCACAGTGCCGAAAAGACAATCGAGGTATCGAGTTGCAATTTTGTTGTATAATTCATCATGTACTCAATCATAGCCATTGTGGAAGTGCCCGAAGAAATTTGCTTGAGGTCTGTGTTGCAGCCGAGCGCCAAGGTAATTGTCGGATTGTGACCGTTCAAGTGTCCGTTCTCACACCGTATTTGTAGGTCGCCATCCTCATCAAAATGAGTCTGTGAAACAAGCGGTCGCGGGAGTTCAAAACGGCAGTCCTTGTCCGGATCCATTAGACATTTCATTTGGCGTGGTATGTGCTTGAAACAAGTTGCATTATGCTCGTGAACAAGACCAGTGTTCTCACACAGGTCCTGATGCCGTTGATCTCTGGTCCGCTCGTAGTCTGCCGAGTTGGGATCCAGCGGACGGCTCAAGACAGGCAACTGCTTGGGCATACCCTTGGGAGCATTATACGGCACTGTACCCTTGGGGAAACTCTGGCAGATGATGTCGTCGTACCACGCCGTGAGTTTTCGTTTAAATTCGGGGTCGGCATTCATATGTTCCTTCATATCCAGCGGAGAACAATACAGCCCTCTCAACCATATCAGAAGGTGGATGTGCAAAGAGCCTCGAACCTGGGCCTCAACTACTGCATACCAGCCTAAAACCTCTCCCAGAACTCCAATTTTCGAAGCTCGCTCCGTGCCCAAAATAATTTCGAAAAATTTTGTGATGATGAGGTGAAAGAACTCAGCTCCCGCAACTGGGTTTTCAGCTAATGCCTTCGCACGAGCACCTCCCTCTTGATCCGCTCTACCAAGACAATCGAATATCTGGTCCAAGTTGATGTCCCTGCCGGCCAGAACTTGCGCCACGGGATTATGAGCATCTGCCAGGTTCACGGTCGCAAAGACATGCGGCAATTCATCGCAAATTATCTTACTTTTACACTCCTGCTTCATCTTGTTCACGTCCCCAACAGAACCGGGTATATGATCGGAAACATAGCTGAGATACTTCATCAATCGGTTTGCAGCTTTCTCGCCCTCGGACTCTGGTTGGGCAAATGGGTTACCCTCAAGCTTCACCCGGTAGCTCTCCATTGACGTGTCATCCACTTTCAGCATCAAGTCTTGAATTAATGGGAACCAAGACCGATTAACCGCGAGGCGAGACTTGAATGAAGACTGGCGACGCTGAATGATGTTGGCCATCACAAAAATGAAAGACTTGTGAACCTGGAATCGTTTGTCGGCAATGGTGATCAGGTGCTCAACATGAGGTGCAGTATCCACTTGTCGAAAGCCGTACTCGGTTGACAATCTAACATCGTTGTTGTCAATCATGCCCACACCAAACGGAAAAAGTGTTGGCCACAATAGCCCAAACACTCGCGGATTTCGCGATGTATGCAAAGGAGTGCTTCCAGACGGAAATTTCACAAATTCGGTGTCTTGGGTTTTCAGCCTCCGAAGAGCCTCCAGCTTTCGTTGCTTATAGGTTGATTGCAGACTATCTACATCAACAAGTGTAGAAGATGTGAGATCCGATTGTGGATCCGATGATGCAAACAGCTCAGAATTTGCCTCCTCAGAGTAGCTTGTGTTGCTGTTACCAGTGTACGACGAACCTTGATTGTTTGCGGAATTGGTGCGTAAAAAGTCTTTTGTCGCAAGTGGGCAGTCATACACCGGATACTCTTCCAGATTTTCAAGTACAGCATTCTTGTCGAGATCCGCGTACAAATGGTTGTGTTCAATCAACCAAAACAAAGCCTTTTTCAGTTTTTCACGGCGCACCAGGAGAGGTGACCTCTTCAAAAACTCATGGGTCACCTCAGTCTCCAGTGAGCCAACAAGTATTACGCAAATCTCATCTCGGAGTTTAAAGAGGGGAACAGGCATAGCGCTCACGAACGAACTGGTATCCTGCGGCAGGATGCAAAAATTTCCGCGTGCTGCAAGCTGACCGCCCGGTCCCAGATGGATCTTATACATGCACTTAGTGGCGCGCGCACGAGCAATACATTGTTCCTCCAAGAAGGTCAAACCCATCAGCTCCTCGGGAACATCGCCGATCCAAAGTCCATTGGCATAGCTGCGCACTGGAAGTGTTTTGAACTTGTTATTGCTGACGGATAGGTTGCAGAGGTGACAAAGAACATAGTTTCTATCATGAATCAGAGACGACCGCCTAAAGATTCAATACAAGGCTGGGAGGATGTCTTACGTAGTTTGTCCACAGCTTGGTTCAGTAGTGAGATGTCAAGATCATCGACCGATTTCATCACGACTGAGGCAGCCAGTTCGAGTTTACCACAGAATGAACACTCATATCACTTGAGCGTGCTGTTGCTGGTACTCTCGCGGAACTCTCGAATGATCTGGTCTTTCTCCTCCTGCGAAAGGATGACAGGAAATGAGGTATCGGCCTCATGGCTCTCAACCGAAGTTCGTGGTTGCTTTGCGGCGCGAGGGTCTTCAGGAGCCAGCACTCTCTTCCGTTTAAGATTAAGGACAAGGGAATACTCTTGATATTCAGTGTCGTTGAGAACATGGTCCGGTGATATTCCAGCACGGATGGCTTCAGAGCTCTTGATGAGACAAGCTTGTGTGCACCGGTGAGACAAGAAATCTGCTCGCAGAGTAGCAACATCTTTCAATTTTCGGTGCTCAGCACGCTTCGACATACCGACGTGTTTGCTAACCAAAGCCCTCAGGGTGATGAGATTTGATTTGGCATTGACAACTAGGAAGTCAATGACAGCTTTTTTTTCAGCCAAACCGAGTTGAACAAACGAATCTTCAGTGGACGTTGATTGCACTGATGAGCAGTCATGAAACATCGGACTAGGTGTGAGACCAGCACCGCTGTGCGTTAAGCTAGCTGTCGAAACAGCGCCATTGTTCATTGAACTAGCCGTAAAGGCAGCGGTATGCTCATGTGATAATGCACTTTCTAATCGGTTCCGTTCATGGAACAAGTTCTTTTCAAATAGGTGCCGTTCAGCGAACGGTTGTTGTCCATTGGACATGTTGAACGAATGAATGGGACGAACAGCAGCCCGCACATCGGCCAAAGGAACAGAGCTCCCTGCAGACAGTGTGATTAGCAAGAGATAATGATGATTGAGAGATTCATACCAGCTGCATTCACAAGATGTATAGGGCTGTCCGACCCGTCTGCGGGGGTCTGTGCATCTGGTACAGTGTGAGATGCGATGCACGACACAGTAGAGAAATTAAACGCACCACAATTGAATGCTGGAAGCTGATTCAATTGAGGGGTTTCCGAGTGATGCACTAGGTGTTCTGTAATCTGTAAGAGTCGTTCGAGCGACCGATAAAAATGAAATACCAAGTTGAATGACACCAGAGGAGAGATTAAAACTAGCAGCAGGAAAGTTTTCTTGGCACTAGTGCATCCAGTCTCGACCAAGTACAAGAGATCAACGGGAAGTGAGGAGGAACCGGGAGTACAATTTGCGTAGAGAAAGTGGAGCAGGGCTCGACACCATGATAGTAAGAATGGCCGAGACACTGGCATGGGTAGTCTTATTCCAGTTCGAAGCACCCAATCAACGAAAGCCTGGAGCTCTCCTCATTGGCGTCAAAAATTGTGGAAAGCGGGTGGTTGCCGAGTGTCGCAGACATGGTGGGGGAAGACAAAGTTGTGGGGTGTATTGAATTGGAAATCCGGATTCGTTACATCAGACACTTGATTAATAGCCTAATTAGTGACCGATCGGCACTGTAATATACTATCACTCCTTATTCCTGGTCTCGATCAACACAGCAACCATTTCCGGAACGATCGCTCTTGACGAGCGATCAATCGGCGATCATTGCCGTCGGATGTATCCGAAGTCTTGCGTGCGCAAGACATGCACAGCCTCACAGAGCGATTGGTCGGCGATCAATCAATCAATAAGTATCAACATCAAAACTTGGAAACGGGTTTCACGAGTGGCACTCCCGGGCGGTTAATTGAGTCCAACTTCAACTGTGGGGTAGTTTTCGAAGCTAAAAGGCAAAGAAGTTCCCGCTGCGCATGTTCGCTTTTTTCTGGTCGTTTGCGGGGTTGCCCGAGGGACATGGAAATAGGGATTCGTTACATCAGACACTTGATTATAGCCTAATTAGTGACCGATCGGCACTGTAATATATCGCTCCTTATTCCTGGTCTCGATCAACACAGCAACCATTTCCGGAACGATCGCTCTGTCCGTTTTGCCGTTCCCGCTGCTGTCGTCTCATCTGCAACATGGCACACTAACCTTGGTGCAGAACTTCTTGCCTTTTAGCTTTGGAAACTGCCACACAGTTGAAGTTTGACTCATTTAACCGCCCGGGAGTGCCACTCGTGAATCCCAAGTTTTGATGTTGATATTGGTTGATTGATCGCCGATCACTCGCACTGTCCATCACCTCATCAACAGTTTCCCGCTGCTTTCGTCTCACCCACAGCATGGCACACTAGAGTTATACAGCAGGTTGTGCCTTCATGCTTTGGGATGGTATATTCCACAGCTGAAGTTCGACTCAATCAATGGCATAAGTGCCGTTCACGAGTCGTTTTCCGAAGTCGATATTGATATTGATTGATTGATCGCCGACTGTCGGTGCGATTTTCAGCCTGAGACAGGATTGGAAATGAGCCTTGTCTTGAATACCACCCCTATTTCCATGTCCCTCGGACAACCCCGCAAACGACCAAGAAAAAAGCGAACATGCGCAGCGGCAGGGGATCCATCAGTCAAGTAGTTCATAGGTCAATCCTATGAAGCATCGACGTCCGCTAAAATAACTTGACCCTCGAGCGTCGAGGGCTCAAGGTGGTGAACACTGAAAATGCCAGACGGCCGAGTAATGCGGGCATCGGACTCACGAACCGATCAGTGCACAGCGCACGCCAGATGCTGAACTCACTCCTCGGAATTAGTACTGATACCACCGGAATAGCACCTGAACAAACAAATACTGATTGCTGACGGCGGCCCAGAGACAGCCAAGATGCGAGAAACCAGAACGAGGTAGAAAGAGTAGGAAAGTCATGAGGATCACTAATCAAGTTTACGCATCTGGCACGTAATGACTGTACTGAATTACGCGAACCTTGTTTGTTCCTTGTTTACTGATTAGACCCAAACGCAAGCATGGTTGGGGAGCCTAACCTAAAGGTTAAGCAATAAAAACTTTTGACCACATAGAAACATTCAGAGTACTTCCATGGATGTATCTACGCAAAAATCCAGTCAGAATATTGATTCTGTAGGCACAAAACATCGAAAAGCGATGGCGTGGCTGTGCAGATTATGTAACAAGATTTTACCCTGATCGGACCCCCGCGCTTAATAACAGACTTCAATACAACGAGGTACGAGTTCAGATCGTATTGAAGTGTCTGTCTGCGAGAGACTAGTATCCCGATGTTAGCGGCTAAAACCAGATTTACATCTCTTGATTCAAGCGCAGCGTATCATTGGCCGGTGGACCGGTGGCAAACGGATGCGCATCCTGCCGTATTTCGCGCCGACTCAGCACAGTAATGATCAAGCTGTGATGAATGCCGATGGCCATTGTTAGTAAGGCACCCCCAGTTTCGCGGCAGCAGTGTGAGAAACAAAAATCATTATCCGCAGAGGTAATCGGTATGGGAGTTTTGCAGAAGTATGAGTAGCTTCGCAGCAATGGACGTCACTAATCACGACCAAAAAAAAAACTACAGCGTATCGCGTACTACCATACTATTACATATAATACAGCGTGGGATGGGGCGGGGTCACTAAGAATATGGCGAGTCGCAGAATAATAGTAAGGTAGAGCAAGGAAAGGAAACGAGCGGAAGGGAAGAGAGAGATCAATTGAGCTAGAGAGGGAGGGTCATGGTGGGATATCAAGTAGAGGTGAGTAGAAAGGGAACCAGGGAGGGATATCAGCAAAGGCAAGGGGCAGCATACACACACAGAGAGAATACGTAACAGATAAAGAAAGAAGCGCGGGGGAGCGAGCAGTACATATAAACAATGTGCCGGCCAACTAACCGACCGACCAGATTACGGCCCCGTCTCGTATAAGTAGACGGGTGCTTTTGTTTTTGTTTTGCTTTGATTTGAGGTCAGCCTGTCCAAAGGAGGGTGTATTAGAAAGCGAGACAGACGAAGAGGGCGGAGTATACCAACGCAACGCACTCAGGCTTAGGCGCTCCCTAGCCTCGACTCACCTAGACTGCAACTCCAGCCGCGCCCACGCCCGCTGCCCCCACGCCGTACCACGCCCTGGCGGCATGCTCCCCGCCCTCCATTCACCTGCACCCGCGCCGACACCGCTATCTTTATCCTTCTCGCACGCTGTCTGCTTCTGAGGCGTCAGCAACAACCCCTCCCCAACACCCCGCCCTCGTCTTCACTGGGTCCCCCAGCGCCCGCTCCAGGTACTTTCGCCCTTCCCCGACGGGAACCGCATCCCAATCTCCCTGAAGCCTGCCAGCCCCAGCCTGAGCAACGACGGCAGCGGCGGCGGCAGCGTCAGAGGGCCGGGGCTCCTACTCCTACTCCTGCTGTGACTCCCACCGCTTCTGCGATCTACCGTAGCCTCGACAGGTACGACTTGAAATTCGTTTTTGGCAAGTTCAAACCTATTGATAGGGGCGACTAAAGTTGCAGAAGTAGAAGTGACTCCTACAGCTTCGATGAGATATTGAAAAGACCAATCATTTCAAATACAGAGAATTTATTAGCTACGATAAAAGGGTGTAGGGGTGAAATGATGTTTATGTAAGAACTGGGCCTCTCGCAACAGGAGGGATGTTAGAATAAAGAAGGATGGGGTTGCACAAACAGGAATGTGAACGGATATTCAAACCAAGCGCCTACTATCTGAAATACCACAGGGCGTTGGTGAGGGTCGCGGAATACTTGTCGAGTACAAAAGTCCCAAGTCCCGGTAACGGTCTTTTTGAGGGCGAACTCGTCTAAGCAATGTCAGTGCCAGGCTCAATGCTAGAAGGAGACCTACGTAGGCAACATGCTTCCAATGTTGGGCAGATCCCAGCCCAATTCACTACTACGGCATGCATTTTGTCCCGGACAGAATAAGACTCTTCATCCACTTCGCGATCACTGAGCGCGTCTTCAAGGGCAAGATACATCAGACCTTTGAAGTGTGGGAGGTAAACCGTAAGGTGATCAATTGTAATACGGTCCGGCGAACCCTGAGCACACATTAACGAAAAAATAACGGCTGCGAACGTGAGGCCTACCCAGTCTGTGGCCGCCCGCATATTTAGGGTCTTGATGTTTGGTATGTGTGTTGCTAGAGCCTCCACGAGCGCCGTGCACTGATCTGTTTCAGTCCCATTGTTAATCGAGACAAACGGGATGTCGGGGCCCGTCATTGAACGCAGGGCAACAACTGTCCACTCAATGTCCTCACGGCCACTCCAGTAAAGCCGCGCCTCTCCGATCTCGTGTGCCATCATTGCGGGGATGAAGGTGGCTTCTCCTTGGAAATATTGGAGATTGGGGAGGTGGATGCGAAGCGTCGGGGATGGATTCAGCGGAAAAGGATGGCCGAATGCGTGAAGGTGCGTTAAGCCAGGGTGGCGCTCCAAAAACTCACCGAGCGCGTCGGCAGCAAGTGTGCAAGTTCGTGTCGCAGTATGGGAGGAAATGTGGCAGCTGAGCAGGCGGGGGAAAGTGTACAGTTGGAGGTCAATACCATGATCTGTCGCCAACAAGTCCGGGCAAATTGACAGATGTTCGAGTTGAGGAACCATGAGTTTGACCAAGTTTATCAGTAGGTCTGCAAATGACCTCATTGTTTTTTTCCTGTTCATTATGTGAGCAGGAGGGCTTGAATTTTAGCGAGGTAGCTTGCCAGTCTTGGTGCGGGCGGTGGAGTATGCACGCGCGATCTGTCACAGTGAAGGATCGAATGGCGCCTGCTCTGCTGGGATTTGCAAGCATTCCTTCGAGGAACGTCTTGGCGCGATCGTAATCGCGGAGGACCACGACCCGGTTTATGGCAGGCAGACAGAGGTCGTGAAAAAGCTCGGAGACACGGCAGAGCGTCAACTGGTCTGTCTTTGGAAGAGTCTCGATGATTTCAATGAGAGTCTCCGTGGGAAGCCACTGGGCGATCGTTTTGGACGCGTAAGCCTGTCGCATTGTAGTAGTCGTAAGAGCGTAAGAGGAGACGCGTGGGATTTGTACCTATTTGATGGTGGTGCGCAAATACAAACATATGACGGAAACAAGTCCGGTTGCGGGTTGATTCACACTGCTGCCGCGAAGGTACTCATGCGTATTATTATAATCGGAAACTTCTTCCGGGTTCCCTTTTGCGCTATTTCACGACCAAAAAAACTACAGCGTATCGCGTACTACCATACTACTACATATAATACAGCGTGGGATGGGGCGGGGCCACTATGGATATGGCTCTGGAGTCGCAGTAATAGTAAGGTAGAGCAAGGAAAGGAAACGAGCGGAAGGGAAGAGAGATTTCAATCGAGCTAGGGAGGGAGGGAGGGATATCGGCAAGGACAAGGGCAGCATACAGTATACACACAGAGAGAATACAAAAAGAAACACCATAAGAAAGAAACGCGGGGGAGCGAGCAGTAGTAGCACACATACAAACGAGCCGATCGACCGACCGACCGACCAGATTACAGCTCCGTCTCGTATAGACGGGTGTTTTTGCTTTACTTCGATTTGGGGCGTGGCCTGTCTAAGGGAAGGAAGGGTGCGTCAGAAAGCGAGAAGAGAAAAGAGGGAGGGTGGGATAGGACGCGACGTACGAAGTACACCCACCCCGCGCTCAGGCTCAGGCGCTCCCCAGCCCCGGCACCGAACCGCCCAGACTGCGACTCCGGCCCGCCCTGGGCGCGCTACACCCGCCATGCCGCGCCATCTTTATCCTTCTCATCCCCTTCATCGTCTGATCCTGATGATTCTGAGGCGACAATAACAAGCCTGCCCCCAACCCCTCGCCCTCGCCCTCGCCCTCCTCGCCCGTCCCCTCTTCCCCACGCCCGCCCACACCCTTCCACACCCCCGCGCCCACGTCGATGTCGGCACCCTCGCCCTCTCCCCGACGGGAGCCACAGCCCAATCGCTGTGAAGCCTGCAAGGCCGAGTGCAAGCAACGGCGCGGGGGCGTGAGCGGGCCGGGCTCCCACTCCTGCTCCTACTCCCACTCCGGCTTCGACTGGCCGAGGAATGCGAGTGGGAGTGGGAGTGGGAGTGGGTACGCGTGAGGACAAGCGCTCCGTGCGCCGTCACCCGTGGTCGAGGGTGGCAATCGTGCAGCGGTTCTTGGTCCCCGACCCTCCCCCCCACCGTTGGCGTCCCCGTCGTGTTGGTATCAGTCGTCCCGGTCCACGTGCGGCGTCCGAATCCTCCGCCTCCTGCTCCCCACAGGCAACGCCGGCCCCTAGCGCGCCGCCGAACGCGCCGCCGAACGCGCCGCCGGGACGCGAGCGCTCCGCCCGCTTCGCACCCTCCCTCCCGCGGGCACAAGCGAGGCGGGTGCTCCGCGACGTGCGCCAGCCCGTGTGGGTTCCTTGCGATTTCGAGCTCATCGGTACCATCGCGCGACGAGTCGGCAACGGAGATGGGCATATTTGGATAAGGAATACAATCGCAGCTCTGTCAACCAAACGCGAGGCTCGGGGTGGGCAGGCCCGGGCGCGACTCGAGCTGGGGACATTGCGAGTTTCCTTGTTCAAGTCCAGTAGCGATACAGACCCACCCGAGACGTCGCCGGCCAGTGGACGTAAAAGTGAAAATCAGGCTTGCAAAGGTAGCGTTGGAATATTGGATCATTCTTTGCAGGCGGAGTTGGACTTGAGCAGAGGGCGCAGTTGCAGCAGTTGGCAAGAAAATCTGGCTGAATGTTTTAGTTTGAGAGGGCTGCTCGAACGGAGATGAGAACAGCGCCGCTGCGCGGTGATGGATGCCGCCAAGTATTGATGTTTTGATCCCATCAATGCGTTTCCTCTTGTCCTGTCCTTGCAGCTGTTTCGAGCTTACTCTTGGTCTTTTCTTGTGCAAAACCTGCAGCTCCTTCGAACTCGGCCGTCCCTGTTGTACTACCATCCTTAAAGCCTTCTGCCGTTCAAATTCGGACTTCTGTTGCGGGTCTCAATTTTCGTGCTGCTGGCGCGCTGTCTACAATGTCAGTGACTGCGGTTGACTTTGAACCATTACTCACTGGCGCTGTGGCTTCTCACGATGTCCGTTGAGATTCATCCAAGCTGTGCCCGCACAATATATCAAGTGAGTTGTCGATGGCCAGTCTCAGCCTCTCTCTCTCCCCGCCCCATAGCACCTCGTAGCCTATGTGTACCGCACTCAAGCTCTGGCATGACACAGAAACATTTATACCCACCCATGCCGCGAGTTTCTCTGAGGCTCAGTCGTCACGCCGAAGTGTGAGAGGTTCCAGAAACGGCCTCGGTGTCCCTCGGCGTGTACGAAACAAGAGTTTGGAAGATAAAATACATAGAACAGTAAGCCTACTTACACAGTCTGTGAGTGCTAAGAGTATTCTAGGGGCACTCTTTGGAAACAACTGCTCTGCAGGGGTTGAATGTGGAGTGCTGAGCTTCCAATAGGACTCTTTCGCCTCGCACTGATTCTCTTTCGCGCACGAGTGATTTTTTTTACACAAATGAACCTCACCGTGCCGAGTATCTGTTCATGAAGTATCTGTTCATGACCAAATGCTAATGAAATGCTGCAAGTCTATTTGCAGCGGTCGCACGCGAGACGGAATCGGTTGCCGGCCCTGAGGCCGAAACTCCTATATTTTCTCACGTTGTCTCACAGGCGCCCAGGACCTCTGCCATGGCAAATGCCATGGCAAGTGTCGGACATGTGCCATGAACCCACGGTCATGGCGCTTGCCCGCAGTGTCATCGACATGGAAGAGTCCACCCACGACGCAGGTGCTGCGTGTCGCGCGCGGGTTCGTGGCGCGGCCGATGAACCGACAGACTGCGCGGTGGAAGCGCTCAGGCTGGACCGGAAGCTTAATTGGGTTTGCTCGGCTGCGGAGGCGAAGATTAACCTGGCGTTGGAGCGGGAGGCTGCTGTGTCGCCCGCCAGCGTGCAGGCTGTGGGATTATAAGCTTCTTTTTTTTCTCGAATCCGATGTGATTTTGGGGGAGAACTGTGCGCACTTCGACATGCAGGTGTTCGGGGATATGAATCAACTTTATTCGAGCGACACAGCGACAGAGCAGGTAGAGAAACACTATTTACAGACACAGCGAAAGCGAACTTGGATAGCGAATGGAGAGAAAGTGTCCATAGGAATACGACATACTTATACTCAACCTACACGCTGCTCGTCTAGGTGAGTGATAGACGTCTTAAAAAATCAAAATGTTCACATGGATGTAGCTATCGATTCAAAGCCGCGGGTTACCATCTGGGTATGACCTGCAAGAGATGAGTGATGTTGCAAACCCAATCCTAAAAGCCGACCCACGCGCTGATGCAGAAATAACAGTTTCATGGATTTCGCGCAATTCTTTGATGCCCTCAAAAATTTGGCGTCGGCGTTCTGCCTCGATGGTGAGCTGAAAGCTTTTCGTTTGAATCCTTAACCGTAGATCCAACATGCGCAATGCTCACCAATGTCGATGTTTGTATTCCCTCCACGTCCTTTGCGCACTTTTTGATCTTTTGCATAATGTCGCGCAGGTTCAGCAGATATTCCACTAATTCCTCCCATGTTGCAACGCTGTCTGTCTCCAATAATCGGCTCTGGATCTTGGAGGCTGACATTTTAGCCCTGTCAAAATGTGCTGTTAACACTTGTGCTGTAGCTGCGATGGCGATTGGACTTACTCGAGCAATCGACGCGTCCTATCCGTCAACTCCACATGGTTCCTCGCGCAGTTCGACTTTGCATGCTTCAAGGTTTCCTCACAGGCTTCAATAGCGCGTTCGACTCGACCGAGCTTGTGTGATGGACGTTGGTGATTGGCGGTATAGATGATCAACCCTGCCGAGACAAGCGCCCCAAGAATATAGCGGTTGCCCGGTAGCAGAGAAAACGCGCCGAATATTATCGAGGCAGTAGATGCCGCGTCGCACATGTTTGGAAGACTTGAAAGCGAGTGGGTGGCATTCCTCAGGCTTTGTTGGGGACATTTATACTCACCAGAACTCAAGCAGAACTTCCTTGATTGATCACTGTATGTAAACGGATCACAGCTTTCATGTATATATTATTTGTACAAAGTTAAGCGCCGAACGGTGCTGCGTATGCTCAGCAGCCGCACGAAGGAAACAAAGTACACCGCAGCGCGCCGGTTTATATACGTGCAGGCATCGCATCCGCACGCACTGTTATGGTTAACCTGGCCCGCTTCCCCGGCGCGCGTGAATGCTGTATTTTATTTGTTGCAACGCTGGCGTTTCGACGTCGTCAGATCAGGCTCGATTCAGTGATTTAATGTTATTATCCCCGCTTCCGTTGGCAGCTGCGGGCTGGCGGGACGCTGCTGCATCGTTCCCTTTTCTCCACTCCCGCGCGAAGGAAACAAAGTACACCGCAGCGCGCCGGTTTATATACCTGCAGGCATCGCATCTGCACGCATTGTCATGGCTAGTCTAGCTCGCTTGCCCGGGGCGCGTGAATGCTATATTTTGTTTGTTGCAATACTGGCGTTTCGACATCGTGAGATCGGGCTAGATTTAGTTCAATGCTAAAATCCCCGCTTCCGCTTCCGCGCTCGCATCGGGGCACGACTCGCATAGCAATACGGAAGCGGAAGCGGGGATTTTAACATTGAACCGGATCCAGCCCGATCTCACGATGTCGAAACGCCAGCATTGTAACAAACAAAATATTGTTCCATCTCGACCAAGTGTTCATCAATTTGGTAATTTTTTACTCGCCGAGATGGCCGATAAATTTTCTTTTGAATTATGGCGAAATTTAATGACTCAGAAAATTCGGCCGTGACGCGTCACTTACTTGAACACTTGGTCGAAATGTTAGTGTATACATATCTGTATTTGTATAGTGAAATTCGAAGTCCAGCTCACTCATCACTGTTGACTCTCTTCTCATACCCAGACGCTTACTCATACTCTGCCGCGCTGTGGCATGGGCATGGGAACCTCCAACTCCACGGCGACACCGACAGCAAGTGTATACATATCTGTATAGTGGAATTCGAAGCCTAGCTCACTCATCACTGTTAACTCTCTTCTCATACTGTCTCGATATGTAGGGGAGCAACGGTCACGGTAACGGACCGCCCGTTGCGTTGCCTTCGTCACGGTAACGGTAGATACTAGAAATAGTTGCTCAAAAAATTCGTGACATTAAGGGTGTTCAATTCTAACTCGCTGGCAACTTTCCCAGCTGCAAATTAGCGAGTTTAGCGAGCGTAAGCGACTGTAAGCGACACCAAGCGACGCTTAAGTGGAAAATTTTGCGGGCCACCTCCTCACCGGCCTCACCCTTTGTGCTTGCATCCTTGACCACCCGACCTTTCCTCAAGATCCCTTCGCTGTTCGTTCAAGGCTCACAAACATAGTGCCGTGCTTCGGCAACATCTGTTGGGTGATCATGATTGATATGATGTTGACAGGACAACTCGCTCAACCTTCTTGCGACGCTGGCCAGCGCCGCCCCCAGCATACAAGTCAACACCGCGCTGGCCCCCCAACACGGGTCCCTCTTCCTCCCCCAAGATCAGGCCTCCATTCCCACATACGGCCATGTTAACGACTACAAAATACTCCGATTTTCCCAATGGACCCATCTGCCACGACTTCGCTCAGTACAACATGGACTACATGTCCCTCTATGACGTGAACTCGACCTCGGACTACCCTTTGAGCTCCCTGTCCAGACCAACTGGCTACAAATGCCCTTTGTCACCGACACCGCTTCTCGACACCTCCCCGAAACACGCCCACCTCTCCATGCATTACAACGACGTCGACTGGGATTCACCCCCCCCCCCCCCTTCCCGCCTTGGCCACGGTGATGGCTCCGCCCTTCACATCCGCAAAACCTGTCCACAAGCCTGTTAAACTCCCTCGCACTCCCATGCCGATATTGATGACCCCGGGCGGGCTTGATGACCGCGTCACTCAACGGGTTACCTCGAGCAGTCGAAACCAAGGCGGACATTGGGATGAATAAGGGCGCCTGGGATGTGGATGAGGGATGTGGATGAGCTGAGCATGTTCTACGAATTCTGTTTGGGGCAAGATGTGGACAGGATTTTCCAGAAGATTACAATGTCAGCCAACAAGTGCTGGAAGCAGGTGCGTGTCTGCTCATTCTTCCCTCCACCTCGCATACACTGATGCCTTCGTTACAGATTAAGAGTAAGGTCAGTGTCACCTGCAGCACGACACAGATGAAAAACCAGTGGGAGATGTCTTTATCTATCTACAAAAAGTTTGTCCCTTCGCATAAATTTACTGGTGGGGGTGCTGATGCGGATGAGGAGCCGGACTGGGAGGAAAAGGAGGCCATTGAAATATTTCTCAAGTCCCGCAAGACTGGCGGACACGATATTGAAGGATTGTTGGCGAAGAAAGTAAAGCAATGGCAGATGAACAGTTGGTTTGGCTTGTGGAATGGTCAGTGAGTGCCTCCTTTGCCTTTTTCCTTTCAAAACACACTTCATGGACACCAGCTATGGTGAGGATCCGAAAGCTGTTTGGGAGGTACCCCCGCTTGTCTGCCGACACACTTTCGGACATCAAGGGGGGATCACATGCGGACGATGACAACAACAACGATTCGGAATTGAAACCATTGAGCAGCCCACTGCGACCCCTACAACTGCTGCTGCTGCCGCTAAGGTGGAGAAGGGACTCACAAGTGATCCCCGTGTGGTCAAGCCATCAACATGGGACTGCTCGATTCTTGCCGCCCTCAACATTTTTTTTTCATGATTTTTAAGATTTTTTTCAATAAGGGTGCTCAATTCCAACTCACTGGCAACTTTCCCAGCTGTAAATAAATTAGCGAGTTTAGCGAGCGTAAGCGACTGTAAGTGACAGCAAGCAAGGCTTAAGCGGAGATGGATGATCCGGATAAGGGTCTTTCAAGATAGGATAAGATACAACCATTCCTTTGCAGCTATGCCCAAGCAAATCCTCAGTGCACTTCAAGAAGGTTTCTATGAGGAAGCTAGTGTTTTATTTGCCTTCGCAGATGTCTTGGATCCCATCAATTTGGACCCAGATGATGATAATAACCCGGAGGAGGTGACACAAACACTTGCTCAGGGTGATTCCAACATTGCAGCTGTGTTGCGAATATACGGAGGACTAGCTGTCGAAGATGCTCAGAGTTTGGAGAGTGACGGCACCTGTGGACATTATTTTTAGGTTGAAAAATTCAATGATTGGTTCACCTGTGCATTAAACATGCCTGGTCATGAATTTCGGTCAATACAGTATAGAGCTGCTCCTTGGATCACGGACTATCCATGAATCAATAATTTGTTGAGCCCTCTACAGAGCCCTTAGGCACAAGTCTTGGCATATTTCACATTATATAGTCCATCGGCATCTACTGAATTAATTTCACAGTCTGAATGTCATTGGATCTGAAATGCCATGGGTTTTGGTGTGAATCAGTGTGTGATCAAGCATCAATTGACTTTCCTTTTTGTCAATTCTACACCAAGTTCATACCATATTGGCCTCAAATTATTTTCTATCTAATAGAGGGCCTTCTTAGGGATAGTTTACCCCAAGCCGCCAAGCTGATCCGAGTAAAACTCCAAGCCCACGGTTTTGTGTGAGCTGTCGCACGTGAAGAGTGTGACATTCGTTTATTGACATGATCCATCTTCCCACATCTCGACATCTCTTCACATGGTCGGCCGTGCTAAATCGAATCGTGTGAAGGCCCATGCCGACAGCCGCAAAAAGGAGATGGCAATTCGGGCCACCATGCACCAGTACAAACTGGAACAGGCCAAGCCCGCCAACATGGGAAAACCCAAATCTATTTGAGCCATCGCTCAGAAGCACGGTGTTGTGTACGCTACTGTAAACCGACACGTACATGGAGGAGTTGGGATTCGGGAGTCCAATGAGAAGAAGCAGAAGGTTTCACCTGTAAAGGAATTGTTGCTTGTCCAATTCCTTCTTGAGTCGGCGGAGCATGGGTTCCTGCTCAAACACTCCCAGATTGCTGAAGCTGCCAACACTGTTCTCCTAGCTGAATTCAGAACGACTGTGAGCCGGTGGGGAACAAATGGGTCTTCAAGTTTTTGGATCGGCATCACAACGTGCTGTCGACCTTTTGGAGCAAGTCGCTTGACAGCCAGCGTGCTTGTTAGAGAGTAGCACGAATATATACTTGCAAATATGAATATTCACCGAAACCTAGAAATTGATATTCGCATTCATACAAATATTGATGGCGAATATTTGTTGCTTAATCAGTAATATTCGCGAATATTCATGAATATGAATATTCAGCGAATACATTGAGAATTTGGGGGTTTAGTAGCCACCAATGAGTTGCTGAGGACACTTTTATGTTATCTTGTGAGTTTAAACATTGTCAAAGACTCATACAAGCCCTTGTCTTGCATGTTCAACCATTTGATGGACCATCACACTTGCTGTGTTCCACCTGTCAAGCAGTTGCCAAAGCAAAGATGTCTCTAAGTGGTTGGTTTGCATATGAATTACAGATCTAGTTGGTGTAAATGAAGTGTGTTATGGTTCCAGAGAGGAGATGTGTTAAACAGACCCAAATTCACTATGCTTGATTGAAATTTTAGCTGTGTATTACAGCTGCAAATATTCGCGAACATCAACTTTCCTGAAAAACCGATATTCGCATTCGCACGAATAGCACAGCCACAGCCATTCATGAATATAAATATTCGCTATTCACAAATGGCTTGGCACAAATACTGGGGTTTTTCATTCAAATCGACAGTCACGCATCACACACACCCCTGTCAAGGACGAATTTTGGTCGCGGTCACGTGTCACAGAGGGGTTTTTCGAACCCTCTGAAGCAATGTCACCTCCCCCCCCCCCCCCAGTGGCAAAAAAGGTAAATTTTCCATGGAACCGTCGAAATTTTGGGGGGTGTCACGCGAAAATTCAACTGCTGTCAAAATGTCAAACTGGTAAATTGGGTCATGTGTCACACCCCCTGTCGATTTGAATGAAAAACCCCAGTATTTGCGATATTTGCTATTTGTGGTACTCTCTAGTGCTCGTAGCTTGAATCCCGAAGCGGTTAAGTCCTGGGTGGAATTGGTGGAGAAGTGGATTGTGGGGAATGGTGTCTCACCGGACAGGATACATGGGATGGATGAGAGCAGTTTCCCGATGGGATACACAGGGAAGGAGCGCGTTGTCGGGGTTCGCAGGACAAAGACCCAGCACAAGCAGGGTGGGGCAAGCCGGCAGAACATTACGGCCATGGTGACAATCCGCAGCGATGGGAAGATGGTCATGCCACCGATGGTGATCTTCCCCAGCATGAACTTTCAGATGGTGTGGGCAAATGGTAACACTGTCAATGTGTTGTGAGTGTCTCCAGGGGATGATGTGTTACCGAGACTTACCGGACATTCCAGCATCGCAAAATCCATCAATGGATAGACAAACAAGGAGCTCGGATATCTCTGGCTCACGAAGGTTTTCGATCCGGCCACCAAGGAAGAGGTGAACGGCCTCCCACGTGTCCTTCTCCTCAATGGGCACAGCTCACACTATTCTGAAGAGTTTCTTGAGTATGCACGCAAGAACAATATCATCTTACTTGGGTATCCACCACACTGCACACATGCCCTCCAAGGCCTCGACATTGTCTGCTTCACAAAGATGAAGATGTGCTGGCAGCGAGCTATCGTTGACTTTGAGTCGAAGGTGATGCGCAATGTGTTGAAGGCCGAGTTCCTCACGGTGTGGGCCCCCGCATACCTGGAGGCGTTCAATGAATCAACTACCTGCACAGCCTTCATGGTAACAGGGATCGTACCTTTCAACCCCAATTTCGTCACCGAGGAGCAGATGAAGCCGAGCCAGGCAACATCGACTTGTGGAGACACCGGGAGCAAAAGCCAACACACCTGGATTCCAGGTGCCTCTGAGGCATGTGGTCCGAAGGCTACAATGTGGAATACAAAAGGCCTACAAAGGTCCTTAGGTCAACAAAGAACAGACAAAGGAGGGACAAAGGATAGGCAAGATTTGCTGGCTGGTGAAAATCCTGCCTGCCCTTTGTCTCACCTTTGTTAATTCTTTGTCCACCCAAGGACCTTTATTGGTCTCTTTTCCACCAGTTCATGACCTGCGGAGAACATGCCCCGGAGGCACCTGGAATCCAGGTGCATCGAGGTTTGCCCCGGTGAGAGTTCCCGATGCCGCAGCCCAGCCCCGTGTGATCATGAACTGGATGTGCCTCCATCCACCAACCCGTTTTGACCTCTCCCCATCAAATCTCGCATCGTCATTGACTCTTGCATCATCATCACCACCACAAACACTGTTGCGCCGACACAGCTGGGATGAGATGGAGAACATCGAACCTGTGCTATGGTCACCATCCAAAAAAATGCGGACGCTGTATGCACACCTTGGTAGCACATCCACCGGTTCCCTACTCCTCAGTTCCCCGAAAATCAAATCATACAACACCTCCATCCTCGCACCCGTTATCCAGCATGTGTCACGCTCGATTGAGACCCCAAACTGGACACTTTCGACCCCCGACAATGTCAAGGAAGCCTACAAAACTCAGGGTCAGCTCGAAGCAGAGAATGCCGAGCTTCGAAAACAGCTTTCGCTGGTGTACCAAAATGTCATGGTCCGGGACAACATCCTCGAGGAGGCCAACACGATGATGGCCTTCCAAAATGTGGGCCTGAAAAAAATGAAGGAGGCTCTGCACCAGCAGGAGGAGAAGGCGGTGACCGACTGTGCACACCTTTTCAAAGGCAAGGCCCAGGTTTTGTCTAGCGATGAGTTCACCAATCAGGTGAAGGACATGAACACGGCGAAGAGGGTGAAGGACACTGGGAAGGAGGCAAACAAGGCTGCGAGGCTGCGCAAGAAGGAGTTGCACGAGGAAATGGAGAAAGAGTGGGTGCAGATGAAGGAGCGGCACACTGCAGAGGTGGAGGCATGGTCGCAGACTTGCTCGGAGTTGCTGGCGGTGAAGACAAAGAAAAAGGACCTGCTGCCCAAGCCCAAGCTGGGCAAGAAATCGCAGATCCCGGTCGAGGAGGTCGAGGAGGACGAAGAAGAGGACGTGGACGATGAAGTGATGGATGACGGCGATGTGTGACAGCAGTGATCCAAGGAATGGAAGTTGTGACATTTTGGTGCTCGTATTTGTTCTTTGGTTTTCATTACATTGCAACACTTTAATTACATGTATTCTACTGCTGTATAACTTCTTAGAGACTCTAGTATGTGCCCAAATAATTTTGTATTTTATTGTGGCCGCTTGTGAGACTTATGAGGCAAACATCAAAGTTGTGATCCACTGAGTGGCACTATACTGTATTCCGGTGTGTCTGGAGCGAAACCTTCTCAAAGTCTTGTTCATGTATCTAATTAGGATTGGCCGTGAAACATTTGACCTATTCTGGGATATACTGGCCCAGAATCAGATCTTCACCTCATGTGGGTGCAAGCCACAGCACCATGTTTCGTGGTAGCTAGGTGCCTTTCTGATTCGCTACAAGCGGCTGCTCGGCCACTTCACAGCCTCGCATCCCCTTCCTTCAGTCACAGTGCAGATTCGACCCAGTTGAATGTCAAAGCCTAGTTGAGAATTGAGCAAAGGAGCCTGTAATTTATAATGAAATAAATTCCAAGCTTCGAGTGTTGAACTGAGCATTCAAGACAGAGCTTTGCGGTGTTCCACAGATGTGCTGTGAAGCCGGATGAGGACAGGCACGGTATGAGAGCCTGGAGAGAGATCAACAAAAGCGGTTAGACCATTAGAACCTGATGGACAAGCTGCATAGATGGTGGAGTTTGAAAAGGCTTCAGACGGACAGGCTTAAATTTATAAAGAGAGTGATGGGCAGCTTGGCTCCCCTGCTCAAGACACTAGCTTCAAGTTGGGCATCAGAGCTGGCACCATCATACTCTACTGTCGACAGGTTACACATGATATTAGGGAGCTGAAAAAGCAGTATGCATCTTGGTTCACCGAAGAGCATCAGCTCCAACCCAGTGCCAGCATTAAAGAGAAAATTGGCTTCCCCTACTGTGTTGGTAGTGGTGACAGCTCATTAATTCAGACATCCGAGCAGCCAAGCCAGATGGGCCCAGCATATCTCAGTCGAAAAGGGTTTTCGCAGTAAGTGTGAACTCCAATACCGAATGTACTTGTCTCATTTCACACAGTATTCACTATTTGCCATTGTCGAAAGTGACTTGTGGTTCGGGGCATGGGGTCTTAGATGGCCTGGAAGTGTCACTGACGCCCGAGTTTTCAAGAACTCGCATTTTTGGTGTCATCAGCACCAATATCTTGAACATGATCAATACATCCTGGTCGACAAAGGATATCCATCCACACCATACACAGTTTGCCTGTTCAGTTTGCCCGAGCTCGCAAACACATTTGAAAGAGGCAAGAAACAAATGAAGGACTTCAATTTCACCCTTTCATCGGAATGTATTAGGGTCGAGCACGCATTTGGCTGTTTCAAGTTGAGGTTCCAATCTGCTTGGATAATGGGTGGCCACAAGGATGTGCAGGATTTATGGCATGCAGTTGATGCCCTCCTCATCCTGCACAATATGTGTCTCCACTACAGCGATCACCCGAAGCACCTGGAGGAGTATCGAGAAGATTTGGGTAATGATAGAGCTGGCGAGGAGCGAGTTGAGCCAGACCCACATGATTTTTCCGTGTTTCAGCCCCCAGAAGTTCCAGCTATTGAAACTGGGACATGGCTGAAGGAGCAGGGAATGGAGCTATGTCAAAGGTTATTGGACTTGGTGTGCCCAGTAGAAAACTTCAATTAAAAAGAATCTGTTACTTAAGTATGGTAGAGATGAACAGATTAAATTAATGGGCCCAGCGGAATGCCATGGAGGAGGCGTGACTGTGTTCATCAAAAATGATATCCACTCAAAGAAGTCCAATTTGTCTTCACCAGATATACTGGTGCTTGATTTGTACATCTGCTGGATTATCAGGGCATATATATTACCATATACCTCATGCTACCAGCACTTCGCAGACACATCTCCCGAGAATAAACTCGAGGAGACTCTGACCCTCTGCGCAGCAGCAGACAATACAAAACCAATTATTCAGCTACTTGACGCCAATGCTTGGACTAAATCTGAAAAAGCAGGCGGGAATTTGGTTCACCTACCGTCGGACCAGAAACCCGTATCTGCAAGAGGGTAAAGAATGCTCTCGGCCTGGAAAAGGTCGCAACTTGTGGTTCTAAACGGAACTCATCTTGAAGATGCATCACCTGGAAGATTTACTTCCATCAAAGAAATTGGAGTGGCAGAAGCGGTCATCGACTACGCAGTCGTATCAGAGGCACTCTTACCACATATCCACTCTCTTTCAATTGTTCTACCTGTTGACCCAAAGGAGGCTTGGTCTGATCACATCAGTCTCATACTCAAGGTCGACCAGTCCATTTTGAATACCGTGCCTCGCCTTCCACGGACAGCACGACCTGTGCCGATACTGTCAGAAGGCGATCCACAAATGGAAAAACTGTGGGAAGAGGTTATGGTGAATAGGCAAACCGCAGCTGAAATGGTACACAGCTTATATGGCAATGTGTGCATTCAAACGGCCTATTCACAAGCCTATGTACAAAGTTCATGCCAGGCTTTGGGAACGGACACCGAAAAAGCTGTTGGATGTGTCTTCTGGGGGGAGCCGTCGTCAGTGAATCGTGTTCTTACCGTCCCAGGGCCAGCCCCCATAAGCAGTAGTAGGGCCGCAATATATGCGGTGCTGTTAGCGGTGCGGGGTGCGAGCCCGGAAACCTCATTGATGATATTCACCAACCCCGGGTACACCATCTGCCATGTGTGTTACTGGGCAGGGAAAAAACACACAGCTTGGCTGATCATGTCCAAACGGTGACCTTCTCAGAGATTTGACTTTCCTGCTGTATAACCGGCAGGCACCGACACGATTTGTGCACCTAGAGAGAGGCGTGAAAAATCTGAGAGCAGCGGCAGCAAAGAAAATGAGTCAAGAGGGGTTGAAAAATGCTCAGCCTGTACCTTCTTATACTTAGCCCCCTTGAAGCCTGCCCTTGGGGGGAGCACAAAATTGAGCTCTCAGTGATAGATACCCCAAAAGTGTCAACGGCACTATCGGAGATTTCGCCACCGAAATCTCAGCACTGGAGTTCTCAATTAGACCATGATGATGAACTTCTGGGAAATCCGGAAAATCACCGAGGTCATGAGAAAGTCCGCCTGTTGCAGAAATCGCTTCGAGACAAACTCTTTGAATGCAGGGATGCCGGTTCGTTTTGGCGACTGTAACGTGGATGGACTGATCCCCGTCTAAAACCCATCCAGGTATCACTGGAAGACTTGACAGAGGAGTTCAAAGCACGAATGAACGAGCCAGATACAGCACCGACCTCATTCAACAAAGCGCAGTTGAAGCATGATGCGGAGCTCTTCAGAGACATGCCCCGTAGAAATGAGGATACATCACCGCAGGGAAGCTTTTCTCGCAGATTGGCACTGGGAGACATTGAGTGGGGGAAGCGTCATATCATGAAGCATCTCGCAACGGCATCGGGCATCAATGATTTTTCATACGGGGACATAATAGAAATCCCGAATGATAAGTTACTGGCCTTACTCCAAGCTGTCATTGACAAAAACATTTTCCCTTCCAAGTGACTAGCAGCGCTGGTTGCAGGAATACTCAAAGTGAGAAAGGGTCCAACCAAGTCAGAAAAGCTACCGCCTTGTGGTGTTAGAGTGCTGCTCGTTGAAATTCTTGACTCTGCTCATTGATCGAAGAGTGAAAGAGTATGCAACCGAGGCTGAACTTATCCCAGAACCGCAAAACGGGTTTATGGCTACCTACCGTACCAATAAAAACCCATTTCTTTTGTGAGTAATGTCCGATCGGGCAGCGCAGAAGGAAAGGTTATGTATGTGGCTGTCATAGACTTGAAGAGCACATTCCCAGCTATCAATCGTAATGTTCTGTTCTTGACATAGAACTCGATGGGCATCGCAGGAGACTTGATTACGTTACTATATGACAAGTTGGAATACATGGTCCGAGTGAATAAGGAACTCTCCGAAAGCTTCTTCTCCTTCTTGGGAGTTTTGACCGGGGATTCCGGCTCCCTTCAGTTCTGGAATTTACTGCTTACAAGTTTCAAGTTGTATCCTTTACCAGGGGGTGTGACAGTGAATGGGAAGGCAATTTCGAAATTAGAACATGCAGATGATCTCATGGTGCTGTTTACATCGGGCCACAGATTCCAGGCAAAGTTGAATGGAACTACAGTTCACATGGGGAACATTGGTTCCACAAGAATTCTATCTCAACGGTAAACTCCTCAAAGAAGCCTCTATCTTCCTATATGTGGGCATTTGGCATAATCTCAATGCCAAAGATATGTATGCGGAACATCATCACATATATATTGAAAAAGCTGAAAGGATGGCCAACACCTGCTTAGTGGTCAATCGTATGGTCAGGGGATTATCGGTCTGGAATGCGCGAACCCTTTATATGGCTCGCGTTGCTCCCTCCCTCATATCGGCAGCGGATATATGCCCGGATGTGGCTAAAGTTCGAAGACAGAAACCAGAGGCCGTCCAAAATCACTACCTCCAACGGATGTTAGGTCTCACAGAGCGAAGCGTGATAGCAGTTCTCTTCTCAGAGACTGGTCTGGAGCCAATATCTTATCGACGAGCCCTTCTTCTGCTTCCGAATCCATGCGCCCCAAAGTGCTGGGATCGGGATGCGCCGCGGAGGCAACCGGGTATAAAAGGCCATTCCACCAGAGGTTTCAACTCGAACACAGGAAGTGATATCAGAGCCGCGCTCAAGCGGGCTGCGGTCAAGCAGAAACCTACGGAAAAGCATAAACGTAGCTAGTACCATACACCCAAGTATTTCTACGATTTGGGGGTATTTTTAAGTTTTTTTTTTCCGTATTTTACCACGATTTTCCGGTGATTTTTTGGTATGACTGCGGGTAAGAATCGACCCATCAATACCACCCTGCACGATTGGGACTGAGGTCGACTTCCACAGTTACCGAAGCGCGGGTATTTAGGCGGGCGGACTCGCAACCCGCCCATAACGTGCAAGGGTGAATCGACACCGACACCCGGGGGGGTCTGATAATTCGCACAACCCTCACTGTCGTCCCCGCCATGCACCTCAACAGCAGCCCAACGAAATGCATTCAAGATGAGACAAAAAACTACAGTGTACAGGGTATCATATCGCGTGTGTACTACCTACCATACTACTACATATAATACAGCGTGGGGTGGGTCACTATGGCTATGGAGCCGCAGAGGTAAGAGTAGGATAGAGTAAATAGAGGAGCGGAAGGGAAGAGGGATATCATCGAGCTAGGGAGGGAGGGTCATGGTGGGGATATCAAGTAGAGGTAGAGAGGGACGGATATCAACAGCAGGGCAGCGGCATACACAGACACAGAGAGAGAATACGTAGCAGATAAAAAAGAAAGTACCAAAAAACGAAAGAAAGAGACGCGGGGGAGCGAGCAGCAGCAGTAGTAGCGCACATACAAATAACGAGCCGGCTAACCAACCGACGACCATATTACAGCCCCGTCTCGTATAGACGGGTGTTTTGCTTTTGCACCCTTCCCCTTCCCAGAGGAAAACCCCAACCCAATCGCCCTGAAGCCCGCAAGCCCCAGCCCGAGCAACGACGCCGGCGGCGGGGGCGGGGGCGTGAGCGGGCCAGGACTCCTACTCCTACTCCTGCTCCCGCTCCTATTGCCGCTTCTCCCCCCCCCCCACTCCTGCTCCGGCTGACCGACCTCCCAGTGGGAATGAGAATGTGTGCGCGCCACGCTATACGGCGCGCGCGAGGACGAGCGCTCTTTGCGCCGCCGCCCGTGGTCGAGGTCGTGCTGCTCGTCCACTACGCCTCCGCCTCCGTGCTGGTATTCGCCGTAATCGTCCCCATCATCGTCGTAGCTGTCCCCGCTCCCGACTCCTCCGCCGCCTACTCCTCGCGCGCGACGCCGACCCCTCGCGCGCCGCCGAAGCCGAGTACGTGCGCGCCATACTGCGATATGGCGCGCGCGACGACGAGCGCTCCGCCCGCCTCGCCGCCGCAGGCCGCCCCCGATCCAGGGCGCGCTCTCTCCCTTCCGCGGGGACGAGCGGGAGCACGTGCTTTGAAATTGCGGCGTGCGCGGCGCCCGCAATTTCGAGTTGCTCGTCGTCGCCACTGTCGTTGTAGCTGTCGCACCGCACGGAGACGCCTCCGCGCCGCCGACGCACCACGTGGCCTCGTCGACGCGCTCGACGACCCAGGTGGGGTTCGTGGTCAGTGTGGGGTCAGATAAACGGAGCGGGAGAAGCGGGGATGGAGCCGGTGGGGGTAAAGCGAGCGAGATGAAAGAGATGAGGACGACAACGATGCAGCCGGTGGGGATGAGCATAAGCATAAAGTTAAGCGTGAAGGGTCAATTTTTGCCAGGGGGCGAATGGTGTGGGGAAAAGGCGGACGCAGACAGACAAAATGACTCACCACCGAAAATCTTCAAGACCAGCCGCGGCTCGGACGAGTCGACGCAGAGCAGCTGTCCCATGGAGGAACGCGTACAGTAGCACGCCAAGCGCCCAGATGTCCTGTGCCGCAGCGAGGTTCTTGCTGTACGAGATCGGCGTCGCGGAGGGCGACTTGGGGTGGGAGACAAACGCCGAGTTGGATTTGCCGGCGATGGCGGCCGCTTTGATCTTGCCGGTCATTGACGTGGACGACGTAAGCGGCGGGGGACCCGGGCGGCGTAGGGGAGCGAGCCGGGCTGGAACTCCTCGGTGGTCGTCGTGGCAGGACGCCCGCCGCGCCTTTACCAGAGACTGCAGTTGTAATTTCGCGTAGCATACTCACGACTCGCACGAGGCCTGGCGTGAAGCAAGCGTCGGGTGTATCAAAATGGAGGCGCCATGGAATGAGGAGCAACTCTTAGGCATCGCAAAAATTGGCAGAGGTAGTCGACACTGAGTCGCATCATTCAAGCTCGGCGAACAACGGCGAAGATACATATACCAGGCTTGACTGGACAAAAGTCCAGTTGAAGTGAGTGGGCGCGCGTTGTAACGCGCGGGAATGAGTTGCCACGCGTCGAATGTCGTGGTCACGCGTTGAACGTCGTTTCGACGCGTTACAAATTCGTTTTCAGCGGATGGACCAACGCGTTGGAATTTTTGAATTCACAGAGTACGGTGGGTGGCTATTATTTGCACGCGTTTTCAACGCGTGTCCACTCGTGACAACCCGTTGAGATTCTATTTGTGCCAACGCGTCGACACGCATTGTTAGTAACTCCACTCAGGAGCTTTTGTGGGGCAAATATCAGGGACCTTTTTTGGTCCCAATTTCTTGGCCCCAATTGGTGCTCCCTTGTCTTCTGCTCTCCTCATGAGCGAAGCCCCGCCTCGCCGATGGAGATCTCAGCGTCCCACCCGCTCTCCCCTCAGTGCAGACCTCACAATTGTCCCGTTAGTTGACTGTCCAGACCACCCTGTTTCAAGCACGAGTGTAAATGAGCTCAGGTAGGGGTTTTGCAGCTCTCGCTCCTCCATAAACACTGACACCGACGACACATTCATCACAGATGATAAGCTATGTAGTTACCGATAGGGGATGAATTGGGACCAATAAACGAATCGTGGCCATGCGTGGAGAATGACGGCCGGTTTTCTGTGATAAAAACCTGTACCAGCATACCACGACTGGTCACACAGTGGCCAACGAATGTCAAATGCGTTGACAATGCATCTCCACGCACCTCAACGTTACTTCAACGCGTGGAAACGTGCCCAACGCGTTACTGGCACGCGTCGTTCGACCGCGTGTCAACGGGACTTTTGTCCAAAGACGGCCGTCATACTGTACTATTTCGACCGAGTGTTCGGCCCATGTTACGTGTTACTTCAAGTGTTCACCTTCCAAGTGTTCAGATCACGTCTCGGGCTGTTACGGTCGGCTAAAGTGTTCATTTCTTCCAATCGTCGAAAAACAACCTCCAAGGAGTGCAAGAAGGTGATGGTGACAGCCAAATTTTTTGCTTCGACCCCGGAACAATACGGCTATTGTTTAAAAGATTTTGCTCGTGCTCTAGTCGCCTGTTCCATTCAGTGTCAACTTGTATCAATTTTGTTGTAGGCGAGAATGAGGGTCTGGTTCGCGCAGGGGATGCCGAGGAATCTGATGCCGAAGGCGAAGCTTCCACCGTCCACACTTCTTGGTCGTGGCCAGCGGAAAATCGGGGACCCTCGTGCTACTAGGGGCCCGTTTGGGAAGTGCACTAGTAGGCATTTTCAGTAGTGTTTTTTGAAAAATTTGCATGTAAGTATTAGAGTTGTTTTGGGCCCATTTGGGGCTTCAAAAAATTCAGTGTTCATTTGCCTGGTGTTACCATTACAGGTAGCTAAAGTGTTCACTTCAGACGGCTGTGTTACACGTTACATGAACACTTGGTCGAAATAGTACAGTAGTAGATACACGTGACACAGCTCTTTGGACCCGACCCCTTTCAGAACGAGGTTGTGAGTGGGAAGTCAGCGCAAGAGACTACCCAGCCCCACCTTGGTTCGTACTTTAACCCATTCTGCCTGCTGACCAAGACAATTCACTCAAACGACTCGGATACAGAGCTAGAATCCAATTACTGACAAATTACTAGGCTGGTTACGAGTCTAACAAATTACTGAAAGCGACGGATTTACCCGATCCCCCGGAGCCCGGACAGCAAAAGATAACAAATGTAGGAGCTATTAACTGACCCTTTGTTCAAGCAACACATCTAAAAAGAGCAAGTACGGAAAAATGGAAAAACTTTACAACCACACAGACAGCAAATAGCAGCAAATGGGCAGTAAATGAAGCAAGTACCAATGGCAAGACTCCAGGATTTGCCCAGGGTAGGGATACTTGTACTCAAACCTACACGCTGCCCGTCTATGTGAGCGATAAATTCATTTTATTAAAAGGCTGGGACGCTCACATGGATGTAGCTGCCGATCCAAAGCGACGGTTTCCCGTCTGAATACGACCTGATAGACATAAGGTATGTCGGGAAACCGAGTATCCAGGCCGACCTACACGCCGACGCAGAAACGACCGCGTCATGGATCTCCCGCAATTCTTTGATGCCCTCGAAAAATTGGTGTTGGCGTTCGGCCTCGATGGTGAGCTGGAAACCTCCCGTTTGAATCCCCAACCGTGAGTCCAACATACGCAATGCACACCAGGGTCGATCCTCGAATTTCCTTCACATCCTTTGCACACCGGTTGATGTTCTGCACAATGTCGCGCAGGTTCTGCAAATATTCCAGCAACTCCTCCTATGTTGTAACACTGTGTGTCTCCAATAATTGGGTCTCGATCTTGGACGCTGACAGTTTAGCCCTGTCATCATAGGCCGTCAACAATCGTGCTGCATCGGTGGCGACTGGACTTACTCTCGAGTAATCGACGCGTCGCGTCCGTCAACTCCAGATGGTTTCCTCGCGCAGTTCGACTTTGCGTACTTCAAAGTTCCTCCCAAACTTCAATTGGGCATTCCACTCGAGCAAGCTTGTGCGATGGACGTTGCCGATTAACGGTATAGATGACCAAAGCTGCGGAGAGGAGACCCAAGGTAATATAGCGGCTGCCTGGTAGGAGAGGTAGTGCTTCGAGCATCATCGAGGTAACTGCCGCGTTTGCACATTTTTGGTAGGAAATGGGAGTGGAAGTGGGTTTGGGACGGTGGGCAGTCGCCTTAAATAATATTTGACCCGTTGCCCAGTCCACGGTGACCGTGGGCGTTAACTGACTTTACTCACTGTCAGTTCCATGCTGTAACACTGTTACAGTTTGGGCCACTGCTGATCCCTACTTGGTTCCCGCTCCTGATCTTTACATTAAAGCTGTTCAAAAGCTTACCAAAAAAGAACTGTCGCCGGTCCGTTGCAGCACGGATCTGATGACAGTGGCAAGTAAAGTCAGCTAACCGTGTACCTTGGGGTTTTATCCCCGAATTCAGCTCGTCTGACTGATGCTGGCCCGCCTTCTGCTGCGCAAATACTTAACATACGACTCGACAGCATCGCAGAATACTCCAGGTGCGCTGTAGAATTTTCGAATGTGCGTTTAGCTATCGATTCACCCCAAGCGACTCGCCCGACAGATGCCGGCTCGCCTTTTCTCCGCGCTCCTCCGGCCGATGGGGAGATGATTTGAGTGTATATCTTCACTCTCCGGCGAGGTATTCGCACTCGTTTAGATTGTTGGGTGCCCGATACACTGAAACCTTTCGCTCCCGAATTAATTCAGAGCGCATCGAACAGCAGTGTCGAGCACGACAATGCCCTTGAGGTGCGCTATTCAATTCGAGAATCTCGAGTTTTGAACCACCGCCCGGGGGCTAGGCTCCTTCCCACATTCCAACCGCGGCGCGCTGCAATTGGAGCACATCAGAAGGTTCGTGGAGGCTATTAGGCATTGCTGTCCCACTTACGAAGCTCTTGAGAAAAAATCGGCCTCTAGATTCACCGAGGCTCGTCTTGTCCTATCGGCCAACCCTCTGCACCAAGATGCGTTTGCTACAGGAAGAGCAGCAACTCAGACGCGTCACACGCGTACCGTAAGTGCCCTGGCCACACCGCCCTCCCTGTTCATGGACAGCCTGGCTGAAATTAGAGAGAGTTTCGACTCCTTCGTCGAATCGGCACTTTCCTGGTGATCGCCGGTACCATGCACCAGCTCCAACTTGACCCCGATTTCGACCCCAACAGGGCCCCCAACTTGACCAAGTTGGGGTTGAAGTCGGGACTCAAGTTGGGGACTGATGTTGTGAATGCCGTCAGCCCGAGATCAACTTGAGTTGGCATCAAGTTGGCATTCTCGTATCCAAGGGGCGTTAAGCGAAGTTGGGGCATGAAATCGTGGTGCCAAGTTGGGGTCAAGTTGGATGTCAGATCGTGGGGTTAAGCACGATTTGACAATCTAACTTCGAAAAATCGGCCTAATTTCAGGTTCCAACTTGGTCTCGAGTTGGGGTCCAAGTTGGGGCTCAAATCGGGCCTCAAGTTGGGATGTGTGAAACGCCCTATTGAAATCTTTCGGCGTCGTCACTGGAGGCTCTATCCGAACCCAACCAATTCCCCAGGAAAAGCCCTCGCACACAGACCACAAATGAACCACCGACACAATGCTACAGAGATTTTTGTGGCTCCATAAATACAGCGAGTGGGACAGGTAGCGAACGAGCTCGAGGTACTACCAAACACTTGACCAATACAAACCAACAGGAACTGGAGAATTTGAAATTGGAACTACACCCTACTCGACAACGTTAGTTCATTTATTCACATTGGAGGTCATCTCACATTGATATGTCGTAGGATGTATCGCGAGTAGATGCCAATTCAAGGCGACGAGTCGCCGGGCGTGTTATAGGACCTGGCACACCAACCGGCAATCATTCAAGATGTCAGAGGAGTCAAAGCGAAAGATCTAAACCGACGTACGCGCTGCAGCTGGCGAACGAATAACCGTCTCGTGGATCTCACAAACTTCTTTGATGCCCTCGGACAATTGACGTTGACGCTCGGCCTCGATGGCGAGCTGAAAATGATTTAGTTGGATCATCCAATGGGTGCGGAAGAATGCGCACCAAGGTCGACCTGTGAACTTCCTTCACCTTCTTCGCGCACTGACTTATATTCTGCATAGTTTCCCACAAGTCGGACAGATATTCCACGAATTCTTCCCAGGTTGTAATACTGCGTGTCTCCAATAATTGGGTGTGGATCTTGGAGGCTGACAATTCAGCCCTGTCAAAATGTACCATCAGGGATTGCGCTGCATTTGCGATGACAATTGTACTTACTCGAGCAACTGACGCGTTCCATCCGTCAACTCGAGATAGTTCCTCGCACAGTTGGTTTTGGCGAGCTTCAGAGTTTCCTCGCAGGCTTGAATTTTGCGTTCAACTCTTGCCAAGCTTGCGGGACGGACGTTGCCGATTAGCGGCGTAAATGATCAAAGCTGCGGAGACGAAGCCCAAGGCAATGTAACGATTGCCTGGTAGGAGAGAAAGGCATTCCGAATAGTATCGAGGTGGATATTGCGTTGCAAATCATGTCCTGAAGAGATGAGAGTGGAAGTGGTTGGGAAGTGGGGGTTTTACGACGGTGGGTAGCCGCCTAAATAGCATTTGACCGTGAGATGAGATCATGCACGATGGCCCGGCGCCTCAGTTGTCGCCACTGCATCTGCATCTATGCCATCTTGAGGATTCTTGCGACAAGAACGAATGGGTATATGCCTCCAAGCAAATGGCCTCCTCCAGGCACCAGAGCTTCTGGCGAGAAAATGATTTTGACGCCAACACGCAACGTAAATGGAGGCCAATTCTGGAATATGCCAGATCTCCCCCTCCCCCTCCTCTCATCCCCACAGCTTTGCGGCGCCCTCTCCTCGTTTTCACGGACGGTGTTCCGAAACTACCAACCCCCATCATCGACCGCCCACTCAGTCTTCTTTGCTTTGATCCAACGTGAATTGCTTCGCGGCAGCAGTGTGAAACAAAAAATCACTCCGCAGAGGCAATCGGCATGGGAGTTGGCAGCGAGCTGTACCCTGATGTCAGCTGCTAAAAACCAGATTTACATCTCTTGATTCCAGTGCAGCGTATCATTGGTCGGTGGGCCACCGGTGGGCAAACGGATGCGCGTCCTGCCGTATTTCGCGTCGACTCAGCGCAGTAATGATTAAGCTGTGATGAATGCCAATGGCCCATTGTTAGTAAGGCACCCCCAGCTTCGCGGCACGCTCACCGGTACCTATTCCGGGACTGAATACTGTTGGAGTGGGGGTGCGAAAATGGCCCAATCGGGCAACAACCTAAGAAAATTTGAGCGCTCGTCCGCCGACGCACGGATAGCCCGCTCGTTGATTCAGTAGGCATGTGAAGATTATAGTACAATTGGCGTCTATTTCCAGCTATCCGCAAAACCGTAGACGTTTTCGAAAAAAAGTTCAGTTGATCAAAAGTGATGCCATCAACCTGACACCCTTCGCTCCACCAGCATCTTCACCGCATCGTCAATGGCCGCACTCTCTTCTCAAACCGCTAGCATGATAGTTGTCCATATTCTAGTACTGGGTTGGATAATGGTGTTGCGTTTGAGAGTAGTATGTTGTTTACCGGTCAACAACTTGAACAATACAACGCAAGCTATGACGCGTTATGACGCTGCGTAGTCATTTTGCTATTTTAATCCTGGTACTCCACTTTTGATGAACTGAAGTTTTTTTTCGAAAACGTCTACGGTTTTGCGGATAGCTGTCAGCGGTGTGATCAAACAGCAAGACTGATTGAGGGGTGCGAAAATGGCCCAATCGGGCAACAACCTAAGAAAATTTGAGTGCCCGTCCGCCGACGCACGGACAGCCCGCTCACGTTGATTCAGTAGGCATGTGAAGATTATAGTACAATTGGCGTCTATTTTCAGCGGTGTGATCAAGGTGTGATCAAACAGCAAGACTGATTGAGTGGGGGTGCGAAAATGGCCCAATCGGGCAACAACCTAGCAACAACCTAAGAAAATTTGAGCGCTCGTCCGCCGACGCACGGACAGCCCGCTCACGTTGATTCAGTAGGCATGTGAAGATTATAGTACAATTGGCGTCTATTCCAGCGGTGTGATCAAACAGCAAGCTCGGGCATTCCGAGTAGAATCTTGCAGGAATAAGTAATCGTGGGGCTGCCAGCGGACTTTAGAATAATATCTTAGTAATGTCTCACACTGCTGCCGCGAAGCTACTCATGCCGCTGCCAAACTAACATATTATTATAATCAAAACTTCTTCCCTAGGCTCCGATCCGTTTTCGTAAGTTTTTGATTATAATAATACGTTAGTAATGCGTCTCACACTGCCCACTCATGCTGCTGCCAAACTAACGTATTATTATAATCAGAAACTTCTTCCGGGTTCCCTTCAAGTTGTGCTATTCACGACCAAAGAAACTACAGTGTATCACGTACTACCATACTACTACATATAATAGGGATGGGGCGGGGTCACTATGGATATGGCTAATAGTAAGGTAGAGCAAGGAAAGGAAACGAGCGAAAGGGAAGAGAGATATCAATCGAGCTAGGAAGGGAGGGTCATGGTGGAATATCGAGTAGAGGTGGAAAGGAGGGAGGGAGGGATATCAGCAAGGGCAAGGGGCAGCATACACACACAGAGAGAATATGTAACAGATAAGGAAAGAAGCGCGGGGGGAGCGAGCAGCACAATACAAACAACGAGCCGGCCAACTAACCGACCGATGAGATTACAGCCCCGTCTCGTATAGACGGGTGTTTTTGTTTTTGCTTTGCTTTGATTTGAGGTTAGCCTGTCCAAAAGTAGGGTGTCAGAAAGCGGGAAAGATATATACGGAGAGGACGTGACGCACGGAGTACACCCACCGCACTCAGGCTCAGGCTCAGGCACCTCCCCAGCCCGGAACCGCTCAGACTGCGACTCTGGCCCGCCCTGTGCGCGCTACACCCGCCACGGCGCGCCATCCTTATCCTTCTCATCCGTGTCGCCGTCTGATTCTGATCATTCTGAGGCGGCAATCCCGCTCCCACCCCCAGCACCCTCGCCCTCGCCCTCCTCGCTCAGCTGCTCTTCCCCAACACCTTCAATCCCACCCCCGCGCCCACGCCTACGTCTGCACCCTCGCCTCTCCCCGACGGGAACCGCAGCCCAACCGCTGTGAAACCTGCGAAGCCGAACGCAAGCAACGACGCGGGGGCGTGAGCGGTCCGGGATCCCTCTCTCCCCCCTCGCCACCGCCCACCGTTGGTGTCCCCATCGTGTTGGTACTTGTAATAATCACAGTCGTCCCGGTCCACGTGCGGCGTCCGACTCCTCCCCTCCTGCTCCCCGCACGCAACGCCGACGCTTCGCGCACCGCCGAATGCGCCGCCGGAACGACGAGTGCTCCGCCCGCTTCGCATCCTCCCTCCCGCGGGCACAAGCGAGGCGGGTGCTCTGCGACGTGTGCGAGCCGTGTGGGTTCCCCGCGATTTCGAGCTCGTTGGCACCATCGCGCGACGAGTCGGCAACGGAGATGGGCATATTTGGATAAGGAATACAATCGCAGCTCTGTCAACCAAACGCGCGAGGTACCTGCTGCAGCGCCGCGGAATCGGGGCGCCGCGCTCGGGGTGGGCAGGCCCGGGCGCGACTCGAGCTGGGGGCATTGCGAGTTTGCTTTTTCAAGTCCAGTAGCGATACAGACCCACCCGAGGACGTCGTTCGCCGGGCCAGCCGGCTAGTAGTGGACGTAAAAGTGAAAATCAGGGCTTGCATCGGAGGGTAGCGCTGGAATATTGGATCATTCTTTGCAGGCTGAGTTGTGCTTGAGCAGAGGGTACAGCTGTAGTATTTGACAAGAAAATCTGGCAGAATGTTGTCGTCGGAGGAGGGCTGCTCGAGAACGGCGCCGGTGGGGGTGGGAGATGCACATTGATGTTTTGATCCCATCAGCCTTTTGTTTCCTCTTGTCCTCAGTGTCCTCAGTGCAGCTCCTCAGTCGTGTTTTGACCTTACTCTTGGTCTTTTCTTGTGCAAAACCTGCAGCTCCTTCGAAATCGGCTGGCCCTGCTGTATTACCATCCTTCAAGCCTTCTGCCGTTCAAATTCGGAGTCGTTCTGTTGCGGTTCTCAATTTTTGCGCTGCCTACAATGTCAATGACTGCGGTTGACTTTGAATTATCATTCATTGGCATTGTAGCTTCTCACGACGTCCGTTGGCATCCATCCAAGCTGTGCTGATCGATCCACGTCGCAGGGCTGTACCTATAAATTCGACAGGGTCGTGTGGCCCTGGCATCCTTCCTTAGGCTTTAACAGTGACCACTGACCACCCACTGCCTTTGAACCCACCGAATAAATTGCGTTCAGAGAGCTTCGACGGGATGCCGGGCGGCAATTACACGGTAGAGGACGAGAGCCAATGCAGTTCTGAGCTGCGTATCTCTCATGTCCAAAGCCAATTTCAGCGCGATCTTCCGTGTTCTGGGGCTCGTATCCATACTCAGCGACGGCGAGGCCCACAAATTCGGCATCGTGCAAGTTACGTTGGGGCGCAGGCGAAGATTAACCTGGCGTTGGAGTGGGAGGTGACGGTGTCACCCGCCAGCGTGCAGGTTGTGGGATTGTAAGCTTTTTTTCGAATCCGATGTGATTTTTGGGGAGAATATTGCGTACTTCGATGCGCAGGTGTTCGGGGACATAAATCAACTTTATTCAAGCGACACAGCGACAGAGCAGGTAGGGAAACACTTTACAGACGCAGCGAAAGCGAAATTGGATAGCGAATGGAGAGAAAGTGTCCATAGGGATACAACATACTTATACTCAACCTACACGCTGCTCGTCTAGATAAGTGATAGATTTCTTAAAAGATCAGAATGCTCACATGGATGTGGCTATCGAGTCAAAGCGGCGGGTTGCCATCTGCGTATGACCTGCAAGAGATGAGTGGTGTTGCAAACCCAATTCTAGAAGCCGACTCACGCGCTGACGCAGAAATAACAGTGTCATGGATTTCGCGCAATTCTTTGATGCCCTCAAAGAATTCGCGTTGGCGTTCGGCCTCGATGGTGAGCTGGAAACCTTTCGTTTAAATCCTCAACCGTAGATATAACATGCGCAATGCCCACCAGGGTCGATCTTCGAATTTCCTTCACGTCCTTTGCGCACTGGTTGATGTTCTGCACATTGTCGCGTAGGTTCTGCAAATATTCCACCAATTCCTCCCATGTTGTAACACTGCGTGTCTCCAATAATTGGGTTTGGATCTTGGAGGCTGATAATTTAGCCCTGTCAAAATGTCCCGTCAGCGATTGTGCTGTGGCTACGGTGGCGATTGGACTTACTCGAGCAATCGACGTGTCCTGTCCATCAACTCCACATGGTTCCTCGCGCAGTTCGACTTTGCATGCTTCAAGGTTTCCTCACAGGCTTCAATAGCGCGTTCGATTCGACCGAGCTTGTGTGATAGACGTTGATGATTGGCGATATAGATGATCAACCCTGCCGAGACAAGCGCCCCAAGAATATAGCGGTTGCCCGGTAGCAGAGAAAGCGCGCCAAATATTATCGAGGCAGTAGATGCCGCGTCGCACATGCTTAAGTTTTGAGTGCGAGACTGCAATTGGGAGTGCTGGTTCTCGGTGCTTCATTTAAGTACCACCTGTGGAGGAAGATCAAGTTGATTGGCGCGTTCCCAACGCGTTCCTGTTAGCAGATACTTGGGGGTACCTTGCCGAATACAGCTTGTGTGATGGACGCTGCCGGGTTACGGTATAAATGACCGACACTACTAACACAAGCGCCCAAAGAATATAGCGGTTGCCGGTAGCAGGGAGAGCGATCCGAATATTATCGAGCTGGATAGAGCGTCGCAAATGTTCGGAAGACTTGAAAGTGAGTGGGTGGGGTTGTCGGCCTCAGGCTTTATTGGGGACATTTATACTCAGCAGAACTTCCTTGATTGATCACTGTATGTGACGAAAAAAAAACGCGTCGGCTCGCGAGGATGAGAGATTCGATCTCAAATTTGATGGCATTCCATTGAACCGGAATTATCAGTAGAGAACGCGAGCCTGTCGGCCGAATGATCTCTGAGTAATTTTAAACGGATTACAGCTTTCACTCGCACAAAGTTAAGCGCCGAATGGTGATAAATAGGGGTCTGATTATACTATGCACCAATCTGGTAGGGGTGCAGGGTGCGTATGCTCGGCAGCTGCGGGCTGGCGGGACCCTGCTGCATCGTTCCCTTTTCTCCACTCTCGCGCGAAGGAAACAAAGTACACCACAGCGCGCCGGTTTATATAAAGCCCCTTCGCCTCCCCCACTCTGACAGTCACGTGCGCTTTCCCCAGCACGTGTTTATGCAACACGTTTGTCAGAGTCGGTTGTGGGAGGGTGTTTTGAGACATATTTATTGCTGGGGGGAACAGTGTTCGCCCCAGACCCCCCTCCTTTGCCTGATGGCATATCCAAGTGAAGGACTAATTTAATTTTCCTAATTTTCTGTGTTTTGAGCTTATTCTCCATATATTTTGGAATCTGGTGCGGGGGAGACCCCCTCCGACCCCCCTGGCGCTTGCCGCGCGTCCCACTGCATGGTGCAACCGCTCGCCGCGGGGGCCCACTGCATGGAGCTTTGGAATTTTTTTTTTCATGTGTATTTTAATATTTAATGCTTATTTGGAGTGAGGATTATCCAGCGCAGGGGAGACACCCGCGGACCCCCCGAGCGCTCGTCGCTGGGCCTGCTGCGCGGGGCACCCTCGACGCGGGACCGACTGCGTGGGGCTTGGACAGTAGAGAAGAAAAAAACACGAAAATAGAAGCAAAAACGCGCGCGCTCGGGTTTGAATCCCTAAGCCATCAATATCGAGTATAAAGCACGCGTCATAACCTCTACACCAGGGAACCAATAGCAGCAGCGGCTTACGATATGTGTAGGCACGGCCAGAGCGGCACGTAGAGACACACGTGAGCAGATAAGATGAGATATGCCTTTTAAGGCAATGTCAGAGTGGGGGAGGCGTGGGTCAATTGGTTTATATACGTGCAGGCAGCGCATCTGCACGCACTGTTATGGTTCGCCTAGCCCGCTTCCCCGCGGCGCGTGAATGCTATAAAGTAGCATTTGACCGTGAGGTGCGATTGCTGTCGAGGTTTGAGCGTCTTTTCAGAAACAGTCCCGGAATCGGTACCGGTACCGATTCCATGACTGAGTAGGTTACCGATTCCAGGACTGAGTGGGTGCGAAAATGGCCCAATCAGGCAGCAACCTAAGAAAGTTTGATCGCTCGTCCGCCGACGCACGGACATTCCGCTCACGTTGATTCAGTAGGCATGTGAAGATTATAGTACAATTGGCGTCTATTCCAGCGGTGTGATCAAAAAGCAACCTCGAGCATTCCGGGTAGAATCTTGCAGGAATAATCATGGGGTTGCCAGCGGACTTCAGTAGAATAATACGTTGGTTAAGCATCTTACACTGCTGCGGCGAAGCTACTCATGCTGCTGCCAAACTAACATATTGTTATAATCAGAAACTTCTTCCGGGTTCCCTTTTGCGCTATTTCACGACCAAAAAAAACTACAGCGTATCGCTTACTACCATACTACTACATATAATACAGCGTGGGGTGGGGCAGGGTCACTATGGATATGGCTATGGAGTCGCAGAGTAATAGTAAGGTAGAGCAAGGAAAGGAAACGAGCGGAAGGGAAGAGAGATTTCAATCGAGCTAGGGAGAGAGGGAGGGATATCGGCAAGGACAAGGGCAGCATATACACAGAGAGAGAATACAAAAAGAAACACCATAAGAGAGAAACGCGGGGGAGCGAGCAGCAGTAGCACACATACAAACGAGCCGATCGACCGACCGACCGACCAGATTACAGCTCCGTCTCGTATAGACGGGTGTTTTTGCTTTACTTCGATTTGGGGCGTGGCCTGTCTAAGGGAAGGAAGGGTGCGTCAGAAAGCGAGAAGAGAAAAGAGGGGGAGTGGGATAGGACGCGACGTACGAAGTACACCCACCCCGCGCTCAAGCTCAGGCGCTCCCCAGCCCGGGTCCCGAACCGCCCAGACTGCGACTCCAGCCCGCCCTGTGCGCGCTACACCCGCCATGCCGCGCCATCCTTATCCTTCTCATCCCCTTCGTCGTCTGATCCTGATGATTCTGAGGCGACAATCACAAGCCCGCCCTCGCCCTCCTCGCTCGTCCCCTCTTCCCCACGCCCGCCCACACCCTTCCACACCCCCGCGCCCACGTCGATGTCGGCACCCTCGCCCTCTCCCCGACGGGAACCGCAGCCCAATCGCTGTGAAGCCTGCGAGGCCGAGCGCAAGCAAGGACGCGGGGGCGTGAGCGGGCGGGCTCCCACTCCTGCTCCTACTCCCACTCCGGCTTCAACTGGAGTGGAAGTGGGTACGCATGAGGACGAGCGCTCCGTGTGCCGTCGTCCGGGAACTCGGTGGTACTCGTGCAGCGGCTCTTGGTCCCCGACCCTCCCCCGGGCACAAGCGAAGCGGGCGCTCCGCGACGCACGCGAGCCCGTGTGGGTTCCCCGCGAGTTCGAGCTCGTAGGCACCATCGCGCAACGAGTCGGCAACGGAGATGCGCATATTTGGATAAGAAATACAATCGCAGCTCTGTCAACCAAACGCGCGAGGACCAGGTACGTGCTGCAGCGCCGCAGAATGGGGGCGCGAGGAATACGCGAGGCTCGGGATAGGCAGGCCACGCGCGACTCAAGCTGGGGGCATTGCGAGTTTCCTTGTTCAAGTCCAGTGTGATACAGACCCACCCGAGACGTCGTTCGCCGGGCTAGCCGGCTAGTAGTGGACGTAAAAGTGAAAATCAGAGCTTGCAGAGGTAACACCGGAATATTGGATCATTCTTTGCAGGCTGAGTTGGGCTTGAGCAGAGGGCACAGCTGTAGTATTTGACAAGAAAATATGGCTGAATGTTGTCGGAGAGGGGTGGGTGGAGATTGGGTGGAGATTCACATTGATGCTTTGATCCCATCAGCCTTTTGTTTCCTCTTGTCCTCCCGTCAGTGTCCTTGCAGCTCCTCAGTCGTGACCTTACTCTTGATCTTTTCTTGTGCAAAACCTGCAGCTCCTTCGAAGTCGGCTGTTCCTGCTGTATTACCATCCTTCAAGCGGAGTCGTTCTGTTGCGGTTCTCAATTTTCGCGCTGCCTATAATGTCAATAGCTGCGGTTGACTCTGAATTATCATCCCTTGGCATTTTGGCTTCTCACGACGTCCGTTGGCATCCATCCAAGCTGGCTGATCGATCGACGTAGCGGGGCTGTACCTATAAATTGGACAGGGTCATGTGAGCCTGGCATCCTTCCTTAGGCTTTAACAATGACCACCGACCACCCCCTGCCTTTGAACCCACCGAATAAATTGCGTTCAGGGGGCTTCGACGGGATGCCGGGCGGCAATTACATGGTAGAGGACGAGAGCCAATGCAGTTCTGAGCTGCGTATCTCACATCCAAAGCCAATTTCCGCGCGATCTTCCGTGTTCTGGGGCTCGTATCCATACTCAGCGACAGCGAGGCCCACAAATTAAGCATCGTGCAACTTACTCGAAGATGGCCATCCAGGCTCATATCAACGTGAATCCTGCTTTAACAAAGTCGAGTCCGACTGGGCTTTCATTCGCAGGCGAGAATCGCCAACGCGTCTGATTACACACTGCTGAGTAGAACGGCCAGCTTTTATGTCGACGGGAGCCATATCGCGTTCGGAAGTCCCGGCTCTGAGCTCAAAGAAAGCTTCGACTGCCCGCTCGGGTGCGTATCGCTCGTTCAATTCTCCTTGAGTTCCCCGAGCTTATAGTTACGATTCGTCTCAGCGTTGACCCCTCAATCCGAATAACCTACCACCGCGTCACCAAGAAACTCTCGCAGTCGGGCTTCTACACCCAGAGCGCCAACTACGTCTTCTCGCAGCGCATCACAGTAGACGTCGCAGAACGGACAGATCGAGGTTAAGCTCGTCAACCCCGCTCTGACGCTCCCTTCGGGGATAAGCAGCAGCCTCAACTTGAATCACATCATCCACATGGAAGAGTCCACCCATGACGCAGGTGCTGCGTGTTGCGCGCGGGTTCGTGGCGCGATGAACCGACAGACTGCGCGGTGGAAGCGCTCGGGCTGGACCGGAAGCTGAATTGGGTTTGTTCGGTTGGGACGTGGGCCAAGATTAACCTGGCGTTGGAGTGAGAGGTAACGGTCTCGCCCGCCAGCGTGCAGGCTGTGGGATTGTAAGCTTCTTTTTTTTCTCGAATCCGATGTGATTTTGGGGGAGAACTGTGCGCACTTCGACATGCAGGTGTTCGGGGATATGAATCAACTTTATTCGAGCGACACAGCGACAGAGCAGGTAGAGAAACACTATTTACAGACACAGCGAAAGCGAACTTGGATAGCGAATGGAGAGAAAGTGTCCATAGGAATACGACATACTTATACTCAACCTACACGCTGCTCGTCTAGGTGAGTGATAGACGTCTTAAAAGATCAGAATGTTCACATGGATGTAGCTATCGATTCAAAGCCGCGGGTTACCGTCTGGGCATGACCTGCAAGAGATGAGTGATGTTGCAAACCCAATCCTAAAAGCCGACCCACGCGCTGATGCAGAAATAACAGTTTCATGGGTTTCGCGCAATTCTTTGATGCCCTCAAAAATTCGGCGTCGGCGTTCTGCCTCAATTGTGAGCTGAAAACTTTTCGTTTGAATCCTCAACCGTAAATCCAACATGCGCAATGCTCACCAATGTCGATGTTTGTATTCCCTCCACGTCCTTTGCGCACTTTTTGATCTTTTTCATAATGTCGCGCAGGTTCAGCATATATTCCACTAATTCCTCCCATGTTGCAACACTGTGTGTCTCCAATAATCGGCTCTGGATCTGGGAGGCTGACAATTTAGCCCTGTCAAAATGTCCCGTCAGCGATTGTGCTGTAGCTGCGGTGGCGATTGGACTCACTCGAGCCATCGACGCGTCCCGTCCGTCAACTCCACATGGTTCCTCGTGCAGTTCGACTTTGCATGCTTCAAGGTTTCCTCGCAGGCTTCAATAGCGTGTTCGACTCGACCGAGCTTGTGTGATAGACGTTGACGATTGGCGGTATAGATGATCAACCCTGCCGAGACAAGCGCCCCAAGAATATAGCGGTTGCCCGGTAGCAGAGAAAGCGCGCCGAATATTATCGAGGCAGTAGATGCCGCGTCGCACATGTTTAAGTTTTGAGTGCAAGACTGCAAGTGGGAGTGTTGGTTGTCGGTTCCTGTTGGGCAGGTTTAAGTACCTATTTGGCGGTACCACACAGCATCATGAGGAAGCGGGTTATCCGGCAGGCAGCTGTCAACCGAATCCAGCCAATCTCATGATTCGAGATGGTATCGGGATCCAACCTCTTTGGGCCGGACGGACACCGAGGGAATCTCACCGAGAATTCCCACAGCATCCATTCATTTAGTTTTCTGCTACAGTTTTAAACTAGGAAGCGCAACATCAAACATATTTCGCACAGATCTCGGCCAAATCCCACCCAAATGACTAGATCCAAGTGGCAAAATGGTGCACTAGGATGTGAACTCGATGACCCATTTTACTCTGAGGAGGTAGAGAACGCGGTTGTGCCGATCTCCACGTGCCTGCCAAATCTGTGTAAATACGTAGAAGCGCCACACTGTGTTGTCGCCTGTCTCACCCGCTAGATTATTTTGGGCTCAGTCCTTACATGGCTGCATTCAGCGACCTGAATTACCCTGCTCTAGACTCCAAAATGCTTTTACCGAGCACCAAACCGCCGAAGCAATACTATCCCCCCCCCGCCGTGCCGGACAAGCCTAGTACTCGGACAAACAGATATTTCTCATCCAATACTGGACCGTTTTCTGGGATTTCTGGCTCTATATAAGCGGTATGGTGTGGTCTAAATATCCTCAGTTTAATATCCCTTCATATTGAAGGTCATGGGATAGATAACAGTAGAAACATCTGGCAACTACTAGGAATTTCGAAGAATTTGGATATATTTGGGCCTAGGGCCCTTGACCTGAGGGAATATTATCCCGATAAAACATGCAAAGGATACCCCTATATTCTAAAAGTGTCCATGCAAAGGCTCAGAGATATAGCTGCCCTGTAGCTCTCACAAGAGTCCGAAAATTCGGACAATGCCGGTCAATTTGATGTGTCAATTGCCCAGATTGATGGCAAGAAATTCCATGTCCTATGCCAGTCTTCCTGGGCCTACCTGGCGCTCTTATTTATGTATATAATAGCCCCGATGTAGGACCGCGTCTATGCAACATTTCAAGCCTTTTTGATGAGAAGGTGCTGTGATAAAAGGCCGGCAATCAAGAATTTAGCTCTTACCTAGAACTCGGACACTCGGCCTCGTCAGCAAAGTCGCTGTTGCTCGACCGATACTGGACCGTTTTGCACAAACCAAAAGCTCATTCCGAATCATTTTTATGATTTCTAAAGTCTATCACCTCCAAAATGCACCAGAGGCTCTTAGAGAACACATATTCGAGCTTCTTTCTTAAGTGTCCGAGTTCTAGGGGGGGGATAGTATTGTTGTGTTTGCGGCCATCAGCCGCTGTTTGTTCCATCAACTCAAGATAAAGTAGTTCCTCGCACAGTTGGTTTTGGCGAGCTTCAAAACTTCCTCGTAGGCTTCGATTGCGCGTTCCACTCGAGAAAGCATGTGTAATGGCCGCTGGCGGTTAGCGCCGTCGCCCGTGGTCGAGGTGGTACTGTTCGATTTCCTTCAATTCGTATGGTCACAGGTCACAAGCACAAAAATCTACGAAATATTTCGTAGGTCACAGGGTCACAAGGGCTCAATACGAAAGGTTCTCATGATAGTAAGAGGCCGGCAAGCAGCGGGTCACAAACAGTTACATTACCGTAGTTGTGAGTTGTAGTTTACATCAACAAGCATACAAAAATTCTAAACCCAAATCTAGAAACTGGAACGGACCTATATCCATGTCATTCACACAAGACTGTACAGTTCCGTGGACTTTACAACATTTTCGAGTTAATGAAGTTGTCTGTTCGACATTTACGTGACTCAAAGGTAGATGCTTAACATTGAAAAACCCTCTAAAATTGGTGCAACGGTTGGGGTTTTTATTTCATTGTACAGGGTCTTGTGATGAGAAAACACAGAAAAGCATACAAAAAAGGAAAGAGAATGAGAGGATTCAAGAGAACTCAGTGGGATCAAGTCATAGTTAAACTGCTGTACAGAGATTAAATCAACAATTTTGATTGGATTTGGAATAGATTGGAGTACACCAGCAGCTAAAATATGTACAAGGAAAACACAATGCAGTGGGAGGTCACGAACATGAAAACCTATGGTTGTGACAGCCCAGAATTGACCCAGATAAAATGTACAATGTCGTAGAACACTACTATCGCAACATGAAGGCTTGAGTAATGATTTGGTGATGCATGCGAGAGTGTCACCTGGTGATCCGGATATTGAGGCATGCGAGCAGGCAAATGCAGGTGAAAAAAATGCTTGCCATCGTGCCGAGGATCATTGGAACACATTGCAAGCATAAGCATAAAGCTGTTGAGGCAAGCAGCACAATCTGAGGCCACATCATGTTGTCCATGTGTTGATGTATACGCATCGAAAACGGGATTGTTGCATGCATATGGTGCTGTCCCACTGGCCATTTGACCCACTGTTGCAACTGTGGAGGTTAATGTTCAGTTCTAGGACCCATTGACACGATTTATGGGGGTAAAAGTAATTGAATACAGAGATTGTGGAAGGAAGATGAGAAATATGGCCGAGTAGCCACCTGAGTTGTGTAAAAGACAATGGAGACTGCTTGGGCCTCTTGCCAGGGGATTGCCGCACGCGACAGACGAAAAGGGGACAGAGGTCCGGGATTGCACAAGGATGCGGAAAGCAAGGTGATGATGATGATCTAACAGCTACAAACAGAGCTATCTACTCCTTGGCTAGGGCTTCGCCCCAACCACAAAGACACATGCACATACCAACCCAGGATAATATTTCCGGCCTTGTTCCAGCTCACAAAGTCACACATCACCACTCCTGCTAGTGGTCAAGTCAAGAAACAGAGAAAAGCGGAGAATTTGCAATATCTGATCTGAGGATGGCCCGACGATGACCCTCAGTCTTACCACAATCTGTGTGCGACTGAGGGTACATTAACTGTTCTTTAAGATTTTGCTCGTTCGGCTGTGCTGTATCCCCATGTAGCCTTTCTCCTTTTGTTTTTCCTCTGCTTTTGCTCTTCGATTAACCCCTTCTGTTCCGCTTTCCAACACTGCCTTTTCATTTTGTTGGAATTATTAATAATGCAGCTCGACCTTCGGGCAATTGATTGATAAGATCATTAGTAATACAGACAGTTGTAGATACATGTAGAATATTCTAGTTACAACTTTTGTAGTATATAAGCTCACAGTACTATCCTGCTAGGGCATCTGATTGCTCTAAAGCAGCCTTCCAACCAACAGTGCTATTGCAATCTTACACTACCTCTTCTATCTAATCTGCCCTCCTTGCTATTATTACAACACAATCAGATCTCGGTAACGTCACCGATAACCCGACGACATGTCGCAATCAGACTCCCAGTCCATCCACCGGATTGAACCTCTCCAGGGCAATGAAATTATGCTCCATGGAAAGTTCAAATGTTGGACATTCTCACTGATCTCGGCCTCGATGATCATGTCGATTCTGAATCCGGAGCCCCCGACGAGTCTGATGCCAAGAAATTGGCAGCGTGGAAAAAGGCTGATCGCCGCACTCTATCCGCGATCCGACTTCGCGTTGAAACGGCGTAACATAAATGCGCGGCATCTAGGGCTAATTTTGCGATTTCCTATAACCAGTATTTATACAACGGGAAGCAACTAGCACTTCTGTTGTTACTAGCACATCAGCTAGTACGCAGACCACTTGTTAGGTGATATAAAGGAGAGTCAGAGCGAGCCCTAACTGCTGACTGTAGCGCGAGGCTGCACTAGTGTGACGCGCTAGCTGCTAGCTGAGTGTACAAACAACCAGGGATTAAACCACTGCCTATACATTCATGAGACATGACCTAGGAGACTCTAGTAGTCCAGAGACGACTTGGGACGGAGCTAGCGAGGGTCTAGCAGACGGATATCTACGATGGAAGTACAGCTAGGGGACTACGCCTTGAGCTAGGAAGCTCGGCGCGGTAACCGGCGGTACTATCTAATCTCTAGATAAGCAACTAGACAGCGCTAGGCGGAATAACCCTACTAGCGATCGGCTAGGGCTTTGACAAAGACATACCACGACATACGAGATGAGGCAGCACGCGGCTAGTGCCCGATCTGGGCAGCTAGGGTGAAGGGGAATAGCCAGTCGGCTATTGGAACGGAGCTAGGGACGATCACACAGCCTGTACCGATGTTCGGAGGGTGGATCGACGTTCTGACCAGCGAGCTATGACCATTTGATGGCGGTCGCAACACTGCGTCGCCTAGATGTAATAGATCGACGCTCTGACAGAGTAGAGATGACCTAGATCACCGGCTACATTGCCGGTTGATCCAGAAGGGGTACTCGGCATAGATGGAGGGCTGAGGATCCATTGATATACCCACGGTTGAACACTAGCCGGTCAGCGAGGCTGACCTGGCATATACCAAACCAGTCCCAAAACCAAACGGCAGTCGTCTCATTGGCTGACCGTATTTCTTATCATCTAATATTGCTTATTGTATTATTCAGCTCGCTTTCACATGTAACTCACACCTAGTAGTATAAAAGGGAGCGCAGGACAGACTAGGGACTAAGAACATTACGCCCCAGACTTTGGACGAAGCTGGTGCTAGTGGACTCAGGCTGCTAGTGGAGGTTGATACCGAACTTCACTTGTAGTAGTCTTTATATTGGAATCAGTAACTGTGGACTCTGGAAACATCGAGTGACTAAGTTGAGGATTTCGTGTGTTGGTCTTGGACCTCCACATATAAAACAAGGGTGTTCTCTTCGAGACCCAACTGCAGTTTGCGCTAGTGACTTTGCCTTCACCCCGACACGACGGAAGCTCTGTCGTAGTGTGTTGGATCGCTTGCTAGGTGGATTGTGTGTTGACTTGAGCCCACTAAGAAGAAGACGGACTAGGTGCCCCCACCTCTAGTTTGGCTATAACTTGTCAGTTACTTCGCCTCCACCCCGATATAGACGGAAGCTCTGTCGTAGTGTGTTGGGTCGCTAGCTGGACGCTTGTAGTGAGCTAGTGCCGATAAAAGCGGAAAGGTTCCTATTCTTGGTTAAGGAATAGGTCGGCGGTCAAGGAGAGTCTTGCCGTTTGAGGATTGAAGTCCATTTGTTGTTAGCCTCAGTAGTCTTTGGGGCTGCCCTTAGCGAGGATTTTCACAAACCTACATACTCTGCCCTGGTGTTCTGGACCTAGCGGTCCAGCCATCTTGTATCCACCCCATATAAACACACCCCCAGACCATCCCTAGGTTCCTAGCAGTGTTGTTGTTGGCGGTTGCATATTGCTAGTACGTTGTAGAGTGTGTTGTTGGAAGCCTATAAATCAAACTTGTGTTTGTTCAAACCTGCTGGTCGCATACTACGGCCCGGACCCGAACTCACAAAGAGAAGCACTTAGATCTTTGGAGGTAGATTGGTTGTGGTTGGTTGTGTTGGGTGTTTGTTCGCAATACCTATCAATTAGCTATTCCTAGTCATATAAGAAGTGCACCGTTTCAGCGTAGCCCCTGATGTCGTTCATCACATCCAGGGAGAGACTGAAGCTCTGAGTGCATGGGAAATGCTCTCACATCTTTTGAGCTGAAAGGTCAAATGGGAATTGTGCTTGCCCGCCACAAGTTCTACAGCACCCGTGCTCCCACAGATCAACCTCTCGAACCTCACATCAAATTGATGTGCCGGTTCCAGGAGAGCTAAAATCGCTCGGACAGGAAGTCACTGATGGAGACTTTTCTGTTGCATTGCTCAGCTCCTTGCCTGCTGATTGGGATGCATTTGTACGGTCCACCCTTTCCGGAAGCAAACCCCCTGACTCCAAATCAACCATTTCCGCCATCCTTACTGAGGAACGTCGCCGGAATAATCGTGATGGAGAAAGTGATACAGATCGGGCCATGGTCGCCAATCACTACCACAACCGGAAATTCCGCTCCGCTCCAACTTCTCCCACGCCAACTTCTTCCACCACAAATAATTGGAAGAATGCCATTTGTCATAAATGCGGCGGTAAAGGTCACATCACCCGTGTCTGCCCATCACAACGCGATGAAGAACCGGACCAGGCAAACTTTGCCTATGATGCTGTTGATGATGAAGCAGCTAATGACTTTGCCTTTTAAATCTGTCGGCAACCTGTCGAAAAATTGATTGATGGAATTGATGCAGTGATTAGCATGTCGCGGCGGTAGGACATTGGGTCCAGGGCAATTTGGGCCGGTCCACAAAGTCTGGAACTGTCAAGCATGGGCCAATCATGGGCATAGGGAATTTTGGTATAGCCTGGCTGAGGGAGAGTGTTGGAATTATTAATAATGCAGCTCGGCCTTCGGGCAATTGATTGATAAGATCATTAGTAATACAGACAGTTGTAGATACATGTAGAATATTCTAGTTACAACTTTTGTAGTATATAAGCTCACAGTACTATCCTGCTAGGGCATCTGATTGCTCTAAAACAGCCTTCCAACCAACAGTGCTATTGCAATCTTACACTACCTCTTCTATCTAATCTGCCCTCCTTGCTATTATTACAACACATTTGCTGTCAAACAGCTGACCTGTGTGCAGCTTTTTTTTGACAGGACGCAGCAGATCGCAGTCGCTGCTGCCCACAGCACAGCATGGTTCTAATCATGCAGCCAAGAGGCCACATATCTCACCGGCAGTTCCTTCATATCCTCCTTTCACTTTTTTTTGCTCATTCTCTTGGGCTAACCTGTTCTGTTCTGGGCTTTCTGTGTTTTCTAATGCAGCCTTTTCATACCTCATATATTAAGCAGATGCCTCGTATCAGTATGCACGGGTTTTACCATCACCCCAATTTGCGGTATTTTTCTCAACCACCACCTCTCCTACAGCCTTGGCTCCAACCTCACCGAATTCAATTTGGTTTCTTCCCATGGCTATGTCTGGAAGACCTCCCAAATCACAATTTAGCTCTGGCCGGCCGAGCTTCCGACATGCCGCTTCATCATGCAGCCTACTTTCCAGCGCTCAAGGGCCACTCAAAAGAAGCTCGCTTCCCAAGGTGACCTTCCTTTGTTCTTTTTCCCCATTATCGTCTGCTTTCCTTACTGTCTGCCTTCAATTTCGTCCTCCACAAAGCTCTTTCTTCAATCAAGTGCACAACATCCTCAATGTTGATATACCCTTTGTTCAAGGTGCCCATTTCAAGTTCAGGGCCTGGTCGCAGCTATACAGAAAAATTGAGAGTTTCACTGGCAACTGGGCTTCAAGGCTCGCAACACAGACTCGAAGGACTATTTCAGCATCAGCTTGCTGGAAGGCATCCTGACAAGCATCTCAAGTATCAAGATTCAAACCTGTGACATTGCTTCGCTACTCATAAAGGTCCAGCACAAGCTACTACCTGCTGCCTTGGCACCCTCAAGACCCTCGAGATATCTCTCAAGACAGACAACATGTGCGAGACTTTTCGAGCAGCACAAGACATTCAAAAATCTGGACGCAATGGCTCCTGCTGACACTTCCAAGTCAACAATGGCCTTAATGTTTCCATTTTGATTGACTGCGAGGGGCAAGGGGCGAAGGGTAGCAGGCTGGAACATCCTCGTGAACATGAGAGCTTCTCTCATGCTTCCCTTTTTCTCCACGTTCTCACATTTCCAAGCCATACTGAGAACAACAACCAGAACTAGAGTGAGTTGCCAAAATACTCTGTTGACGTTTTGCGTGACTACTCGCACTGCAGAGCAGACAATCGGATCAGTTTGCCCACTTCATACACCCTTTACTCGGCCGGTCAGCTCATTACATTTACTTTTTTTTGGCCCTGATTTTTACTTTTAGGCTACCAAAGCAATCCGGGTCTGTGATGGGCAGTTTAACCGCTCCTTCGTAAATTGTGATGGTACGAGCTTCTCGCTGTGCATTTCTTAATCATTTATTTTGATTTCCCTCATCACTGCCAGCTGAACTCAAGTTCTTCGACACTACACCCTTGTGTTAATCACGTGCGGGGCCATGTTGAACTCTTTTGTGAGATTTTCCGTGCCCCCGAGAGTCTTTGGTATGCCGTCGCTCATCCTCACTTCATCCAACCCAGAGTCATTCACCAACACCCAGATCCAGCTTCCTGCGCATGCGTAGAATGTCTCGCAGACACAACATATCCACATCTATTTGACGTTTGATTTCTTGCGAGTCAGGTGCTACACAAAGTGAGTTACATTTCACTCTAAATTCCTTCAAAACCATCTTCCTGCAGCTCAATTCACCCAGTTTGACCGTATATGTTCAGTGAGGCAAACACATTTAATAGAGCCAATTGTAATGATCCAATTAGAGTGTTCCCCCGACCAAACCGACGTGTCTGCGTCTCCAGTACCACATTGAGTTCGAAGGTGACAGTGACATACTTGTATGAGATTTTTGTCATATCCGCTATCCACAGACACACCACTCAAGTTCTCAACCTCACATCCTGCCACCCCATCACCGTTTCTAACATGCCAGCACCACGGTTTATTCTTCTCAAGGTTTTTGACTCAAATGGCGGTCGGCATCATCAGTGTGTTATTCCTCATTTCTTATTCCACTTCAGACATGCTGACCTGATCTTCGTGGTTTCTATTCGTTCCATCCACACTGTAGACAACCACACGGCGGTTTCGACTTGCTTTGGCGGCCTGGACTCAAGGTTCGTGTTAATATCAATAGCTAACACACAAGCAGGCTGAGTGAGAGCGTAGTAAAAGGTCACCAGAATTCCAACTGTTATCTGGGATTGTACATGCGGGAAACTGCGGTCCATGAATGCGGAGCTATGGCACCTATTTGAATTACTGTAGATTCTTCCACGAATAGAGTAGCCTTTTCAATTCCTTTTCAATGTGCCGTCACATTTATTTTGGTAATCCGGTCGGCACCTATACCGGAGCAAAGTGGAGGTACATCTTGTTTATCTTACCTATTCTTCTTACAGCATATACTTACCTCACCTGTAGACATCTTACTCATATGATATCTCTAAAGGTTAATAGATTGAGTCTTACCACGATCTGCGTGCGACTGAGGACATCTTACTCATATGATATTTCTACAGCCTTGAGTACTCCAGGAGTCCAAGCACAGAAAGTGATGGGCAGGAGTGTCATAAACAAGCTGAACAATGCTGACCTGGTGGTAGATGGCAGACCACACTGTGTTATCCAAGTCCCAAGAAGTACCAAGTTTGTTTTGAAATTCTGAGTACATAGAAAGCTTTCATATTCCTTCTTACATCCCCTGTATTATTTTCATGATTTTAGAGGATGTGGATATGAAGCTTCAAACAGCCGTGGCACGGTTGGAGTTGAAGCAGTGTTACTGTACCTTATTTGGTTCGTAGCTCCAAATGGTAATAAATGCAAGTCATGTGATGAAAAGGCGACATTCTCGGTCCTCCCCCCTCAGACTCCCCCCAAATAGGCACATACAGGATAAATCCTGTTTGTGAACCAATTAAAGACCAAAAATTCGCTCCAGGCGGCCCTGCGGGGCAGTTTTATACGAAAATTTTCGTAAGTCACACAAGTCGCAAGCCCGCATACGAAAGGATCATTTCGTATTTGATGTCACACGCCAAAGTGCCGTACGAATTGAACGAAATGGAACAGTACTCGTGCAGCGGCTCTTGGTCCCCGACCCTCCCCCTACCGCCCACCGTTAGCGTCCCCATCGTGTTGGTACTCGTAATCATCACAGTCGTCCCGGTCCACGTGCGGCGTCCGACTCCTCCGCCTCCTGCTCCCCGCACGAAACACCGACCCCTCGCGCACCGCCGGGACGACGAGCGCTCCGCCCGCTTCGCACCCTCCCTCCCGCAGGCACAAGCGAGGCGGGTGCTCCGCGACGTGCGCGAGCCCGTGTGGGTTCCCCGCGATTTCGAGCTCGTCGGCACCATCGCTCGACGAGTCCGGCAACGGACATGGGCATATTTGGATAAGGAACACAATCGCAGTTGTCAACCAAACGCGCGAGGTACGTGCTGCAGCGCCGCGGAATCGGGGCGCGAGGAATACACGAGGCTCGGGGTGGGCAGGCCCGGGCGCGACTCGAGCTGGGGGCATTGCGAGTTTCCTGTTCAAGTCCAGTGCGATACAGACCCACCCGAGACGTCGTTCGCCGGGCCAGTCGGCTAGTACTTAGTGTTGACTTAGTGGACGTAAAAGTGAAAATGAGGGCTTGCAGAGGTAGCGCTGGAATATTGGATCATTATTTGCAGGCTGAGTTGCGCTCGAGCAGAGGGCACAGCTGTAGTATTTGACAAGAAAATCTCGCCGAATGTTGTTGTCGGAGAGGGCTGTTCGAGAACGGCGCCGGTGGGGGTGGGAGATGCACATTGATGCTTTGATCCCATCAGCCTTTTGTTGCCTCTTGTCCTCCCCTTAGTCACAAGTCCTTCAAGTTGCAGCTCCTCAGTCGTGTTTTGACCTTACTCTTGGTCTTTTCTTGTGCAAAACCTGCAGCTCCTTCGAAATCGGCTGACCCTGCTGTATTACCATCCTTCAAGCCTTCTGCCGTTCAAATTCGGAGTCGTTCTGTTGCTGTTCTCAATTTTCGCGCTGCCTACAATGACAATGGCTGCGGTTGAATTATGATCCATTGGCATTGTGGCTTCCCACGCCGTCCGTTGGCATCCATCCAAGCTGGCTGATCGATCCACGTCGCAGGGGTGTACCTATAAAATCGACAGGGTCGTGTGGGCCTGGCATCCTTTCTTAGGCTTTAACAGTGACCACCGACCGCCCACTGCCTTTGAATCCACCGAATAAATCGCGTTCAGGGAGCTTCGACGGGATGCCGGGCGGCAATTACATGGCAGAGGACGAGAGCCAATGCAGTTCTGAGCTGCGTATCTACGTCCAAAGCCAATTTCAGCGCGAACTTCCGTGTTCTGGGGCTCGTATCCATACTCAGCGACGGCGAGGCCCACAAATTCAGCATCGTGCAACTTACTCCAAGATGGCCACCCAGGCTCATATCAACGTGCGTGAATCCTGCTTTAACGAAGTCGAGTCCGACTGGGCTTTCATTCGCAGGCGAGAATCGTCAATGCGTCTGATTACACACTGCTGAGTGGAACGGCCAGCGTTTATGTCGTTGGGAGCCATATCGCGTTCGGATGTCCCGGCTCTGAGCTCAAAGAAAACTTCGACTGCCCGCTCGGGTGGATATTTTTCTTTCCCTGGACGTACTCGACTTTATCTCTCGCCTCAGCGTCACCCCTCAATCCGAATAACTTACCGCCCCATCATCAGGAACCGCTCGGAGTCGGGCTTCTGCACCAAGAGCGCCAACTACGTCTTCTCGCAGCGCATCACAATATTCAACACGAAGAGCATCACCATCTACTCCCTCAAGATTACCGACCAGATCCCGACGCTGCAGAACGCGCAGATCGAGGTTAAGCTCGTCAACCCCGCTCTGACGCTCCCTTCGGGGATAAGCGGCAGCCTCAACTTGAATCACATCATCGACATGGAAGAGTCCAGCCAGACGCAGGTGCTGCGTGTCGCGCGCGGGTTCGTGGCGCAGCCGATGAACCGACAGACTGCGCGGTGGAAGCGCTCGGGCTGGACCGGAAGCTGAATTAGGTTGTTCGGTTGGGGCCGCAGGCGAAGATTGGCCTGGCGTTGGAGTGGGAGGTGACGGTGTCGCCCGCCAGCGTGCAGGTTGTGAGATTGTGAGCTTTCTTTTTCTCGAATCCGATGTGATTTTGGGGGAGAACATTGCGTACTTCGATGCGCAGGTGTTCGGGGACATAAATCAACTTTATTCGGGCGACACAGCGACAGAACAGGTAGAGAAACACATTACAGACACAGCGAAAGCGAACTTGGATAGCGAATGGAGAGAAAGTGTCCATAGGGATACAACATACTTATATTCAACTTACACGCTGCTCGTCTAGGTGAGTGATAGATTTCTTAAAAGATCAGAATGCTCACATGGATGTAGCTATCGATTCAAAGCGGCGGGTTACCATCTGTGTATGACCTGCAAGAGATGAGCGGTGTTTGAAATCCCAATTCTAGAAGCCGACCCACGCGCTGACACAGAAATAACAGTGTCATGGATTTCGCGCAATTCTTTGATGCCCTCAAAGAATTCGCGTTGGCGTTCGGCCTCGATGGTGAGCTGGAAACCTTTCGTTTGAATCCTCAACCGTAGATCCAACATGCGCAATGCCCACCAGGGTCGATCTTTGAATTTCCTTCACGTTCTTTGCGCACTGGTTGATGTTCTTCACAATGTAGTGCAGGTTCTGCAAATATTCCACCAATTCCTCCCATGTTGTAATACTGTGTGTCTCCAATAATTGGGTCTGGATCTTGGAGGCTGACAATTTAGCCCTGTCAAAATGTCCCGTCAGCGATTGTGTTGTAGCTGCGGTGGCGATTGGACTTACTCGAGCAATCGACGCATCCCGTCCGTCAACTCCACATGGTTTCTCGCGCAGTTCGACTTTGCATGCTTCAAGGTTTCCTCACAGGCTTCAATAGCGCGTTCGACTCGACCGAGCTTGTGTGATGGACGTTGACGATTGGCGGTATAGATGATCAACCCTGCCGAGACAAGCGCCCCAAGAATATAGCGGTTGCCCGGTAGCAGAGAAAGGGCGCCGAATATTATTGAGGCAGTAGATGCCGCGTCGCACATGTTTAAGTTTTGAGTGCGAGACTGCAAGTGGGAGTGTTGGTTCTCGGTGCTTCATTTAAGTAGGTGCCAACCTGTGGAGGAAGATCGGGAGAGAAGCTGATTGGCGCGTTCCAAACCTGCATGTTGGGGGCAGGTTTAAGTACCGAACACAGCATCATGATGCCGGAAGATACACCTGAGTATTTCTACGATTTTGGGGGTATTTTCATGTTTGTTTATTTTTCGGTATTTTATAGCGAAAGCGGATGAGGAACCGCGGTTTTGGGCCGAAAATTTTGCGGGTAACAATCGCCAAAGCGGCCTCTTAGTGGGTTTTCAGATGTCCCTCCGGCAGGCAGCTGTCAATACCAAATGTGCGAAGGGGGAAGAAGCGGCCCAGCCAAATCCTGCCAATCACATGACTCGAGATGGTATCGGGGATCCAACCTCTTGGGCCGGACGGACACCAGTGTTGTCACTTAAGGTGTTAATAAGGGTAAATCTTTTTGTTAAGGCCTTAACACCTAATTACGCCTTAATATTAAGGGCATATTAAGGCTTAAGTTAAGGGGTGCTCAATTTTTTTCTACGTCAGATCGTAAGTAGCTACTGCACAATCAGCCGTAAACCAGCTCCCATCCAGAAGAGCTAAGGCTGCCCTCTCCTCCCAGTCGTCATCACTGTCAATGTCAATTGGAATGGGGACATTGTCTGGGTGATAGAGGGCAATACAAGCCCAGCAGTAGGCATTGAAATGTGCCATGTATGCTTTGTTCCTTGGTGAAAGAACTCTATCAGAGGGTTCGCAGCATCTGGAATGACCTTTGTACTATCGGTGTCTGTGGAGTGTCTGTACGTGTCTGTACGGTCTGTCACAGACTGCCCCAGTCTGTCACAGACCTTACAGACACCGGCAGACCTGGGCCATTTTTCCAGATGAGGTGGGCAGCATTGACAAAGAAGATGCGAAGAAAAAATGATGTAATTGCCATCAATAAGTCTTAATTAAGGCTTAACGGTACCGAAGCTTGAAGCTAAGTCTTAATATTAAGGGGTAATTAAGCCTTAACTTAACTTAAGTCTTAACTCTTAAGGACAACACTGACGGACACCGAGGGAATCTCACCGAGAATTCCCGCAGCATGTTTTTCATTTAGTTTTCTACTAAGTAACCCATGATATTCAGCGAACAAAGTAATGAGGTACACAGGAAGTCGTAAAGGTAATAAGTCATTTTAAAGTCATTAGGTGCTCGTAAAGGTCGTAAGTACAGGTCATAACAAACAAAAGACAGACAGAGAACAAGGCGGAGAGGCGTCCTTGACGAGCACGGGAACAGACACAGCCTATGCGTTGTTGTTGCGCTGTTGCACAATTGGGACTGGCCTCGACTTTCACAGTTACCGAAGCGCGGGTATTTAGGCGGGCGGACTCGCAGCCCGCCCATAACGTGCAAGGGTGAATCGACACCGACACCCGGGGGGGTCTGATAATTCGCACAGCCCTCACTTTCGTCCCACCATGCACCTCAACAGCAGCCCAACGAAAATGCATTCAAGATGAGACAAAAAACTACAGTGTACAGGGTATCGTATCGAATCGCGCGTGTACTACCATACTACTACATATAATACAGCGTAGGGTGGGTCACTATGGCTATGGAGCCGCAGAGGTAAGAGTAGGATAGAGTAAATAGAGGACCGAAAGGGAAGAGGGATATCATCGAGCTAGGGAGGGAGGGTCGAGAGGGACGGATATCAACAGCAGGGCAGCAACATACACAGACACAGTGAGAGAATACGTAGCAGATAAAGAAAGAGAGTACCAAAAAACGAAAGAAAGGGACGCGGGGGAGCGAGCAGCAGTAGTAATAGCGCACATACAAATAACGAGCCGGCTAACCGACCGACCGACCGACCATATTACAGCCCCGTCTCGTATAGACGAGTGTTTTGCTTTTGCTTTACTTTGATTTGGGATTTGGGCCTGCCGTGTCTCAGAAAGCGGGAAAAGGTAGATGGGAACGAGACGTACGGGGTACACCCACCACTCAGGCGCTCCCTAGCCCCGAACCGCCCAAACTGCGACTCCGGCCCGCGCCCGCTGCCCCCCGCCACGCCGCGCCACGCTCCCGGCGGCGTGCTTCCCGCCCTGCGCTCACCCGTACCCGCACCCAAACCGACACTGCTATCATTGTCCCTATTGCACGCCGTCTGATTCTGAGGCGACAACAACAGCCCCGCCCCCAACGCCTCGCCCTCGCCCTCTTCGCTGGGTCACCCATCGCCCGCTCCAAGTACTTTCCCAGCCTCTGCACCCTTCCCCATCCCCGACGGGAACCCCAGCCCAATCGCCCTGAAGCCTGCAAGCCCCAGCCCGAGCAAACGACGCGGGCGGCGGGGGCGGGGGAGTGAGCGGGCCAGGACTCCTACTCCTACTCCCTGCTCCCGCTCCTACTGCCGCTTCTCCCCCCACTCCTGCTCCGGCTGACCGACTCCGAGTTGGAATGAGAACATGTGCGCGCACGCTATACGGCGCCGGCGCGCGCGAGGACGAGCGCACCTTGCGCCGCCGCCCGTGGTCGAGGTCGTGCTGCTCGTCCACTACCCCTCCACCTCCGTGCTGGTATTCGTCGTAATCGTCCCCATCATCGTCGTAGTTGTCCCGCTCCCGACTCCTCCGCCGCCTGCTCCTCGCGCGCGACGCCGACCCCTCGCGCGCCGCCGAAGCCGAGTACGTGCGCGCCATATTGCTATACGGCGCGCGCGACGACGAGCGCTCCGCCCGCCTCGCCGCCGCAGGCCGCCCCCGATCCAGGGCCCGCTCCCTCCCTCCCGCGGGGACGAGCGGGGCGCGTGCTTTGCGGCGTGCGCGGCGCCCGCGATTTCGAGTTGCTCGTCGTCGCCACTGTCGTTGCAGCTGTCGCACGGAGACGCCTCCGCGCCGCCGACGCACCACGCGCCTCATCGACGCGCTCGACGACCCAGCGGTCGGCGACGCGCGGGGCGAGGCAGCCGTGCAGAATGGCGAGGGTGCGCGCGTTGACGTTTGTTGGCGGGGTGTATGTGCCTGTGGGGTTCGTGGTCAGTGTGGGATCAGATAAACGGAGCGGGAGAAGCGGGGAGGGACCTGGTGGGGTAAGCGAGTGAGATGAAAGAGATGAGGACGACGGCGATGCAGCCGGTGGGGATGAGCAAAGCACAAAGCTAAGCGTGAAGGGTAAAATTTTGCCAGGGGCGAATGGTGCGGGGAAAGGCGATGCAGACAGACAAACTGACTCACCACCGAGAATCTTCAAGACCAGCCGCGGCTCGAACGAGTCGACGAAGGGCAGCCGCCCCATGAGGAGTGCGTACAGCAGCACGCCGAGCGCCCAGATGTCCTGCGCCGGAGCGGGGTTCCTGCTGTGCGCGATCGGCGTCGCGGAGGACGATTTGGGGTGAGACACAAACGCCGAGTTGGATTTGCCGGCGATGGCGGCGGCTTTGGTCTTGCCGGTCATTGACGTGGACGAGGTGAGCGGCGGAGGGCCGAGGAGCTCCGGGGCGGCGTAGGGAAGCGAGCCGGGCTGGAACTCCTCGGTGGTCGTCGTGGCAGGACGCTCGCGCCGGGCGTGGGTGCGACCGGCACTGGATGCAACGGCTAGCGAGACGGTGCGGTGGACGGTGCCAGGGCCCAACGGGATGGGCAGCCCTTCCCGCGCGGGCTGCTCCTCCGCTTCATCCATGTAGCGGGCCATGCCAAAGTCAGCGATGCGGCAGACGCCTGCCTCGTCCATGAGCACGTTCTCGAGCTTGACGTCGCGGTGGATGAGCCGCTTCTCGGTGTGGAGGTAGCGCAGCCCGCGCACGATCTGGCGGAACATGCGCCCTGCGTCCTCGCGCGCAGGAACGCCCGCGCGCATGAGTGTCGTAGAGCGAGCCGGCGGGGGCACAGCTGCGTCACGAAGAAGTCTACTGGGGGGGAGTGGACGCACGCGAACAAAGGGAGAATGTGCTCGTGTGACAGCGACGTCCATATGGCCTCCTCGTGCGCCAATGCGTCGGGCTGCGCCCCGCTCGCGCTGTTTGGGGACGCACTTGACCGCAACGATAGCCCCGATTGAGGCAGACGTCGCGCGTCGAATTGTGGAGAAGCCGCCATGCGCGATGATGGGGCCGAGGGTGAAGCCGCCGACCACCTGCCCTCTCCATCGGGCTCTGGGGCGACCGCGGGGGCCGACTGCATGAACGCGAGAGAATGAAATTGGGCGGCGGGCGACGACGGAGGACGCCCCCATGTCGGTTTAGGGGCGAGACCGAGGAGGGCATGGCTTGGTGGCCCCAGGTCTTCCAGTGACGAGGGAGGGTTCCCCGCCATGCTCGCCGCCGTCGGTAGAAAGTATTCTGCCGAACAAGTGAGCGTCCCTTGGGTTTTGGTACATCCAATGGCGAACAGGAGATGGTATAGAGTCAAGCCTGAAGCGGGCCCTGCCGGACCAAGTCCGACGCCTCGTGACCTGACACAGCCATCGGGTTTATACGGGTCTACGCCACAGGGAGGCAAAAGACCGTCTGGGCCAGGTATTTGGGGCTGGGTAACTCGGAGCAGCGCTAGAGTCGAAAGAAATAAAATTTAACCAATTGAACAGGCAATTTGGGCGAATCAGCAAATTTGAAAGATTATGAACCACGCACAAGCCAAGCACAAGCTAAGCCGGAGCAGCTTGGCGAATGATGAAATGTTGCGGCCGCAGGAGGACTGGCCAGGCAATAAGTAGTGACCCTGCAATACCAAGAAGAAAAATTGACAATCGAAGGATGAATACGGAAATTCGAAATTTCGTACCAGCGCACCTCACGCCACACCGACAGCGGTTTGATTCGTCCGCTGGCGATTAGGCCGTAGCAGGTTCTGGGCAGACTTGGCAAGCCAAGCGTTGTGTAAGGGCAATACGAATCGACTGGAAGACTGCGCTGATCGTGCGTCGGACGATTCAATCTATGCGAAGTCGGTTTAGAACTCAAATTTAAACTCCAATTAAATAGCGCACCGTACCAGGTAGGTCCTGACAATTTGAGATTTTGACGCGCTCCGAATCGACAAAGGTTTAATGCACCGGACCCACAATAAGGCGAACGAGTACGAATGACTCGGAGGGCGAAGATTAGTGATGTCCCGGGCCAGCTCAGTGCGGGACACGGAGGAGGCTAAAATCTTGCGGACAGGAGGACTGTTGATTGATGTCGGGTGATTTCAATCAACTAGTCAAATCTATCGATCCCAAGATAAATACCCGAAAAATGTAATTAAATGGCATAGCGCACCTCTGAGCAATCGGCGACATACTGCGAAGTCGCAAGTTACATGGCGCCGGTTTGTGGACCGAGTCCTGTACAGAAACAGTGCAGTGGTGCGGGAGGTGAGATTCCAAGTCGAATTCGAGGTGGGTTGGGATCAAGACGCACCGTTAACACTAAAATTGACCCCCTGGAGACAGCATATGGGCGGTGAATGGAGAAACTCCAAGTCCAATTGTCGGATATGATGTGGTTTCCGTTGAACTAGCGCAGCTCGGTGCTCCGTATCCGAGTACCCATATGCGCGGAAATTGAGACACTGCTGGTCAAACGGTCAAATAAATGCGAAATGGACTGTGGTAACGAACCTCTGAAAGCACCACTCACACTGTGCTTTGGCGCAGTACTTTGCGCATTGACACCGCACGGCCGTGTTCAAAGAACCGACCGAATCTGGAAGCCGGAGATAGAGCGGCGGCGTACGTAGTACATACACGTTCCTTGTAACTGGAAAGTAATATGCGGGCGAGAATATAGAGTCTAGAATGGTGGGTCCAGAATGAGAACGACCAGAAAAACATAAATCTCAGATGAATGCTTGATGACGCGAGAATGACGCGACTGGACGGAAGACGAGCTCGGAAGCCGACTAGACAACGCCAGTGGGTGTTCGGCCTGCGTGTAGTCGCCGCGTGGGGTGCAGCGGGGTTCCTGAATGTTGGGTCACCGAGGATGTAGGATCCACGGACGGCTTCAGGCTTCATGATTCCCAGATTCCTAGACCGGGTTTCCAAAGGCAAGCCAGACAGAATAGTCTGCTGTATCGGGTTCCGTTTCGTTATTGTGGATTGAAGATGAATCCGGGCCGTAGGACAAGAGCAAGCAAGGGTGTTGTGTCGCCCGATGCAAGAGGAGCGCCGGACGCGGTAACGTGACGCGGCGATCAATCCTACGTGCACATCAATTACGTATCAAGGATTATTATTATACCATACCACATATCAGTATGTGCATGTTTATTTTCATGCAATGCACTCATTTCCGATGGTGCCGGCGCCGGTCCTCAGAATGTTCTAAACTTCTATGCTTACCTCCGCCCGTCGGAGGATGCCTGGAAGCAGTGTTACTGGCTCGCTGGTGTGGATTGGTCCATTTATTCTGT